>CM035145.1:17485555-18085555 GCA_020205605.1 Panax ginseng | reverse complement strand
AAGGAGTACATAAATTCATTACCACAAAAATAGAAGGCAAGATAAGGCTGAATGAATTGAGTCGAGCTGAGTATTAAATTGTTCAAATTTAGTTCATAAAAGTAATCAGTATAACATCAAATTTGATGCAAGACTCGTTTAACTACCGAATCGAGCACGATAACAAATATGATCCGAATATCAATAAAAAATTACAATTTAAAAAAGTTCAAATAATTTATCGAACTTTAAAATTTACTTTAAATCATTTATATTTTGAGTCGAACAATCGAACTCGAACTGTTTGCTCATTTTACGTTCTTAATGGGGATGACGGACAAAAATAAGCAAAAATAATTATCATATCCTTTTTTTGGTGCAAAGGAGACCATCATGCCAAGACATTAAAAGGAGTTGATACAGTCTTCATCTAGCAATGCTCGGATCTCAAAGGGAGGTTCCCTGATGCAACTTATTACAAAGTTAGAATAATGTCCCAAAGCAGCAAGAAAGCCGGCAATATAATTATCATATCAGAATGTAAAAAGCTCTGTACAAAGCTAATACAAAATTCTTGAGTTTCCAATAGAGGCTGATCGCTGTATTGTGTTTCCCCTATTCAACAGTTTCCTCCCTTTGCAAATATCAAAAGCAAAGGATTGCTACCAGAACAATTGGTTCCTCTAAATAGGTATCACAAAAAGATGGTACAGAAAGGAGCCACAAACGGTTCCATACAGATTAACTAAACACAACAGTACAGTAAATAGATAAAGGCTCAGCCCTATTTACAGAACAATACAAACAAATAGGATGCTAGCTACATTCCTGAACTCTTCCCCCTTATTCCAGCAAGGCCTTTATAGGTTCTTCAAAGTCAGAAAACTCTATTAACATAATTTATATTCCGTTCTCTCCTTCCCTTCCAACACACAAACAAGGGAAAATGCAATACTTGAATAATCTCTTATTTTTAATAAGTAAACAAAGTACTTATAACACACGGAATAATCTACCTTGCTGCAACTGTATCACAATGGAAAAGCAAGGCATAATACATTATACCGCCGCTGTTAAGAATTGGTGAAACTGCTGTACTTTTGCCACATCCTGGTGCGATGCTGTAGACAATTTTCTTCTTTTGCTTCTCTCACGACAGAAGAAATCTTCAGTGTCTAGAACATAGGAGATCTGCAGCACAATATGATAAAAAGAAAACAACATTTATCATGCAGGAAGATGAACCCAGACAGCATAGCAGTGCTTAATGATTGCACATTAGTTAATAGGCGTTTTCAAAATTTAAATTAGTTAAAAGGGGAAAAATAATTTGATATTGTGATCTAAAATGCATACCTATAGGCATGCAAAAATCAAGTGGAGAAAGAGAGAAACTAAACTTCTCGAACTCGGTGTTTGTAACAATGTAGTTGTTTTCAAAAGATACCAAAAAGTAACAGTACTCTTTAGGAAAGGTACACTCGGTACAAGAAAAAATACTCTGCTACATATAACTTATGAAGAAGAATAACAATGCATGAATCTGTAGTTCAAGTGTGATGGGTTCAGGTAGTAACATATTAAACACATGACCATGTTGTCTGATTCAGAGTAAATAAGTTTTTATTTTTGTATAAATACTTTTGTGAAAGACTGGATAGTTCACTGCCAACCCCACGGCGCCCAGCCGATGTCATGCAATCCCAGATCTAATTGGTGGCCTTTTGGAGTAAGCAATAAAAAGAACACGAGTTAAGTCCACAAGATGCTAGAAAGAGAGGGGGTGGTGGGATAGTGGAGGAGGAAAAGGTGTTTATCAACACCAGCTAATACTCAGTAGTTAGTTAGGAATTTGATTTTGAATTTCCGTACTAATCTCTTGTGAATCCTGCCTTGATTTATGCTTATGAGGTTGTCATATCTGTATATATAGGACACCACTATTTGTAAACAAACATAATACAAAAAGGTTACTTATCTCTCTGTTCAAACCTGGTATCAGAGCCTTCATGGCTAAAAGACCAATAAATTTTTTTCCCTTTCTTGTTCAGCATTCCATCAATAAATCCTTTTGCCTCATAATGTCCACCATGGGGTCTGGTTCCGCCTCCTCTATTACAATCTTCAGCACTCCTTCATCATCTATTCTTCTCTCTCAAGCCCATCACTATATCTGAAATTAACTCCTTCCAACTGCCTCCTATGGCGTACCAAATTGATCCATACTTGCAAGGCTAACATTTGTTTGGCTATGTCATTGGCGAGTTCCCACACCCTCCATCCTTTCTGCCATCCAGTCCTTCCCCACTACTTCCGCTGCCTCTTTCATTTCCAATCCAGCGGCACAAACCTGGGACACCCACGACAAACTTCCTCATGAGTCTCCTCATCTCCTCTCTCAGTGAGGATGTGGTACCTCTTGCAATAGGACTAACATCATCTGCTGAAATCTGGTCTACCCTCTCTACTACGTTTGCTAGTCCTTCTAACAAGTGCGTGCTTCGCCTATCTATGGAATTGCATTCTCCACAGAAAAATGATGAAACTCTAACGGCATGCCTTCACCGCTTAAAACGAATTTTCAATGAACTATCGGCTTCCACCAGACCCATCTCCCAATCTGATTTCATGATTGTTGTTTTAAAGGGTCTTCGTGCTGAATTTGTGTCCCTCAAATCAGCCCTATCCATTCTCGATACGCCTTTGTCATTCTCTGTGTTATTCAGCAAATGACTCAGCCACGAGTTCATTACCGAGTAAAATGTCCTTGTTGATTCTCCTGCTCCACCACCATCGGCCAATAATGTTCAACGCTAAACAATAATTCTCAACACTTCAATAACCACCATGGTCGCGATGCATCGTGGTACACCGTGGCGTGGTAAGAGGAAATTTTCAACTATCTAATTCTCAGTATTTACCAAATTTCAATAGCTCACATTGTGTGTTATGTGGTGGTTCCAATCACGACTCGTACCGGTGTTATTTTCATTCTCAAATAGCAACTTTTGTTGGTCTCCTTTGTCCACCTCCCGGTACCCCCCTCTCCAGCTGCTAACTTTATTGCTACTCCAACCATCAATTTGTCAAATATGTCACAACTCACTGTGTCTTCTCTACAGTGGTACCCTAATACGGGTGTCAATTCTCAAGTAATAAAGGCCCTCCAGTGTGTGTGACATGTCATATGGGAAAGGCATGTAGATTTCCCCTTGATAGTAGTTCTTTTTTCTGCAAAACATGTTCTTGAATTAATAATGTGTAATGTTTGGGGTTCTGCTCCCCTGACTTCCTTGCATGGCAATAAATATTATGTTCTTTTGCTTTATTTTATTAAGTTTTGTAGCGAGGTTGCCTCTAAATTTGTACAATTTCAATCCACGGTGGAACGTCTCTTTAATTCCAAAATTAAATATTTTCAAACTAATTATGCTAAGGATTTTTCACCACTTACGTCACATTTTTCTCAAAATGGTATCATTCATCGTCTTTCCTGCCTACACACTTCAATTCAAAATGAACTTGTTGAAAGGATTGAAAATGGCTTAACATTATTGGCTCAAGGCTTAGTTCCAAGGATTTTTGGATTTTTTGGGACTATACATTTTGAATGTGCAACTTATCTAATAAATCGACTGCCATCTCAAGTTAACAACAATCTATCCCCTTTTCAAAAATTATTTTCCAAACTACCAAATTACAATTTTCTCAACATTTTAAGGTGTTTATATTTTCCTCTCTTGAGGCCGTATAATAAAAATAAATTAGAATACCGTTCTCTTCCTTGTATTTTTTTTAGGCTATAGTGCTACTCACTTAAGCATGCTACTGTTTTGAAATATTTATCAAGTTCGATATGTAAGATTCGAAGAGAGTCAATTTCCTTTTTCTCAACCACAAACTTCGGCGCCATCTTTGACAAACCAGTCTCCTGTTTCCTCACTTGCACGTCCGAGGTTGTACAAAATGAGGCTGGCCTACTCCTTTCTTAGAAAAAATATACCCAAAATATTCTGACTCATCCTCTTGTAAACCTCAGTCCACTCCAATTTCTCCATCCGAAAAATTGTCCAAAACTTCAAGCATCTTGTTTGACAATCCTACTTTATATCGAAAAATTGTTGGCTCACTTCAATATCTGAGTCTCACCCGACCTGATATCACCTATGTTGTAAATAAACTATGTCAATTTATGCACAAGCCCACGGTCATACATTATACATTAGGCTACTGTAAAACGGATTTTGCAATACCTACAAGGAACTTTGTCATTTGGTTTATTTTTCTCAGCTACTGCCTCTCATACTCTACATGCTTTTACGGACCCAGACTAGGCTGAAAATATAGATGATCTGAAATCAAACGCTGGCAATGCAATCTTCTTGGGCAGCAACTTAATTTCCTGGGTTTCAGATGATCTGAAATCAAACGCTGGCAATGCAATCTTCTCGGGTAGCAACTTAATTTCCTGGGTTTCACGAAAGCAACGCACAGTTGCACGATCCTCTACAAAGTCTCGAGTATAAAGCAATTGCCGATGCTGCTACTGACTTGAAATTGTTATGTTCGTTACTCAAGGAATTACGGCTGCCTCTTCATCACATGCCTATGTTGTGGTGAAATAATCTAGGTGCTTCTTATCTTGCTTCCAATCTTGTTTTTCATGCTCGTACGAAACAAATTGAGATAGACTATCATTTTGTTAGTGAAATGGTTGCTAACAAACACCGGGTCTTTATTCAATTTGTTTCCTCTCAAGATAAAGTTGTTGATGCTCTCACCAAACCCTTACCAACCAAACATTTTTTGTATAACCGGACCAAGCTCTAAGTGTCTACAAGGTTACCCTTTGGCTTGCGGGGGGTATCAACACCAGCTAATGCTCAGCAGTTAGTTAGGATTTTGATTTTGAATTTCCATACTTGTCTCTTGAGAATCCTGATTTTGTAAATCCCTTGATTTATGCTTGTGTTGTCATATTTTTATACAAAGACACCACCGTTTGTAAACAAACATAATAATACAAAAAGATTAATTTTTTCTCTGTTCAAACCGTGTTAACACAAGATTAGAAATCAATATTCATGCATTCAATCAAGCATAGAGACGGGGTTTCCTAACAAATATAATAATATTTCCTAACAAATAGAATAATATATCTAGAGAACATCTTTTAGTCTCATGATCCACTAAAAGTTAAGATATAACTTGGATGAGTTACAAGCAATCTTGCACTCTAAAAATCAATATATTCATTCATTCATTCATTCAACACCAGGCATAGAGACAGGGTTTCCTAGCAAATAGAATAAAAATATCTAAAGAACATCTTTTAGTCTTATCCAATAAAAATGAAGATGTACCTTGGATGAGCTACAAGCCATCTTGCACTCTAAGCCATTGACCACTCTGACACATTCCATAGCAGAACATTCATCGGGGTCCGCATAATTGCGTTTATTCCTGCATATATACTGAACATTAGCCAATCACATACACTAAAAGTAATCAGTCCATAAATAGGTAGGGTCCTCGCTGATGCTCTTTCTACTCTCTTATAAGCACTCTATACTACATGTGTTATATATCAAGCACTCGACAGTACTAACAGAAATTTGACGAGGAGGTAGAGAAAGTTGTACTGCAACTCCAAGACTATTTTTCTTATGCCTTCAGAGCTTAAAGAGCAACAGCATTACAAGATCATCCAACTGATACTGACAACAAAAAATTATATATGTATATTGAGACCTTGCATTGGGATCCAACGCAAACCCGCATACTCCATCAGCAATATTTAGGTGCCTACTAATATAAATACTCATGCATGCCTAATTATGAAAAGTTGAACGATAATATTGATACCTCAGCAACAAAATGCCAGGTGATTCCTCTTTGCTGGGAACCACCGATAGAAAATCATTGTGAAGATAAGCAGCAAAATTAGGATCCACCGAAACTGCAACCACCTCAGGCTTTTCATTTCCATCATCCATCAGCTGTATAAACAACCGAGACGGTGCAGATGACTGCAACAAATATGAAATAACTCAAGTCCAAGCCGTCCTGACAAATATATGCAAGTGTAGCTATTTCCAGTAATTACAAAGAAAACAAAAGAGCAAAAGACCTACACATTCAAATCGGTATATGTTCTCATCATGGAGGAGGACATGTGCATTTTCATAGTAAACTGAATCGACATATTTCTCAGGTTTCCGAGATTTTTCATACTCATATAATTGAAGCAGCTTATTATCCATCTCATCACTTGCAACGGTTTGAAGCTGTGGGAAACGAGGAAAAAAGTTGACAACTATGATGGAAAACACTTGATTATAGACAAATTAGGATTTACAAACTGCTTACCTGTTTGACCAGCTTATATATCAACTTGTCCAATGTAAATAGAACATAAGCCTGATTACCAATAATAGCTCGGCAATCATCCTCAAACTTTGCATTATCAGAAGATCCATCAAGTAAATTATATAATGCTTTCAGAAATCTGCATAAAATAGAATAGCTTCATCGTTTTATATATATATATATATATATATATATATATGCAACAAAGTTTTTAAAGTTGTTAAGAAGTAAAGAGCGCCAGAATACTCACCTGCCATAAAGATCAGCAGGACCAGTATCTTTCACATTTCTCCATTTCATTTCAGCAGAGAATGAATGTTGTTTAGCAGATAAGAGTCTTTCATACAAAATCTAGCAACATAGAAAAGGGAAAGAAAATACAAGTAATATAAACCGCCCGCACCGAGTGCCAGATTACATTCAAAGATAAAACTGAGCTCAGGAAAGAAACCAACCAAAATTAAAGAAACCGAATACACACAGAAAAAAGGTAATATTAGTCACGAAAGAAAGAGAACAAATAAATTAGAACTCTATCCTTACCTGGTGAAGCCTGAAAAGCACATAAAATGTATCATTTCCGTAAAAAACCCGAGAATCTTTCTCATTATCACGTAATGCAGATGGAACATGTTTTGCCAGAGGTTTTGTAGTCAGCAGAAAGAGTTCTGATGGCGGTAATGATAATCCATCTCCTCCAGTATGTGCATCATCCAATTCCTCAGCCTCACATTCACTTTCAGCTTTACCATCAACTTCATTATGTTCTCCATCTTCTTCCTCTTCATGCTCTTCCCGTGAGCACTCATCAGCAGCAGACTCGCTGCCTGAAACATCTTCACCAGCCTCGGAAACATTTTCACTGTCCTCGTCATCAGCATCTGCATCATTCTCTCCTCCAGCATCTTGACAAGAGGTATTTTCACCAATCCCAGCATGATAGTGCGTAGTTTTGGCATTTTGTTTTGCATTATGCACAGGATGGGAACCACCATACGCAACAAAATTATCCTCTTCAAAATCCCCATTAGGTGATAACTCACCCTCTTCTTTCTCAAATTCAGTGTGATCAACTGAATCTTCGTTGCACTTGTGCACTTTGGTGCTTTCTGTCAGACCATTTGCTAATGGAACTGATCTCAAACCATCAGGATGCTGCACAAAAGATATACATACTGATAGCTCACTAACGAATACCAACAATCAAAAGGGCATGAAACTGCAAAAAAGGCATATAAGCAGTGGATGCCTTCTATCACCACACCCCCTCCCAGCGAGACCCAACAAAAAAAAAAGGATCTTGAAGTTCGAGAATATATCAAAGTCATACCTCCAATGAAGCTGCATCATCGATATTGCAACTGACTCCATGACCTTTTTCAGCAGCATGGTTAGGGGGCCTTTGAGTTGCATCCCGGCCTTGAAAATAAAAAATAATAAGAAAAACAAATAACAGACTGGGTAAAGAACCAATTAAACAATATAAATCATGTAAGCATGTCATCAAAACTAGCTTAGTCCTAAAAAATATGAACCTAATAGGAATTCCACGCTGATTCGGTAAAGAATGTTATCCCGACCAATAGCAAGTGCTGCATCAGAACTGGCTGAACAATCAGCAGAAGCCACTGTAACATTAGATCCAGACCCTTTATCTACAACAACTGTATGCTTTAGATCTTTTTGTAGACAAAAGCCATCTTCTTTGGCCAATATATTCCCATTTAACAAGCTCTTCCTGCCAGAATCTTTTTGATCTGGAGAAATAATTTCATCTCCATTTGACAAAGGCTTTAATAGCTTAGAATTCACAGTTGCAGCATCACCACCAAGACCTCCATCTCTTTCTCTGACACTTGTCGCAACACTTTTTAGTGCATGATGCCTAGATACCAAAGTAGCTTCAGAATCCTCAGAATCAAGAGGCCGAGAAGGAACATTCAGCATTGGCTCCAAGAATGTTCTCCAAAGCCTCATGGCTTTATTTGATAGCTCTTTGGACGTGCAAATCTCATCACATGAATACTTTATAAGTTTATAGAAGTCTTCATGAATGTCAGTATCAGAATAGTCAAACTTAAGATTTGGAGTTATAGGATGTCTGCATCCAGCAGCAATGGTGAGAAACACATTATCCTCTTGCTGCCTCTTCTCCTTAAGTTCTTTGATCTCTGCCACTAAAGCTGTACATTAAGTACATTCAAACAATGAGAAGAAGCAACACTAGAGCATTTGGCTTCATACAAAAACACATCAACGTGCAACTTAAAAAAAGTTCTTCAACTAAACTGACTATACCCGTATACCTGGGCCCCCACCAATAAAATTTAAAAACTGGCGGGAGGCATAGTGAATGATTTTAAAAAATTGGAAAATTTTCATTTTGTATTGTTTATTTATAGAGAAAATGAAGTTAAAGATTATAATCAAAGGCCCCAATAAAATTCTACTGTCCATTCAAACTGTGCATGCAGGCCATATAACAAAGAAGACTTTTCATCAAGTCTTTAACAACCATGATCACTCAAAATGTAAAATGATTCAAAAAAACTCACATGCAGATGATTGATGAGGACTTCATTCTAATAATATCATTTTATCCTCAACCCAAAAAATAAAGTAAAGAGCAGAACAAATAATATTTTACATTGCCTCATCATCTGTTTTCAGTTATGTCACAAACAGGCAATTGCAGCACCCAACTATATCTAGCTATAACATATGGGCAATTTCCACTTACATTTTGTGCTCAAGTTTTTCGAATCTTGTTGCTTGAAATAGAAACTACGGTGATCAAGCGACTTGTAATGGTTTTTGGCATAGATTTCAGCCCAAACCTTGTTGAAATCTAAACGACATTTAGACCACTCCTCCTGTTTCTGCTTCAGGCGGGTTAGTATAACAGGCAGTGAAAGGGATGGATTTTTACGTAATATGTCCATGGCATCCAGGCCATGATCACCATATAGACGTTCAATGCACCTTAAATTAAGGGCTAGAAGAAACAAGTGGGAAAGAAAATATATCAGCAGAAGAATGATGGGAAAATCAGTAAATGAAAACACACAAAATGAAATAGTAGTAGCACTACAAACCGGTGAAGTGGTCTTCAACGCGGATGGGGCTCTCTAAATTGATAGTGTTCTCATTAATGCTGTTCAATAACTCCTCCACACGCTTGGCAGTTGAACTCACGGATTCCAACAGCATGTCCAGCTCAAATCTGAAATCATCAAATTTAAGCCTTATTGTCGCCTAGCCAAACAATAATACATATAATATTGCAATGACCAAATAGGAAACTCTAAACCCCTCAAAAGGAGATCTACTTGAAAAGGTTTCACCTTTGACCGAACATCAAAAGCTATCTCGACAAATTCATAGTAACATTAATATATCTTAGAAACAACATTACAAGAAAAATTAATCAGATCTAACTGATCATTTTATTAACCTCAATGTTATCGTGTGTAAATATATATATATATATATATATATATATATATATATATATATATATATATATTTTTTTCTTCTGCCTTGAGACAACAAGAGTAGGTGAATGTTGTAGACTCGAGATTACAGAAAAACAGGACCATAATAAGTAAAATAAGTCTAGAAACATCAACGGAAAAAGGGTACCATAATAAGACATAAATCTAGAAATACAGAGAAAGAGAATTCCGAAATAAATATAGGCAGAACGTTTACCTATCATCTTCACATCTAAATAGACTTTCTTCATACTGGTTTCTGCGCATATGTTTAAAAGAGTAATCCTCGCTACCTGAAGTCACAGATACCCAATAATCATTCAACACCTGAGCTCCAAGCTCTGATCTCTGGCTTGCTGATGGTATTGGATACTGCAAAGAGAGAGGTCTGATCAGCACGGACACCAATAGTATCCACACAAGCAAAAGAAGAGAATATGATACTCGTACATCCTCAGGAAGGAGTCTGTAACTAGGAGTGCAACGCTGACAGTTGGAGAGATCAAGCTCTTGAATGGATTTCCCCAAATACTTCTCCTTAAATCTATCCTTTTCTTTAGCTGCATCTAAGTCACGCCTCTGTTCCTTGTCTTTATCCTCTACCTTAACTGATTTTGATGCAAGCCCTTCATTGCAGAAATATTCTGCTATTAACCCAATTACTTCATCAGGCTTTCCAGAACACAAACTATAATCTAAATACCAAAGTAGTAGCTTAAACGAAGTTTACACATAAATTCACCCACCTTTTACAATCATGGAATTAAATGACACAATATGAAATTTAAATACACCTATGGTCCTATTAAAGGTGGACAGAAGGAAAAGATCACTTACTTTTGCTCATTACACCAGCAAGAAATCCATCTGCAAAATAAGGGCGATAAGAAAAATGAAAACAAAAAACAGACAGAACTGGTTGAGCAACTTTATTTACGGCAATTACCAATTTTTTCACAGCGCTCCAAAAATTCATTGAACCCTTCCATAAGATCTGGGTATTTCCCAATCAAATCTGCAACCTGAAACAACACCAAATTCAAATCAGATTAAATCCACCTAATTGGGGAGGTGAATCTTGAATATACATTTTCTAAATCTAGTAAAAGCATAAAATAGGGTTTTATTGCGATCTTATACTCTTTTTACTCAATGTGTACTTTTACATTTATGATTTATGGAGCGCAAATAAAACTGTTGCTAACTCACAAAAAACCATACATCAATAAAGTTTCAGTTGACTATCAAAAAATTAGTAATAAATTCAGTCAAATAGGAGACTACAAAACATTTTTTTGACCATAAATGATGATATGCGAGCATAGAGCCAAAAGTATGTAATAAATATATTAAAAGCAAAGGATGACCCTCTGTTATTCCCACCAAATTTCCTTAAAGTTGCAAAACAGTTTCATCTATAAGTCAATGAAAAGACAGAACAGAATGATGATAGTAACCAAGTTCTGAACAAAGACTTTACATAGTGATTGGAAAGAGCCACTCAAAACAGTCAAATTGTAATGACTTCTACAATAAGACTCTAAATAAGCAGCACAAAAATAAGCAACAATTAGCATGATCAGCTTGATACATACCAAACCTTGTAATTCCTTTCTTGTAATTATTTCAGTGCTATAAATATGAAGACACTTCAAAAATGCCTGGTAATCATCTGTGTTTTGCAGTCTCTCTTTCACTATCTCGCAGAAAGCGAACTCTTGCTTGTACACACCTGGCATGATTGAGCAAAGCATGTTAGCACAAATATAAAATTGTTGATGACATAGGTAGAAATATTGAGTTTACGACTTCAAGATGTTGGCATATGAAATTAAAAATGATATATTTCTTCCCAAGATGAAGAGATAACTTAAAATAAGTTTTACAATTGATATCTATTTGCATATTGACCCCATATTACTTCTTTTCATCTGATAAGTAAACACGACATGCCAGCTAAAACAGAAGTGCAGTGATAGAATATCATCAATTTGAAACCACAAAACAAAATACATGACCACTGCTTTTAGACCCAAAAATAGAATATCTTCAATTTGAAACGACATAACAAAATACATGCTCACTGCTTTTAGAGTCTTAGACCCAGAAAAGCCGGACAATAACCCAAAACATAAGTAACATAAGATGATCATCCCTACACATACTACTACTAACGAATACATCAATTAACTAACAACAGCAACATTTACTTACTTTTCAAGGCATCTTTATCATCATAAGCGGCCAAAACTGGATCCCCTCCAAAGTTATCAACCTTCCGGGCAGATTTCCGTTTGTCAGATAGATGATGAATATCATGCTCACGGTCTCTGTAATCCTTATCACGATTTCTCCTATCCCTGCTCTCTTTTTCAGCACGCTTCCTCTGTTCATCGTGCAACTTAATCATTGTTTTGTCATCATCTAAATCAGGACGCTCAACACTTAGATCACGTACAGTGTGAGGAGCGAGGATCCTGTCTCGTCGGAAGCGTTGCTGCAAAAAGATACAAGAGGTGCATCCTCTTTATCACTAAGAAGTGAAATAAAATGAGAATAAATGTAACAAAATGAAGTAAAGAAATCACCTTATCCATATGTGTGCCACGTAGTGTTAGCGCGGGAGAACTCCGCTCCTCATAGAGATGCAAAGGTTGCCTGCCAAGTGTAGCATGGTGTTCTGATGCAACTGCTGAAGCATCAGGCAAAAATCTTATGAACTCATCAAGCAGATCCTGATGATCATCAAAAAGTGCAGCTACCTGCAATTTATGGATTTACAACATATAATCAGCATAAACACGAGATGGTTTACGATACAGAATATTTTATTTTTGGAGATAAAAATATATATAGCAAAATTACCTCATGGTAGACCTCATCAATACCCTTATGCTCCTTACGATACATATTCAATATGTCTAAAAAAGATTTGTACACATAATCATCATCTTGAAATCGCGTCTGCAAGAGGGAAAGGAGTTAATATGTTAAGCCTATGCGTATGAAAACAATATCAGCAACACAGAATAATATAATAGAACATCAAGCTCACCTTTATCTTGTTTACAAAATTTATAGCCTCTTCGAACTCAACGGATCTCTTGGGTTGCGCCTCTTCTTCCTCAATGAGAGTGATTTCATAGCCTTTGGGCAAGAAGGTATTGAACCCAAAAATTAAATTATTGTGCCCTTTAAATAATTCTTTCACCCTCTCAATGACACCAGTGGTGTCAATTCTGAAAGATATAATGAATCAAACACAAGTTACACATGTTATGTGCAAAGATCATCTAAAACATTGCAATCCTATCGAAGGTATACCTTTGGGCCTTAAAATCTTTCATTACGTCAAGAAACATGTCATATTTCTCCCTTTGATCTTCGAACATGTCCTTAACTTCCTTCAAATAAGTTAATGCATCACTAGTTGTAAGTTTCTGTGTAGCAACACCAGAACCTGCACCTGTGCCGCCGCCACCTCCTCCTCCAGGGATTTGAGGTTGCCCATATCTTCATCACCAGCGGAAAAGGAAATTGTTTAGCAAAAACAGTAAGGAAAAGGAAAATCAAACCTAGTACCAAAATACTGATAGATGTATACCCAACAAATAACACAATTGTTATGAACTGTACATGCAATTTCTCTTTCTTTTTTCACTTCATATTCTTAACAAGATAACGTGATTTCATCTCACTCTCACCTAGCTGAGAATCATGGATTGTTAATAATTCAGGAACACCTAAATATAGTAAAAAGCACCAAATCAACTATTTAGCTTAGTACATGCCTGTCACTCCTTTTTGCACAAGTTAGAAATCATGCACAAAGATCACAATTTTATTTCAAAATCTTCCATAAAGTTGTCTCGCCAAATTAACCTAATCAATTTAGTAAAAAAGGTACCAACCCTATTGATCACAAAATTCCCAATCAATCAAGCCTATAACAGGCTACAAAACGTTAATTCACAAACAAGCTCCTGTTAAAGCTCGAGAATTTTTACAGCAAGGACCATCAAAATTTGTAAGGAAAAAAATATAAACTAATTGCATGTAGAAAAAAATTGCAACTTGAAATTACAAGCAGAAAAAAATTGTGTCAAGAATCAACATGTAATCAAAGAAAAATTCAACAGATAGAAAAACTTGCGATTCTCCACGAGAAGATACAAATGGCCGCTTAAATTGTGAGTTTACATAATCATCCCGTAAACGCTTCATCTCTGCAAAACACAAACAAAGACAGAGTTTTTCAAGAAAACCTTAAATCACACACAACAAACAAAGAAATGTTTCTCTCTCGTTTACAAATCAATTTGCAGAAAACTCACCTCTGAAGTTTCCTACAGATTATTAGAATTCACAGCAGATCTAAGTTACAGATAAAAGAAAAATCAGTTCAATCGTCTAGATCAAGTTTTCACAGAAAGAATTCTCCTGTCATTTTTTTCCCTCTCTAACGTTGCTAAAGAACTAGTTTAAGAACAAATAAGGTAAGGTAAAGAAAAAGGAGATAAATTTTTTTTTTTCATTTGGTAGGCATGACACTATCTATATAAAACCCAAACTAATATCGTATTTCAAAATTGGTTCGCGATTTAACCCTTGGGCTAACAATTTACAAACTTCACCAGACTTGGGCTTCTATCAATTTCAAATTTTGTGAACTGGCTTGTAAAAAGAAACCTCTGATGAGCCCAAAAAGAAATTGTGAAGAACCCTTATCCGTAAATTGATTTTACTAGCAACTGGTTTAAATTCATCACAAATTATTATTAATTTTTGATGTTTCTAAAACTATGAAAATGGGAAAGATTTTACTCATGTTGATATTTCAAATCTTCTAAAATAACAAACAAATTGGGCGAAAATTTATTATTATGATTCGTTTTAACATAATCAGTTTAGTTTTAGTTAGTAGCGGGACGTATTTTTAACCGTAAAAACAAACTCTTAAAAATTGCACTCAAGTCTTATTGTAATTCTCACAAAATTAGATGAAGATTCTTATAAAAGAATATGTTTAGCTTATACAATATTCATTTTAATAGGGTATGACATATTTAATTTTAACAAATTAAACGACTTTTTAAAAATTTAGTTCATGTGAAAAAATTACGTGTAATTATTTATGATACACATGGTAAAAAGTAATCTAACTCTTCCTCGATCAACTGAATGATAATGTAATATAAAGAGAGAGAGAGAGATTATAGAGCTTTTTTTAAGTCATTTGATCTTTTTTCATATTGGACTACTTTTCATTTAATGTTATCAACTACCATTTATTTAGAGTAATGCTAGACACACAAATTATTTTACAAACTGTTGATGTGGCATACTCCACCTCAATATATTGATCAACAAATTGTTTCAATATACTTTTTGGCCCCACACAATAGGTTGAAGTGGAGTATGCCACATCAGCAATTTGTAGAATAGTTTGTGTCTCTAGCATTATTCTTTAAATAATATCTTTATAATAATAAAAATAACGATCTTCCCAAAATATTGATACTTTCAATCACCACTAACCTCCCAAAAAAGGAATTAAGTCACACATGCATAAAGAAATAATACAAGCCCCATATATAAAGAAGGAAAAGATTTCACACGTTACCGGTGAGAATAAAATTACTCGATATATATAACTTATATTATTAATAAATGACATTTGTAGATATGAATTATGCCTATTTAAGTTGATAGTTTACTTGTACGAGAAATTAATTAAGTGGAACTAATAATCCCTCATACGTACATATATACAATGAAACTCATTCCCACTTTCCTCTAATTAGTTATCGATATGGAGATTATATTTTTAAATAATTAAACAGTTCAATAGATGAGAAAAACAATTAAGTTTAATTGAATTATTATTATCTTCCTCCTCTTGAAGAAGTTTTTGAGGAGGAACAACAGTACATGTAAATCCATCTATACATTTATATGCCTAACTTTATTACAAATTTTACAGCCCAAAAGACAAACTCAAATGTTTCAAAACACTTCTCCTTGAGGCTTGAAGCTTAACAACAAGCTGCAAAATCAATCCATGGTCCTGTCAACAGGCATTCTTTGAAGGCTAACCAATGCGTGGTAGGCTCCCGTAGGCCCTTTCGCGAGCAACGACGAGTGAGTCCCTTTCTCCACCACTTTCCCTTTGTCTAGCACAACAATCATTTCACAATTTTGAATTGTGTTCAATCTGTGTGCCACAACGATACTAGTCCTTCCCATCATAACGCGCTCTAGCTCATTTTGGACCACTTTTTCTGATTGACCATCGAGTGCACTAGTTGCTTCGTCTAACAATAGCACTGCCGGATTTTTTAGTATTGCCCGGGCTATGGCAATGCGCTGCTTTTGACCACCGGATAATTGTATTCCTCTATCTCCGCACCACGTATCGTATCCGTCTTTCAACCCCGTAATGAAATTGTGAGCATTGGCTGTCTTAGCTGCCTCCATAATTTCCGTCTCGTTAATTTTTTCAAACATACCATATATAATATTTTCACGTATGGTACCAGCAAATAATGTTGGTTCTTGACTAACAAGTGCAATGTGTTCCCTTAATGACCTAAGCTGATATGACCTTATATCTC
Source organism: Panax ginseng (assembly GCA_020205605.1). Classification (NCBI taxonomy): domain Eukaryota; kingdom Viridiplantae; phylum Streptophyta; class Magnoliopsida; order Apiales; family Araliaceae; genus Panax; species Panax ginseng. Next base: position 18,069,099 of record CM035145.1, on the reverse strand, counting down.
TTCCATCAATTTTCACTACACCCTTAATCGGGTCGTAAAATCGTTGGATCAAATTTAATTATGGTTGATTTTCCTGATCCACTTTGGCCCACCAATGCCGTTGATTTCCTTGCTTCAATTTTAATCGAGAAATCTTTGAAAATTACCATATCGGGCCTAGCCGGGTATGAAAATTCCACATTTCTTAACTCAATATGGCCTGTTATTTTGTCGGGCTTGTGACCTTCTGGGTCCTCAGGCTCAATGAGTGAGTAGCGGTCCAACACTGCAAAAACAGACCCAACTGCAACAGAGCCTTTGGCAAGGTCATTAGTCATGGTTCCGGCATCAGCAATGACACGACCTGTGCTTACTAAGATTACGTAGGTTTGAAATAGTGCCCTAGCCCCAATGTACCCATCAGCTATAAGTCTGCCACCGTACCAAAAATCCAAGGCCCAAGTACATGACATGAGACTTTGGGAAGTTCCAAGTCCAATACCAGCATACCATGATTGTCGAACACTCTGACGTTGTGGGCCTTCTTGGGCTTGTTCGAGCATTTTTAGGATTCGGGCTTGGGATGAAAAGGCTGTGATTGTCCTAAGATTGGAGACAGCTTCGGCTGCGAGCTTGCTACTCTCATCTTGGGATTTGATGGCCTCTGAAGACATGCTTTTCAATAGGATGCGCTTGCAATAGAAGCAAGCGATAATAAGGGGCTGGACCGAAATCATGACCACTGCGAGCCTCCATGCAATGACTAGGCCCATTGTGCAAGCTATTATCACTGCTGAGACTGTTTGGATAATGAGTGCCATGCGATCACCCACTAAAGATCTTACCTGCAAAATTTTGAAATTAGTTAATCTCACCATTCGATAAACAGGACCACGTAATTTCTTGAGCCCTCCTTGCCTCTTTACTTGGCCTTAATTTTTTTTAAAAAAGTATACATATATCAAAAATAAATTAAATGTGCCTACTTTTGTTGGACTTGATGGCATACAATTGAAGTTGTAATTTATACCCCTTAACAAAAGTCTGATACCAATAGTTGGGATCAGGATTTGGTGAAGTTGACCAATTCATTTTCTTGAATTTTTTTATGTACATGTTATCAAATTAAAGGCCATTGAAGTTCAAGAAAATTAATGCAACTATATATGTGGTATACAAATATAACTCTTTGGTATAAACATCATGTGTGTTAGTCAAAAAGGTGTTCTCACCCACTCTCACTCATTATCAATTCCACCCACTATCACTCATTATGTTTCCTCACCCACCCACACCACCTTCTACTTTCCTACCTACCTCATAATTTAGCCAACCTCTCTCCTCCTCATTTGGCTATAAAAGGAGGCTAAGGAAGAAGGATGAAACACACCAAAAACCAACTCTCTCTCAAGTCTCATCCGAGAGCAATCCAAGAGTTGGAAGAAATAGAGAGTGAAAGAAAAAGCTTTTGAAGCTTTAGAAAATAGAGAGGAGAAAGATAGTTCAAATAGAAGGGTGTTTTATTTGGGTTCCATCACATAGTTATTGTGGTGAAAGTAATTTGAGTTTGTACTCAAATTAAGATATCTTTAGTATTCTCTCATATTATTCTAAAGGATTTTTCTAGATCGTCCCGTGGTTTTACCTCTTAGTTTTAGAGGGTTTTCCACGTAAAATTCTTGGTGTCTCGTGGTTTGATAATCTTGGTGTCTCTTTGTTTGTTTTTTTTTCTTATTATTCATTTAATTTATCAACAACAACAATTTGGGTGGTGTTTTTCCCAACAACCGTATCAAAGCTAAGGTTATTTGCTTGGTTGTTTTTGATAAATTTTATAGAGGAATCAATCGAGCCACGATTAAATTGACCTTTCTTCAAATTTTTTCGATCTGGAAGCCCGAATGGAGGATATCCTTTATCGCAAGGATTTATATGATCCGTTGGAGCTCGAGGAAAGAAGCCCGTGGATAAATCTGAGGTCGATTGGAATAAAATGAATAGGAAGACTATTGGTCACATCCGATGTGGATTGATCAAAGTGTGTTCCATCATGTTTTTGCAGAGAGACGCGGATGCTCACACTTTATGGACAACACTAAAGTCTATATGACGAGAAGAAGAATGCACAAAATAAAACTTTTGTCATTCAAAAATTGTGAATCTAAAGAAATACAAGGGCGGGAGAAGTGTGTCGGAGCATATGAGTGAGTTCCAAGGTTTGGTGAACCATTTGTCCACCATGAAGTTGAATCTTGATGATGAGATTCAGCTCTCCTCCTTCTCGCCTCGTTACCCAACAAATTGGGAGACCTTGGTGGTGTCTCTAAGCAATTCACTTCGAAGGAAAAATGACTATCGCAGATGGTCAAAGATAGTCTTCATAATGAGGAGACAAGCGAAAGAGCAGAAGGCGTAAATTCGAGACTCATGCTCATCACATCGCAGCAGAATGCGGGTATAAGCAATTTTAGAGGATCTCACAAAGGAGATACAAGTCGCAAAGAAAAGCAAAAACTACAGAGTTAAGTCAAAGACTGCATGAGGTGAAACATATAAATGTTTCCATTGCAATAAGGAAGGTCATTTCAGGAGAAATTGCGAATCTGGTTAGATGTGCGAAAAATGGTGAAGCAGAAAGGTTGAGGAAAAGAACACTGCACCCCACAACACCGAAGATATTGTGATTCTTTCATTTGGGGAAGAAGAATGCTTTTGCGTTGATGATCGAAAAGTTGATTGGGTGGTTGATCTTTGGTGCATCGTATCATCGCGACACCTAAGAGAGAATTTTCACAACTTACAAAGTTGGAGACTTTGGGTACGTGAGAATGGGAAATACTTGATCACCCAAGATTATTGAATTGGAGATGTTTGCATTCAAACAGGTGTTGGTCAGACCTTATTACCTCGAGGGATGTTAGACACGCCCCAGATTGCGTCTCAACTCGATTTCTGGCATGGCCTTATTGAAGAAGGCTATGAGAATCACTTTGGCGAAGGAAAGTAGAAGCTACCAAGGGCTCTATGGTGATTGCAAGAGAGAGTTCGCTTGTTGTTCGTCAGACAAGACTCATGAAGATGTGTTCCAATGAATTGAATGCGCTTGAGGATGACTCTTCACCAAACTTATGGCATAAGAGGCTTGGCCACACGAGTGAGAAAGGGTTGCGCTTATTAGCCAAAAGGTCACTCATTCCTTCCGCTAAAGGTACTGCTTTTAAGCCCTCAGTGATTATTGTTTGTTTGGGGAAACAACATAGAGTCTCTTTTAGTAGTTCAAATAAAAGAAAATCGAACTACTAGAGAGTATATTCAGATGTATGTGGACCCATTGAGGTTGAGTCTTTGGGTGAAATAGGTACTTCGCTACCTTTATCGATGATGTTTCGCTGGAAGGTGTGGGTATTTTTGTTGAGAACAAAAGACCGTATTCCAAAGATTTTCGTAGTTTTCATGCTATGGTTGAAAGGAGATCGAAAAATCGTTGAAGTGTCTTCGTGGCGTGACAACCAGGGGAATACACTTCAAAAGAGTTTCTTTAATATTGCAAATAAGCATGGCATTCGGCATGAAAGCAGATCGTTCTCGGTACCCCACAAAGATAATGGTGTGGTGAGAAAATGAACCGCACTATTATCGAGAGAGTCATGCGATGCGTGTTGAGAATGGCTAAAATCGCCTAAGTCATTCGGGGTGAAGTCGTTCAGCTTCGCTTGTTACTTACGATTAATAGATCTCCATCGAAGACCGCTGGATTTTCGATTCCGAGAAAAGATTTGGAGTGGTAAGGATTTGTCTTATTCTTATTTGAGGGTATTTGGGTGCAAGGCTTTTGCACATATCCCCAAGAAACAAAGATCGAAACTTGATGACAAATCTACTCCATGTGTATTTGTTGGCTATGGAGATCAGAGTTTGATACCCAAGCTATGGGATCCAATACGGAAGAAATTATTCAGGGAGCGAGAGATGTGGTGTTTCATGAGCACCGAATTATGAAAGCATTCGATAATGCTACACACCCGTAGATAATAGAGTTCCAGACAATCGTGAAGTTCCTCCTCCAAAGATGAAATGCCGTGGTTGGAGAAGGAGGTCGAAATGAAGATATGACCGATCTGATGACTTGCCGCGATGGTGATGGGTCGATGCAGAGAGTGTTGATCGTGGGAGCAACTCGATATCAAGAACCTCACCAAGAAGATCCACTAGAGAGCGTGTGCCATCAATCGATATCCTTCATCCGAATATCTTTTAATTCTTTGAGGATGGGGAGCAGAGGATTTTAAGAAGTCAAAACTCATAAGGACAAGGCAATTGGTAGAGAGCTATGCAAGATGAGATGGATTCTTTGCACAAGAATCACACCTATGAGTTACTACACTTCCGGAAAGCGCAAGAAAACATTGAAGAACAAATGGGTGTTTAAGCTTAAGAAGGATGGCGATAAACTAGTAAAGTACAAGGCTCGACTAGTTGTCAAGGGTTTTGCTCAAAAGCAAGGTATTGACTTCGATGAGATTTTTTCTCCAGTCGTAAAGATGACTTCTATTCGAGTAGTCTTTGGGATTAGTTGCAAGTATGGATCTTGAAAGCTGAAAGCGGTTGGATGTTAAGACCGCTTTTCTTCGGTGATTTGAAGGAAGAAATCTACATGGAGAATGACCAGAGGGATTTGAAGTTAAAGGGAAAGAACACTTGGTCTGCAAGTTGAAGAAAAGTTTGTACGACCTGAAACAAGCCCCAAGGCAGTGGTACATGAAATTTGATTCATTTATGGTGGATCAAGGTTATAGTAGAACAATTGCAGATCATTGTGTGTATGTCAAGAGGTTCCCAGATGGTAACTTCGTTATTCTGTTGTTATATGTAGATGATATGTTGATAGTTGGGCAGGATGCTGATATGATTCGCAGGCTCAAGGGTGAGTTGTTCAAGTCCTTTAATACGAAGGACTTGGGTCCAATGCAAGCAGATTTTGGGTATGAAGATTGTTCGTGATGAAAGCCAAGAGGTTGTGGTTGTCACAAGAGAAGTATGTTGAATGGGTGCTTGAAGATTCAACATGAGTGATGCTAAACCAGCTAAGACACCACTACTACTAGTCATATTAAGTCGACAAAGTGCATGTGTCCTTCTACCAAGGAAGGAGAGATATATGAAAGCAGCCCCTACCCTCCGTCATTGTAGGAGTCTTATGATGCAATGGTTTGTACGCTGCGGATATTGCTCATGCGAATAAGGCCAGTGGCGGTATTTGTCAAATCTGGCGAGAGAACATTGGGAAGCGAGCTAAGTGGATTCTCGATACTTGAAAGCTACTTCCAGCTTTATGTTTGGTTTTTGGTAATGAGTCCAGCCTTGAGGGTTTTACTGAGATGCGACATGGCGCAGTTCTCAAGAGAAAGGTCTACTTGGGGTATTTGTTTACTTTTGCGGGGGGAGCAGATTACGGCAATTCAAGTTGCAAAGCAGTGTGTTTTGTTCACAATCGAAGTCGAGAATACATCGCCGCCATCAAGCGAAGCGAGGAGATGTTGTGGTTAAAACGATTTCTCCAAGAGTTGGGATTAAAACAAGATGAGTCGTGGTTTATCGTGATAGTCGAGTCAATTGACTTGACCAAGAATGCCACGTATCATAATCGGACCAAGATATTGATGTTCATATCACCGGCTTCGAGAAGTGATGGAAAAGGAATTGATGAAAGTGAAGAAAGTTCATACTTGACGAGAATCCTCGGACATGTTAACAAAAGTTGTTACTCGTGATGTCGAATTTTGCAAGGAATTGGTGGGATGGACTCCAGTGACGGGTCACGGAGATTTGGTTCGGAGGGGAGATTGTTAGTCAAAAAGGTGTCCTCACCCACTCCCACTCATTATCAATTCCACCCACTACCACTCATTATGTTTCCTCACCCACCCACACCACCTTCTACTTTCCTACCTACCTCATAATTTAGCCAACCTCTCTCCTCCTCATTTGGCTATAAAAGGAGGCTAAGGAAGAAGGATGAAACACACCAAAAACCAACTCTCTCTCAAGTCTCATCCGAGAGCAATCCAAGAGTTGGAAGAAATAGAGAATGAGAGAAAGATAGTTCAAATAGAAGGGTGTTTTATTTGGGTTCCATCACATAGTTATTGTGGTGAAGTAATTTGAGTTTGTACTCAAATTAAGATATCTTTGTATTCTCTTATATTATTCTAGTGGATTTTTCTTGAGATCGTCCCCTGTGGTTTTTACCTCTTAGTTTTAGAGGGTTTTCCACGTAAAATTCTTGGTGTCTCGTGGTTTGATAATCTTGGTGTCTCTTTGTTTGTTTTTCTTTCTTATTATTCATTTAATTTATCAACAATAACAGTCTTTGGGTGGTGTTTTTCCCAACAATGTTCTACCACACTGAATTGTAGTCATTTAAATTTTTATTTTGACATATATAGCAAAACTCATCCTAAATTAAGCGAATTAATGTAGAAGAGTAATTAGAAGGCAGAGTAAATAAACGTACCACATTGGCATCTTTGGCGAGCCTAGAACAAACAGCACCACTAGCATTCTCATCCTGATCAAACCATCCAATCTCGAACGTAAGAATCTTGGACAACATTCTCTCCCTAATCCTTTTCGTCAAATACTCTCCCATGGCTGCAAAATTATAATGTTGAATTATGTTAATCAAAATCGAGAACACCGCCAACCCAACAAAACACAGCGCATAAGTCCTCGTCTTCTCCTTAATCTGTCCATGTTCGGGTAAGAAAAACACCGATATCATCGACCCCAGCGCGAAAGAATACACCGGTTGAACCGCACCGAACATAACCGCAGCTAAACTCCCTAATACGGCTTGTCTCCATTCAGGAAGATTCATAGCTAATAATCTCTTAAATGAAGGTACTGGAAAAACTTGTTCATTAAGAATCATATTGGGGGCATTATTGACATTCTCTCCTCCTCGTGCCGTTGAGTTTGCTGAGCTAGAACGGCTAACAATCGATAATCTGCAGCTGCTTGTGTTATTAATGTTGTCAATATTGTTTGATACTATTGAGGATAAGTTGGCGGTGGTGGTTGAAAATGGGATATTGTCACTTTTGTCGGTTTGTTGGAGGCGGACTAGGGTGGTGTAAAGGCTGTTTTCGTCTTGCATGAGGTGGTCGTGGGACCCTATTTCATGAACGTCTCCGTTTTGGAGGACGGCGATGAGGTCGGCGTTTCGGATGGTGGAGAGGCGGTGGGCGATGATGATGGTGGTGCGACCGACAGCGGCCTTGTCGAGGGCTTCCTGGACGAGCCGTTCGGATTCGGAGTCGAGGGCGCTGGTGGCTTCATCTAAGAGGAGGATGCGGGGTGATTTGATTATCGCTCGGGCTATTGCTATTCTTTGCTTTTGTCCTCCTGACATTTGAACACCTCTCTCTCCCACCTGCGTACGTAAATGAATAAATACATTGTAGAGTTATGGTGAAGCTGGCGTAATAAATTATCTAATTTGTTATTGCACTGACTATATTATTTGATTATTATTGAATTTTTAAAGTAATTTATAGAGAATTTTAAATTGAAATAAATTTTTTTAATTTTAATTAATACTATAATAAAAATTATAAACTATTTAAAAATTATTACTCATTAAATTTTATTATTTCATAATTATTAATAAGTCATTTCAATTTTAAATTTAAAAATACTTTAAATTGACTTTCAAAAAATAATAATCATCATATAGATAAAATATTAATAAGTTCTTTGTTTATAAATTCATGTTACAATATGTTGATAAGGTAAATGATAAGTTGATAACTTACTCTAAATTTAAGAGTTAAGTTTCTTTATGTAAAACAAAGTTTACTTGTGAACGGTCTAGTGATGAAGATTAATGTGATATTGTGTCATTTAGGTCTCATTTTATTATTGAAAAAAAATTCTCTCTTATTATTTATGTACTTAATATTATATTATATTTCTCATAAAGTAAGACTTTCAAAAAAAATTATATTCCTAACAAAGTAGGGCTTTCAATTTTGTAGTGGAGAATGAATTGTAAACACCACCAGAGCATATTTATTACTTTCTCTATTCCTAATTGATGTTTTAGGATAATAGTTTTGTTTTAAAAGATTTGATGTTTTAAGAAATTAATATGTTTTTATTATCTTTTTTTCAATTTTGCCCTTATCATTATTAGTTTCATTAATACTCACCATAATTATTTTTCACACTCTCTTTTTTAATGTTGATATTTCATATTCTTTAAACTATACTCCATTTAACATTAAATTTTTGCTTCAACATTAAGATCTGAAAAATGAATTTTTGCTTCCTCTCGGTGTTCATCTCCATTGTCAATTTCAAAAGGTGTTAAATCCACATTTAGATCTATTTCAACCAAGGGGATTCGACTTTTCTTTGGAGCCATGTTAATGTTGTTTTAACTTGAATAAGATTACAGAACTTGTTTAATGCATCAAAATCTTGGTGGGAAATTTTAGTTTTTAGTATTTTTTTGGGCGGAAAGCAAATATTACACAGGAAAAAAAATTTGATAGGAAATAATTTTTAATAGAGTAATATAATATTTGAAGAAATTGAAAAGTTGTGGAGTAATGGTAGAGATAAATAATTTAATAAAATATTAATTAATAATATATTAGGAATATTTTATAATATTAAATACTTTCTCAACATCCTTAAATATCAGTTGAGTCTTAGGGGACAGGGGGAGTAACAGCCTAAATAATTAAATATGGAGTATATTTTAATTCTTGGGCCAAGTGGTAGAGAAAGGGTATTGACTTTCTTAATTTATGAAAAAGAATGTTTAATTCATTAGTAGTAGTATCGGTATCGCCTTGGGATAGACGAAATATTTTTTGGAAAAAAAAAAAGAGATAAGAACATCCTGCTATTGTGTATTAAATGCTACACATATTGTATTGTTTTTGAAAACCCTTTTAATATAAATGAGAACAGATCATCTGTCTTCAAATTATCTATATTTTCTTGTGTTCTTTCACTTAAATTTTAACATTTAGTCTCTTATTTAATACTATTAATTAATTTTAAAATTAAATAAAAAAATATGTGTCAAAATTTAAGTGAAGGAGATGAAATTTAAGGACAGAAAATCTACTCTCGGTATAAATCTACTCAGAAATAATTATGAGTAGCATTTAATTAAAAATTAGCATGCATTTAGCTACTGGAGTACCTATTAGGATTTAATTAAAAATTACTACTACTCTTTCCGTTATTAATTATCTGTCGTTTTAAAGTATGCACAGAAATTAGAAACGGAGGAAGTAATTTCAGTAAAATAAGAAGAGCAAACCTGGGTATCATAACCCTGAGGCAACTGACAAATGAAGTTATGAGCATTAGAAGCTTTGGCAGCCCCAATAACCTCTTCCATGACGGCATCTTCCTTGCCGAAAAGTATGTTCTCCTTTATTGAGGTCGCAAACAGAGCAGGCTCTTGACTCACCAGCCCCATCTGTGACCTTAACCATTTCAGCTGAAGCTTATCGATGGCCACCCCATCAACAAGTATCTCTCCTCCAATTGGATTGTAAAACCTCTGCAACAACGCCACCACCGTTGACTTTCCCGACCCACTTCCGCCGACCAGTGCCACAGCCTTTCCTGCCGGAATCTTGAGGTTCAAGTCTTTGAAAATTATGGTTTCTGGCCTTGATGGGTATGCGAATTCAATGTGTTTGAATTCAACTTCGCCGGAAACATTTTCTAGAATTTGGCCTTCCATGTTGTCTGAATCGATTTTGGGGACTCTGTTTATGACTTCCATTATCCGTTCCCCGGCTGCAAATGCTTCCGAGAAGTACTTCACTTCGGATAAACTAGAACCCAATGATCTAAGCAGTTAACAAATCAGAAACAAAAATAAATCTTAGTAAATATGTAAAACTTGTTTAATGGGTTTAGTAATTTCCAAAACAAAACAAAAAATACTCCATCCGGTTCAAAATTAGTAAAAGATTTAATTTGACTTTTGAGATCTAACTCCACATATTAAACTTTTAAATTGGACTAACTCATAAAAATTTAGAATAAAATAAATTTTGTGATTAATAGTTTTTGCCATATACTAGACAATTATAATAATTATATCAATTAAAATTAAATAAATTCACATCAATTTAAAGTTTAGTATGTAATCAAATTGTATCTCTAATTTTAGAACAGAAAAATAATTTACTGTTTTTTTTAATTTATTATTATACCAAAAGAAAGATTACTTTGAAGAAATATAATGACAAGTATTCACAAAAAAGAAAAAGAATAAAGAAGTAAGAATAACAACAACAAAAAAACAGTGGGAATAAGATACAGTCATGCATGCACCCAACTTGTTTCACATCAAATTGCATTCTTTATCTTTAGTAAGACAATTCTCTCATGATTGATCAAAAAGTGAATTAATTTGAAAAAAAACCCTCTTTCTTTGTCTAAAAGTGAACAAAAACCACTGCATACTCGTATGATATCCATTCGTTACAAAATACTCCATATGATTTTTTTTATTTACAATTAAAAGTCAGTTTGCTTAAACTATTTAAAGTAATTTCTCTCTTATATTTTGATTCTTTGAAGCTGAGGGAGAGTAGTGGATATCAATTCATAGTTGATATATTGGTATTGGTATTAAAAGAAAGTTAGGAAGTGACATAACAGAAAAGAATTAAAGATGTTAAAGATTGTATTTACTTACAAACCACCGACGATGATAGAAGCACCAACCGCAAAAGCAGTTCCTCCAAGGGAATTATGGTACATCACCATTCGGCTTCCGAAATAAGACATGAAAGACCAAATAGCAAAGACTAGGCCATTGCTGCCTATAGCCAAGCCTTTGGCCAAGCCCTGCCTTAGTCCCAAATCTACTGTCCCTTGAAGTGCTGCAGAGTAGTCTGCTATAGTTTTGGTCTCCCCAACAAAAGAGTACACAGTTCTAATTGAAGAAATTGCCTGCTCTGCTATTTTGCCTGCTTTATTATATTCATCTTTCATTTTTCTTGCTATTCCCATTAGAGCTCTTCCGTAAATTAAGCCAGGAATAACAAGAAGTACCACAAATGGAAGTCCCAAAATGGCTAGTCTCCACAGCATCAAGAGTGCCGCTAGATATGATCCCAAAAAAGTGGCAACATTCATCACGAAGACAGGAACCTAAACAAATTATATATATATATATATATATATATATATATATATATATATATATAATTTGATCCAGCCTCAATTTAATTACCCAACACATTACATATCCACTTGTTATTCACACCAAATAATTATGTATGTACGTACCTTTTCACTGATAACATCTTGAATAACAAGGCTATCGCTAGACACGCTAGAGATGACCTCGGCCGTGCTTGTCACGTGCAAATCAAAGTAGCCTACATCTTGCCTTAACACTGCTTTCAAGTATCTTGCTCTTAATGTTGATGCTTGTCTCTCTCCTGTTCTTGTCCAACAATACCCCTCTAATTATAGAACAAACATCCCATCCCATCCCATCCCAGAAGAAAGAAAGAAAGAAAAATAATTAGATCGATGTATACCCAGCTATAAATAAACGGCCACTAATTATTTAATAATAAAAAAAATAAAAGAAAAATACCAAGGAAACAAGCGACCCATTGAGCACAAGCCAAGTAAAGCAAAGCCAATGCATTCTGTTTTAGTAATTCCATTAATTTAAAGTTAGTTCTAGATACAGATATATATATATATATATATATATATATATATATATATAATATACTTGCATGTATGTATGTATATAGCTAGAGAAGAATAGAATTGAACCTTGTTGATATTATGGATGAAATCATCATCATTGGTTTGAGCGGAAGAACCACCAATATTGTTCATAATCTTGCTAGTAATAAACAACATGACCGGAACGGAGATTCCGTCGCCAATGGCTCCAATCAAGCCCAGAATCATCAACAAGTTATCGGCACGGTCAGCATGCATGAAAATAGATCGGATTGACCCAAGTCTCTTCTTTTCCTGCTCGATCCTTGTCTTGCTTCTATCCCTCATCATCTTTCTAAATTAATTTAATTCCTACTCTCAGACGACAACTAACAGCTAGCCTATTATATATATATATATATATATATATATATATATATATATATATGTTGTTGAATAGGATTAGTACTTCAACGGTTCAACTTGAGCTGTTGCTTGGTTTGGAAATTTTCAAGAAGAGATTAATCATTTATATATATGATTCTATCTCTCTTGCTCCCTGTGGCGCGTACACAAGTTGAGTCCTTGATTGCGTGATTAATGCAAGAGTAAAATAAAATTTTCGATAAAATAAACTTATTTACAGGGACAAAATAAGAAAATAATTAAACTTGTCAGGATACACATGGAACTTATGACTAAATTAATTAATTATGATGTGTAATGCATGTTTTGTGGAGTAATGGAATGGAATGAAATGAAATACTTTTATTCATAGAGTTGTCAAAAAAAGTTATTTTATGTAATACAAGTAAATTAGTTTTTTTTTTCAAAAAGACTTGTCTAATCTGTTGTATAATTCTATTAATATATATTTACTTATATATATATATATATATATATATATACACACTTACGTATAATAGTAAAAAGGGTAAATATAGGAAATTGATATTTTCACATGATTTTATAATATTTCAATATGAAAAGTGTTGCTAAAACCGTCGCTATAGGATCTATAACGAAATAGCGATGGTTTTCATGTGGAAATATCAAAAAGTCATATGAAAATATCAATTTCCTAAATATAAGACCATTATTAATTTTTAAAGTAAATTTAATAACAATTTTGTCCTTTTTGGTATAAAAAATTAATTATATTGATTATTGATGTAAGACCCCAACTTTTTGAATAAAAATGAATTTTCTATAATTATCATTTTTGAATATTATGGAATAAATTTGATATAATGTTATAGTTGTGGGTAGTATTTATAAATTTTGCAAAGTATGCAAGTTGTTATATTATATTCGATTGGTATTTAAATATTCGTTTTAGCAGAGAATATTCGCATGACCTGAGCAATCATTGGTGGACCTCATTAATGTAATTATTATTGCCGGATTGAAAAAACGACAAAAATATTTTATTGAAATAACGGCGGAAGTTTTACCGCTGATACTTTGCTGAACTACTTTCAGTAGTAAAGAACATGAATACTGGCGTAGTTGCGTAAGAAGACACTATTGATTATTGATGCTTACGTGAGAAGTCATTCGGTTTTGTTCAATTATTGCTATAGTAATTGTTGCATAATATCTCACGTTATTTGATTCAATTATTATCGATATTTTGTATATTGTTAAAATCAATAATCGAGACGACAAAGTTATTAATATTATTATTTGCAATATTAACGATATCTGAAGTTCACAAGGAGAGGTTTGGTCACCCAATCATGCGCGCCATAATAGGAGAAATTCTTATTGAAAAGTCCCTCTTTCCAGGAACCACCTTGGTCGATTAATATTGTGAATTGTAATAAAGATGATAAATGTTGTTAAAAATATTGAGGATATTTTATGAAGTATTTGTTATAAATTGGCTTATTATTTGGATTTCCACTTACCCATTTTTTTTTAAATAATCGGTAGAAAATTATTTTTATAATGGCGAGGGACCCACATGTGGGGCCCACTAGTGAAAATGACATTGGGGTAGGGAAGATATGTTTGTCACGGATTTAGGAAATTGCAGGAGATGTATTATTGTTGTTATATATGATATATATATATATATAGGATGGAAAAAGGGAGTATTATATATATATGTACAAGTTTGACAAAAATTGGCATGAAAAGTCTTGGGTGGGGGAGAATTGGATGAATTGGTCGGGAGGGAGTGATTATTAGTATTATTATATATATATATAAGGTACTGATGGTTTATATATATATATATATATATATTATATTTTATATTTTATTTAAAAGATTTTTCTTTAAATATGGACCGTCAGATTAAAGTAAATTAATCTGGACCGCTCATGAAATTTAGTTACTTATACATTCCATTTTTCTATAAATAAGCTCATTCCTTCATTATTTTCTTACGAATTCAATTGAACTCTGAGAGAGAAACTATAGAGAGATAGAAGAAAAGTATTCTGCTACTTAACTACTTTTATATTTCAGCTTTTTTTACTGGTAGTGGTGTTATTCTTCTTATTCATGAAGAGAACTGTTGTTATTCTATTTCTTATTATTCTGCTTGGAATAACTCAGTATACGCTATTTCACCCTATACTTGGTGACATTCTTCTATTATTCTCATTGGAACATCACATCATATACATGTGTTTTACACCTGATCCGGTTCCGCTTTTATTATTATTCCATTGAACATCCTGTCATGTGTTTTTTACACCTGACCGGTTCCGTCTTATTATTATTCTGTTGGAACATCCTCGTCATGTGTTTTTTACACCGACCGGTTTCGCTCTTTATTATTCTATTGGAACATCCCGCTTGCGTGCAAATTTTGCCCGACTGGTTCCGTTATTATTATTCTGTTGAATAATGCATACATCAAGTACCGCATTTATGATGATTTCTTTTGTTATTCCATTCTTTATTATACTCAAATGGTTAAAGTTTTGACTTCTATACTCCATGAAATTAGTAGAATATCCTCGATATTTGCGCTCATCTAAAGATCTTTTCATGAAAATATTCTTCCGATCATTCTTGAATTTTACTCTACAAAGCAAAGATTATGTTGACAATTTGGACGTTAATAATTCCCGGATAAAATAATTTCTTGAACTTGTTTTATTGAATTCTTATATCATTGTCATCATCCTCATGTTTATATTTTGTTGAAAGTCATCTCGTGGCACAGAAGGTGCATAGATGGACTTGGTATGATTATGACCACTGAGATTATTCTTGTTGTAATCACGACCGTAATGTTACAAATGATGTGGAAAAAGTTTTCATTGGCCGTAGTGGTCATTGATGGGCAGGTTGTTGGCATGATCATGACCATTAATGAATACATAAATATTCTTGGCGTAGAGTGCATGGATAATTGTGGTCGTGATACTAAAGAATATCCTCGCCGTAGTGCAGGGGTGATTCGATGATGTGGAATATTTATTAAAATTTGAGTCTCAACGATAATGATGATAAAAACCTTTTAATCATAAAAGATAGTAGATTTTATTTTCTACTTGACTCTTTTAATGGATCGCTTATTCACCGCAGCTAAACTTGATGTCTATTATATTTTATCGGTTTAACATTGTTGGAGACTAATGATAATTTATTCTCGCATTATCTTAGTCATAATATTTCTTATCGGGCTAGTTGAGCTCACCACTTTCTTTCACCGCTCTCTTCGTGAAACGGAGAACATAAAGAGGACTAAATCGGGAACGGTGTGATTATCTGCAGGATAAGATTAGTAGTCCTCACTATTCGTGAAATAGTGTGTTAATAATTGTAATGAGGACTCCTTTTGAGTTTGTATAATCTCTAAGTAGACAATAATTGTATTCAAACTCACAGATATGTTTTGTCGTATTGTACACCTATACGCTTGTATTAATAAAAGTTGTATTTGAATTTTGTATCATGTATCTGACGACCCAAGATGGGTGATGTATACCTAATTTTGGGGACGTCACAATTAATAATTATGTTTAGGTATTAATATATATTTAAGCCTTAAATTTTTATGCCAAAAAGGGTAAAATTATCATTATTATATCGATTATTGATGATTTTTTAAGCTGAGTTTGTAATGTATTAAATTTATTTTAAAAAATTAACAGTGGTCTTATATTTATCCTTTTTGGTATAAAAATTTAATGGAATAAATGTTAAAATAAGACTCAATATTACACATAAGTATTTTTAGTCACATATCGGTGTCATGTTATCAATTCCTGACATGATACTATTAATTAGACGTAATCAGAAAAATATTAAAAGTTTAATATCCTAATTAAAAAAATTAAAAAAATAATTTCCAAAGTGAAAAAATAAAATAAAAGTTCAGGGTATTAATTCATATTTTGGCCTATTATAAACTATCTTAAAACATAACTAATTATAATATTTTATAATAAATAATTCATATCAATTGTTATTTAAAAATATCTCAAATTATTTTTAAAAAATTAATAATGATATTAAATTATAAAACTTACGGAGTATTATTATATGTGGTATTGATGGAGGTTTGTGGTAGCTGAGCTACAGCCCTACATGAACTAATTCTCTAATTTCAAAATGCATGCTAAAATAAGATTTTCTAATTTTGGACCGGTAAAAAAAAATGGGTCCGCCTTCGAGTTCAGTTTGGACCAATGGATTAGTTTTGGTCAAAATTCAGATTGATCCGTTGACCATTGGTCCAATAATATTAAAATTAATCACTTTTATTAATATTATAACTCGTCTTTATTATGTTTTAGTTCATAAAAAAATAATAGTTTTAAAATGTTATTAATTACTAATAATATATTTTTTTATATATTAATGACATCACTGGATCAATAACAATCCAATAACTCATCTACCAGATATATTTTTTTAATTGGATGAACCGTCCGGTTATGAGATTATATGTAAGTGCACTTTGGAAGTACTAAACTAAACTTCTTTCACCATCACCAATTCACCAGGCTTACCAAAGTAAAGACATGAGTTTAAATCCCCCTCCCCCATGTGGTTGGGTAATGAATTAATAGTACCCAAAAAAACTTATTTCACAAATACCTTCTTATAGAAATGACAAAATTCTCTAATATTAAAATTATATCAATAACCAATCTACCTTAGAGTACTCTTTTCATTTTTCTTCCTCTTTATACTATGGAAAGAACTTAATATCGGCAATATTTTTCATTATAATCTAGCCTGAGGAGAATTATTAAAAATAATATGTGAGAAGTTTAAATGATAAATAGTTGAAAACAAAGAAAAATAAAGTAGGACCAGGGAGTCGGTGAGTGATATGCTAAAACAGTCGCAATCTCTTCCATTTTGAAAGGGGAGAATCAAATAGGACAAGAACGCATATCCCATGCTACTAATTGTAGTACTAAATATGATATTCTGAATTTACAATTTAAAAATTTGTTAAGAGGCAACTCGTCATTTTGTATACCTAGCGACCGCAGTATTAAACTGCGGATAATTAATATCTTTAGTGGTGTCATTTTGTATACACCGTATCTAGTTATGTTTGAATTAAAAACGACACCGTATCCATTTATATTTGAAAACAACGTCGTCCGACATAGCATCTGTAATATTAAACTGCGGACGAGACTTTTCAGGAGTGTTGATACTGTACGACGTAGTTTAAATCCTTGAACTAGAGTCCGTAGTATTAAACTGCGTACGAGAGCTTTCAGAAGTGTTGATATTGTACGACGTCTTTTAAATCTTTGAACTAGCGTCCGCAGTATTAAACTGTGTACTGTATGCCCAAAATATACTGTCAAACTGAGTAAATTAATTATTTAGTTTTTCTATACAAACCCTGGAAGTGGCAGCACAACAAATTGATGTTTATTGATGTATGACCTCAAGATGTTGTGATGGACACTATAGGGTTTGCATAGAAGAGCTAAACAATTAACTCATTTTAGCAGTACATTTTTTGAGACATCTAAAGGTTAAAATTAAGTTTATAAAGCTAAAAATCATCTGTTTCTGCTGCATATTCTTGCTAGTAGTTACATATTCAATTGATTTGGGATAATGAAAAACACACATGACAACCAAAATTAGAAGGCTTGATAAAGCGAGTCAGTCGGATTGAACTTCGGATTCAGAACAAATTAAGGGTTTCTAGATATTGTGCCCTCCAAAAATGGTGCCACGCATGTCTCTTCATCCCGGATCACATGAAATAATAGTAACAACAAAAATATGCTAGAAGAAATAGAAATTTTTTTGTGCTTATCCAGGACATCTTGTGTTTGTAGTTCTATCTCGTCTTATATATAGGGGACCTAACGTCCGCAGTATTAAAGTACGGACTAGACATTTAAGTTCCATTATTGAAAACGACGTCGTCCGACCGTCGCTTCGTAATCCCAGCGTCCGCAATATTAAGTTGCGAAAGAGGAATTGGTCCCGAAGGGACATTTTGGTTATCCGCCCTGTCCGTAGTATTAAAATGCAGAATACTGAAAATTAAACTGCAGACGGGGTCTCTATAAGATCGCTCGATATTCGAACGGAGGGTCATGATGTGTTGTAAGACTAAATTCTTTTTTAGAATGTTTGTTATAGATCGATTCCTCCATATATATATATTGTTTTCTCTAAAAAAATATTATATTGTTAATATATCGCTTTCCTTTCCGTTTTATAACAAATTAAATACGTACTCATTTCTTGCTCCACCTCCAATTAATTTAGTTTCATATGCGTTTAGAGAAGAAAAAAAAGGCATATTGGAAAGGTTTGGTTGAAGTAAGAAAGGTATCTTTGTTTTGTTTTTACCTCCCTAGAGGGGGAGTGTTATGGTGTTTCGGAAAGCTGTATGCGGACTGATCACGTACTTGCACGCGATCAACGGTACATATTTCAAAATATTTTATTTATTTGTGGAGTTATGCACCAAAATTTACTTTACAATTTTAGGTGTCATACGATTTGAAAATATTCGTAAAGTGTTTATTGATTTGGTACTACACATTTATTTTTACATGATTTTCTTTTATATGAATATATACATCTTATCTTTATAAGAGGATGAATCATATGAATTATATATTAAAATTATATAAAAGTTATAATTAAAATTTTATTAATAAAAGTTAAAAGACATAGATTTCTAAATTTAAAATATTTAAAATTAATTTTTAAAAATAATATTAATATTATATTTTGAAATGAAAAGAGTATAATACTATTAGGAGTATGTAAAAAGAAAATCTGGTTAAAGTTGAATAAGTAGTGCATAGTTATATTCACAATTAAATATCGAAATATGTATTATAAAAAAAAACATATAACATAGTTTCAATAATTATAGATTGACTTGTATGTATGTATGTATGTATATATTTAAATAATGATAGGTCACCTGCATCCAATATAAAAGATATAAGTATTTAGATTAGTATTATGAAAAATAATTTCAAAAGTCAACCGACACTCGACATATATTTTTTTAATCCCCAAGTAAAATCCGTACTAATATCTAATTGACAAAACTCGTATCTTTTGACCTTAATTAATTACTAGTTCTTCTACAAATTACAATACTATTAACCCAAAAGAAAATTGTAATATCAACTAAAGAATATAAAATCTCACTAATTTTTGGTACCTACATGTTCTGGTATCATTTTGGTACCATTCTAATCCCAAATTAGAATTTAATATTATTAAATTAATTTTTATCCTAATTTATTATTATTAAACTATTTTAATTTAACATTTATCTATCTACTAAAGAATAAAAAACGTCACTAATTTTTGGTACCTACATCTTTTGGTACCATTCTAATCCCAAATGAAAATTTAATGTTATTAAATTAAATTTTATCCTAATTTATATTATTTCAATTTATCATTTATTGTTATTAAACTATTTTAATTTAATAATAATGTTTAATGACCCGAAAAAAAGTTGAAGAGTTTAATCATTATATTCCACTTTTACATGCGTGTGTATCTATATCTATATACATATATATATATATATATAATTGTAATTTTTTATTGTTTTTCTAATAGAACAATTTTAATAGTTACTCTTATTTTGTTTTTGAAAAAATCTAATATTTTATGCAAATTTTTTACTATGTTTGTGTCCATTTAGTTATAATTTTTAATAATGTTTGTTAACGTCAAGATCTTCTCTAACGTCCCAATCACGTAAGGCGCCCTGATCCTGCACAGTAAACACGATAAACACCACAAGTTTGACGCACATTTCTTAGTGGGGGATAGCTCGAGCGTAAGAGTCAGTATACGTGTTCACAAGATTAACAATGGAGGAATGTAATGTCTAGTGTATTGAGAAAGAGAGATAGATATTCTCAGTTGTGTGTGTGTATATATGAATGTAAAACGTACCTGTTTTACAAAGACTTCCTTGCTATAATACAAGACTCGGTTTCTTGTGCCACTAACCCTCCTGACCCTACCTACTGCAGGTAGCTTTCCTGTTAATCCCATCCTTCTTCATCACCGTGGCCATGGACCATTGTCGATCTCTTATTTCAGGACACCCCCAAAATAGGTATACATCACCCATTCTCGAGTTTCAATACACTATCTGAGAAAACAACTACAATTTTATTATTACAATAGTAAAATTGTGAGTTTAAATACGAGATATTGCCATCTGCATAATATCCACATACAAATAAATCCTCATCATAATTATTGATACATTATTTTACAACAATGGTGAGGACTACTAAACAACTCTCCCTAGAACCTTCATTCCATACCTCGACTGCATCTTGCTATATTCTCGCCTCCTCGAGAAGAAAAATGGAACAAAAAAGGAAAAGGGTGAGCTCGACTTGCCCGAGAAAGAATATTATGACTAAGATAATATACAACAAAATTATCGTTAGTCTTTAACAGGAAAAAATATAATAGAATACAATAGACAACAAGTTTTAAATCAATATTCGCAATGAAATAATAATTCATTAGAAGAGTTAAGTAGAGAATGCAAACTACTATCTTCTATGTATGAATTTTAAAGTTCATCGCTCTATTTTTTTTATCCATGTAACATCAATCAATATATATAAAATCATATATTCATCCTCAGCACTACAAAAGCGAGGACATTCACCATTGGTCATGTTCATCTAAACACTGCTCATCTTCAGACTACTACGGGCAAAAGATATTCATCGAAATCATTCATCTTTGCACTACAAAGGCCAAAGATATTCAATAATATCATCATTTAAGACCGAGGATGATGAAAAATATTTTTAAAGAAACGAATCCAAAGAAAAAAAAATGACAAGGATTAAGGATTAAAGATTCGTGACTTTGTTTTATTCACGTCCAAAAATACCTCAAAAATAATCATAGTGGTGTAAAATTCAAGAATGATAAAAACATGGATACAATCAAAGCTAGTATCCACAATAGATATTTTGGACGAAAAGAAAAATTTTTATTTTTTCGATGAATAAAGTCACAGATTCGTGAATAAGATCAGATATCGTGAATAAAGGCCTTAGATATCGTGAATAGTAACTCAGACACCAAAAGTTCTAAATTTGATAAAAATTTCAGATCAATATTTCAAAGATAATGATATTGAAGAAATAATATCATTACGAAAAAAATAATATCCCTTACCTCCTGGAAAGACAAGATTTAACCTAATCTTGGATATAAGCTATAACTTGAACTTTCACCGTATAACAATACTCAAAGTATACTCAAAATACTCACAAGAATACGCTCGATAATATAGAGAGAAAAAACTTCATTCGTGTGATTTTCAATTCTAACCCAAGCACCTATTTATAGAAAAATCTTTAGAACACCAAAGCGTAAAATTTAATATAATAATATTATATATATTACAATTTCCTACGCATTAATCGTGAATCATCTGAATTCAGCCACTAGCATGTGTTTCATGAGGCTAATCAACACAAAAAACGTTTTTCCTATTTTAAATATTTTAAACTTCCAAAAATCAATTATTTCGGTTCTTCAAAACTTCAATAATTCATAATAAATAGCTCTTTTGTCAGAAAAATCGAATCTCGCGAGTTTTTATAGGAAATTCAATTCTCTACAACTTTGCAGAAGAAAGTTTTCCCAAATTCCCAACATAAAATGACCGAAATTCATAAACGAGCGATTTTTCAAAGTTATAATCAAATTTCGATTAATAAATGGGTCCACGAGACATGTTTAACATGTTTTAAACATTTATTGCAACAAAATACTCTTTCTCCTCGTATACTCAGATATCACACATTCATTGTAAAAATATCACCATTATTATATTATTAAAAATATAATAATATTTTTAAATGAATTATTTTATCAGAAAAGATAAAATTTTAATTTTCAACAATTGTCACATTAAAAATTTTCTCCATCTATATCCATATAAAATCAATATTTTTCTCATCATATGAATCAATAATTAATTATTCACAAATAATATTACTGAATCACAATATCGACAACCAGTGCGCTTCCTGGAAAGAGGGCTTTCCAATAAGAATTTCTCCTCACTGGCAAGGCAATTAGGTGACCAAACCTCTCTTTGATGTAACTTTCTAGACATTGCCAATAATGTTATCTAATAATATTATTCGGATAATATGAATTATTGTTTCGATAATAAAAAATCCGTAATGAATGTGATTTATTGAAAAAGCAAGAATATAAAATATCAATGCAACAATTATTGAACCAATAAAATAATCGAATAAAGAATTATCGTAACCATTATTGAGTAGTGCCTTCTTCACGTAAAGAGTCAATAATTGGTGCAATACCGCAAGTCATCGCAAGCACAACGCCAGACATTCTTGTGTTTTAACCACCGGTATTCCAACAAAGGTAAATCAGAATAACTACGCTGTAGATTATTTTTAAACAACTTATATTTGTCGCTTTCTTCCTCCAATCGCTTTCCGCATGGGGCCACATATGGTCATTTAGGCTTCGTCATTTTAATATTCCCCGACAAAGACAAATATTCCACGACCAAACGAATATTCTCCGACAACAATGAATATTTTATAACCACTTATTTATTTTGAAATATTTGCGTATTTTACCCATAACTATCCACATTAATCACATCAACCCTTACTATTTCAAAATAATAATTAGTGGAAATTAAATTTCATTTATTAATTATTTGGGGTCTTACATCATTAATGTCATGTAAGATATCAGTCAGTCATATCTTTGTCATCATCACCGGTCAAAGATGTAGATATTTAAATATCTGATGGGTCGACCCACTGATTTGGTCTGATATTAGAAGGGCTTAACAAAGATAATAAAGTGACTAGGCCCAATAATGTCAACACCCAATAGTGAAGACCCAATGGATTAACTGAATAAGTAAGCCCAATCCATTCGGCCCAATAGGAGAAATATCACGACCCAACATTGGCCCCTATCACGTAAGACGCCTTGATCCTGCACAGTAAACACGATAAACACCACAAGCTTGACGTACCGTTCGTCGGGGATAGCTCTTTCGAGCGTAAGAGTCAAGATATATGTGTTCACAAGATTAACAATGGAGGAATGTAATGTCTAGTATTGTAGAGAGAGAGAGAGATAGATATTCTCGGTTGTGTGTGTGTATATATGAATGTAAACGTACTGCTTATAATTTTTGGGTCCTTTACATAAGTATACAACAAATAAAAAGTAATTACAAAAATAAAACACAAACAACATAATTACAAAAATAACGCCAACATAATATTACGCGATCTTTTTTTCCATATACACGCTTGCTACATTCTCTCTCATCCCCAAACCGCTTCTAAAATCAAGTCGAAAGGAACATAACATTCATATTTTGAAATCGAGAAATCCAATTCTTCATGCCATGAAAGAGAGATCTAAGATCACAAAGAACTTCAAGTTCACAAAGAACAACTAAGATCGGAGAAGACGAAATAGAATACAAAATCATCATCAACAACTAAGATCACAAAGAACTTCACGCCATGAAGAGAGATCGGAGAAGACAAAACTGTTTCGTCATGACATGACAAGACGCTAAGACCGAAAAATAAAGATACAAAATAAACATCAACTTCAATTCCAAAGAACAAAACCAATCAAACTATCGCTATTGTTGAAGTTCGTAAACAAAATCGCAAAGAACTCTCGACAAAAATCAATATTGAGGTATGTGAGGTTAAAAATCGATATATATAGTTTCATCTATTTTTTTCACGATTTAAAATGTTTACTACAAATTCATATAACGATTTGTTGAATCATTGATATGTTTTCTATTATGGTTACTAAATAGATATAAATTGTTATCGCTTATCAGTATTTGTTTGCTAAATAATATTTATTTTAATGGCTTTATAATTTTTAAATGAGTTCTACCGATTTTTTTATATTAATTGTTACTCATCAAATAATTTGGTTACCTTCATGCAACCGTTGTTACTCTCTAATGTTGAATAGTTATCGCTTAATGTCAGATTGGTTACTTTAGCATAATATATTGATTATGTGTTACAATATATTGGTTACTAATTAATGCTTTGAATCTGCATATCGAACAATGCCGGTTGGTTATTGAAAAATGATAACTTGTTATCGACTAATTTTTATTTGGTTACCGATTAACATTATAATCGTTATCGCCTAATGTCATTTTGTTTATCGACAATTTGCTTTTGATTATCAGAAAACATTAAAATGTCTATTACTATCTTAGTTATCGACTAATGTTGCCTTTTGTTAATGTGATAAAAATTACTAAATAATGTTGAATTGGTTATCGACTAATGTCGATATGGTTACTATGTAAACATTATTTTGATTATCGACTAATGTCGATTTGCTTATCGTAAAAAACTATAATGGTTAATGACTAATGCCGACTTGGTTATCGTAAAATTATAATGCTAACTTGGTTATTGATTGAATGTCGACTTGTTACTTTGGTTACAATTTAAAATGGATTTGGTTATCGATTATATTGTCGACTTGGTTACTTTTATTGTAAAACGCAAGGAAAACCCTATTTTTACCGGGTTGTTTTTGGTTACCGATTAATGTCGATTCTACATCGTAATATTATATGGTTACCGAATATTGCCGAGTTGTTCATTGTAAAAATTATAATGGTTACACTAATACCGACCGGATACTGCTTTTACATTATATTGGTTATCGCCTAATGTCGATCGTTACTATGTAAAATTATAATGGTTACTCAAAAAGTGTCGACTTCGGTTATCGTGGTAAAATTATAATGTTATATTCTTTTGTAATTGTTTCATTTATATCGATGTTACTTATTGACTACATTGTATTGGTTACATGGACTAATAAGAACTAATACACCAAATTTGATATTTGGACTAATAAGAACTAATACACCTTTAAGACATATTGATATTTTTTTATATTATTTGTTTTTGCTATAAAATGTTGTCAAATATGTTTTATGTTATGGATACTAAGTAAATATATGTTGGTTACTGTCTAATCTGGATTTGGTTAGTTTATAATGTTGACTTGTTTACTGTATAATATTACCATGGTTACTACATAATATTACTGTGTTTTATACTATTTTTTTTATATTGATGGTTACCGATTAACTACCTGGGTTACCTTTATACACCGTTAGTCTTTAATTTGTAACAAAGTCATTATCGATTATTTTGGTTGTAAAATGAATGTAAAAATATTTTTATAATCTTGGCTACTAATTACATATATCATGGTTATCGTATAATATGTATTTAGATATCGAAAAAGGTGTTTATTTGGTTACTCTATAATGTTATTGAGTTTTATAATTGTTTATTTTATATTGGTAGTTACTTATTGACTACATTGGTTACTTTCATACAACTCGTTAAATATTGGTTGTTGTATACTATTTAATTGGTTACATGATAATGTTTATTTGGTTGCAAAGGACAATTTGGCAATTTTCATCAAGTTTGAGAGTGTCGGATTTTGGCGCTTTTCAAAGCCTAATTTCATTGAAAACGGGTCAACGATTAAAAGTCACCAAATTTTACCGGTGAACTCGCATGGTTTTTTCGGTCGAATTCCATCATTTAGGCCTTCAAATTTGCATGTAAAAATTTGGTTTATTTTCCGTTACTAATATTATGTAATTTGTTATCGCTTCAATATTGATTTGGTTACTTTTATAATGTTTATTCAGCTTGTTAGACAATGGAGACCGATAAAGAACTCAATACAACAAATCTAATTATTTACAGAATATATAATTGTTTATCGTTATTAACCATTAACCACACGGTTGGTAACATTTTTGATGGTGTATGATAACCAAAATTGATGTTGATTAATATTTTTATTTTTGATTCCATCATGAGTTATCAATATAAAGTAAACATATACAAGCTTTATAATGCCTTTGATACAAGCTTATATAATTTTGATATGTTTATAATTATCTCGTTACTAACAAGCTTTAAGAATTATCTATGATAATTATTCGTTACTAACAAGCTTGTAGATAAATAGAGACACTCACATACGTATATTTAACAATTAATGTTTGTCCCGACATAAGTTTAGAATTATCTCGTTACTAATAACAAGAACTATAATGTAACATAATAAAACAAGAACTATATAATTATACGATAAGAACTGCAATATGTTTTAATGGTAGCCAAAATGTAAACATCATGTAATGAAACTCAGCTTTAAGCAATCCATGTATACTATAACCATAATGTAACATAATAAAACAAGAACTATATAATTATATGATAAGAACTATAACAGTTTTAATGGTAACCAAAATGTAAACATCATGTAATGAAACCCGCTTTAGTAATCCATGTATACTAAACAATTACATATTAACCGTAATAAAAAAATAAAAGTATCCAAATCCCACATCGAGGACACAATAATAAGAGCTAAAAACCATAAGGTAACAAAGAATCAAAACATAATAAAGAAGTAACCAAATAGTTATACGAAAGTAACTGCAATAATGTAAGATGTGTTTGTGGAAATGGAAGTAGAAATAATAAAGATAAACCTTATAGAATATATTTGAAGAAATTTACAAAAATAATACATCAATGTATACTAAGAAATACATGGTTTATTATGACTTGAGTTTATTATTTACAAAAAATAATACATCCACAAACTAATGATGCCTTAAACTTCTTCAACTGCTTTGGTTCAATTTCTTGGTAATAATGTTCTGGGACTTCCATGTCACACCAATATATAACTTTTTCAATGAATTTTCTATCAGATTCCCCATATAAGAAAGATTCCATAATCGCAAATAAAAAAATCGATTTACACAATCATTAAGAAACAGACATATAAACAATATTTATATCATAAATAGCTTACTCCAAACAAATACATTGTAACCAAAACAACATATAAAAGTAACCAAAATCTCAATCGAGGGAAAAGAATGGTATCCAAATCATAAGCTAACAATAACAAAAAATATACTAATGAAGTAACCAAACATTTATATGTTAAGAACTAAACATATATATTAATGGTAACCAATACATAAACAACATATAGACCAAACAAAATTTAGTCAACCCATATATTAAGCAAATATATCAGAACTGTAACAACAAAAACAAAAGAAGCAAAATTCCAACTCAAGGAAACAAAAATGGAATCCAAATCGAAACTAACAAAGAACTAAAAACATACTAAATAAGTAACCAAATATTTATATGATAAGAACTAAAACATGTTTTAATGGTAACCAATACATAAACAACATGTATACCAAAATCGCTTTTAGTCAACCATGTATACTAAGCAAAAATAAATGGTAACCATAACAACATAAAAAATAACCAAAATACCAAATCAAGGTAACAAACATGGTATCCGAATCTCAAGCTAATAAAGAACTAAAACATAATGCGTAAGAACCAAATAGTTATATGATAAGATTATTTTTTATTTCTCGACGTAGCTACAACGTAAAGATACATCAAGCCCCATAAATTAGTCTAAGATACTAAACAACATGTAGTTCAAACTCGCTTTAGTCAATCAATGTATACTAAGAAATACATCAGAACCAAAAAACACATATAAAAGTAACCAAAATTCCAATTGAGGAAAAAAGAATGGTATCCAAATCATAAAGCTAATAAGAATAAAAAATATACTAATGCAAAGAACTCAAACAAATTATATGTTAAGAACCAAAAATAATGTACATGCGAGGTACATAATGTACATGTTAGAATAAAAATAACAAGAACTAAAATCCCACATCGAGGGCACAATAATAAGAGCTAAACCATAAGGTAACAAAGAATTAAAACAAAATAAAGAAGTAACCAAATAGTAATATGAAAAAGTAATTGTAGAACATGTTTTAATGGTAACCAAAAATGTAAACAACTCAGATATCCAATTCGCTTTAGGCAACCCATGTATACTCTCACACGTACATTTAACATTTGATATATGTCCCGATACAAGCTTGTAAATATCTCTAGTTACTACAAAAAATAAAATGGTTACTCTTCTATGCATGTTTGGTTATCAATCGCACCTTTCAAACAATGTATTAGAAACAACTTAATACTTAACCAACAAATAATGTCAATTATACAATCAAATATGTAATTCCATTTACATAAGCTCCAATAAACATTACATACTCACTAACCATAACAAATGGTTATGTTTCAAGGACTTTACAAAAATAATACATCAATGTATACTAAGAAAATACATGATTTATTATGACTTGAGTTTTTATTTATCTATATCATAAATATTTACATAAAGATTAACAAATAAGAAGATACTAACCAAAATATAATATAACAATTACACAAGAGTCAAAACAGACTATAACAAATAACCAACGCCCCAAATTAATCAGTATAATAATAGTTATCATATCATAATATAACATTAACCATACCATAATAAAACAATAACCAAAAAGTTATATTATATAATCTAATGATAACCAAAATATAAATAACATGTAAGACAAACCATTTTATGTAGTAAACAAAACATGTATACCAAAAAAATATACTAAAGAAGTAACCAAACAAATATATGCTAAGAATCAAACCATGTTTTAATGGTAACCAACACATAAACAACATGTAGACAAAACCCAGCTTTAGTCAACCAATGTATACTAAGAAATACATCAGAACCAAACCAACATATAAAAGTAACCAAAATCCCAATCGAGAGAAAAAGAATGGTATCCAAATCATAAGGTAACAAAGAATAAAAAATATATAATGAAAAAATCAAATGGTTATATGTTAAGAATCAAAACATATAATAATGGTAACCAATACATAAACAACATATACACTAAAAACTAGCTTTAGTCAACCATGTATACTAAGCAAATACATGGTAACCATAACAACATAAAAAGTAACCAAAAAATACCAAATCAAGGTAACAAAAATGATATCCTAATCACAAATTAACAAAGAATCAAAAATAATGCGTAAGTAATTAAACAAATTATACGATAAGAATACTAACAAAATTTAAATTAACACACCTTTAAAAATTATATGATAATAGAACAACATGTATGCTTTCTGATCCAAAACCTTTTTTTCACTAAAATGAACAACCTGTGAATCAAGAAGTGCAACAAAAGTAAATTAAAAAATAATTAAAAAATAATTAACTAATTAATTTACGCCACCAAACAAAGAAGACTAATCAAGAGAAAAAAATGAAATATTAATAGAAATATCAAGACAAAAAAAAAAAAAAAGAAAAATAAAAATATCACCTCTAATTAATAGAAAAAAGAAGACTAATTAATTAATGATGAAGATGAAGAAAAGAAGAAATACCAAGAGAAATAACAATACAAAAAGAAGAAGAAATATCAAGAGATGAAGAAATATTAGATGAAAAAATATCAAGAGATGAAGAAATACCAAGAGATGAAGAAGAGATTTATTTACAACAAGTCGAGAGACCTGTCATGCAATGATGACGAGTTGAGAGACCGATGTCATGCATGCATGACAAGAATTCAAGAAGATGACAACGAGATGCTTCGAGAGAGAGAGAAAGAAGTAAGTTAGAGAGAGAGAGAGAAATAATAAGTATGGATGGAGAGAGAGAAAACTAATTTGTTATATCAACCCATTAATACTAATCCCTTAATTTAAGGACTTTTAATTGTATTAGGTTTGAAAATAAAAATGATGAAGTGTAGTATTTTGTAATTATTTTATAACTCAGATGATTTTTGTAATTATTTTCAAATGTCTGCTCACAAAGTTAACTCAAGAGGATAATAGAATTTAGCGTATCGAGAATGGTTATTTTCTATATGTTGTGTGAATGTGTATATATGAATAAAACGCATCTCCTTCCTCAAGACTTACTCACTAAGAAATAATATCTTTGCTCGATTATCGTGCCACCCACTACCACCGATATATCCCCTCGATCCGATGGGTTCAACCGACTACATGGAGTTTATCCACCGCTTCGCCATCGTTTCAAGCACACTGGCCACGGCTATAATCCCATCCACATTAATGCATGGCAGATATCTTCGTCAACTCATCATACTATATCATCATTACAAGTCAAAGTAATAGATATTAAATGACCTAATATAGTTAATCCAACGAACCAACCCATCCCAATAGATTAAATAAAGTCGACATAATAAATGGGCTCAACGAGCCCCATGTCTTAATTATAAAAGCCCAACAGATTAAAACCGATAAATGGGCCCAATATACCCTACCAAAATAGAGAAAATATCACGACCCAACATTACCCCCTAGTTTTTTAGTTAAACAGATGTTTAATGGAAAACTATATATGATTCATGATATTTAGAATTCAATAAAGGCCCAAGGATAGAAATAAGTGAATCATACCCACTTTTAACATACGAAGTGGAATAAGGAGAGGTTTGATAAGGATACCCGCAGCAATAAGCCCAATCTGATAAAGGATTTGAATTTGAACAGATGGGCCAATAAAATAAAACCCAACAACAAAGCCTAACTGATAAGATATCCAAAGGTCATCCAAACGCGTCCCACTTGAATTCTCATCATTATCGACATTAAATGCGCCTACCGCTTCCACGCAGATCACAAGATAAAAGATAAACCTCACCAAATTTGACTGCTTTTACCTATCGATTTGAAATTCAACCTTTGAGTTTTCTTCCTTTCTCGTAAAACCTCTCTTTAGCTTTCAAAAACTCAACAATGGTGAATCCAAGCCAAACCCCTTCAAGTTCTTCTCATTCAAACCCTAATCAAGAGGGTTCAAGTGCAAATCCACCATCTCCAACAGATTTCTTCAAAGATGGGGAAAAATTTCCTCACGCTAACATCACCTCCACCGCCTCCTCGAATCAATTACGAGCCTCCTGATTCGATACCATATTCTTGGATAACTATGCTATGAGGATTCCAAATTACCGAGAGAGAATGTACCAAATGATCGACTACCGGGTCGCTATGCCGACTACTCACCGGAGAAAGGGATTCACCGCCTCCACGCCTTCATAGTTACCTCTTAGGTTTATCGAGTAGGCTTCGCATAACCGGTGCCCAACTCCTATATCCATATATCGCGCTCATCGCCTTTCCACGAATTAGGGGTTACCCTCTGTTGACCTTTTTTTTTCACCCTCTTCTACCGGCAGATCCCGAGAACGAGGGTTCAAAATGTCGAGCAAATACCCCACGCCCAAACTCGAAATTCGAGAAGAGACCCTCGATGAGCACCCTCGAGCAACAAAGGATGGCACGAGAAATGGTTATTCGTCATCGGTCCCGGATATCCTCCTTCCCGATTGACCATTTTGTAGAGCGTGTCTCACGACTTTCGGTGACATCCCCGAGGGCGCAGAGGAGATGGGTGACTTCAAGAGGATCCTCCTCAAGAGTGGAGCTTCACTTCACCGACTAAGCAAGCTTGGGTCAGATGACCATAAATGTGAGTCTCTGACCATTCTGTGATATAATTTTGAAATATTTATGTGGTATGGATTCTAACTTGTGATTATTTGCGTTGTCTTTGATCAAACCAACTTCCTAATAAAAAGACTTGAAGATTTCTCAAGGGGAGGATTATCGATGCAAATGAAGAACTCCCTAACGAGGAGCCTTCCCCAACCGAACCCCCCGCCCCAACCAACAACAACCCTCTTCGGATGACGACCTCAAGTCGACGATCCCATCATCCTCAAGAGGTCCTCCGACCTCGGCCAAGGAAGAAGGTCGTCGCTAAAAGGCCGTGACTCTCACGAGATAAACCCCGAAAGCGACGAGAGGCCCTTCCCGAGGTAAACCCACAACCAATTCCTCCAACCGAACCCACGACAACAACCTTTCAACCAACCCCAACAACTTCAACCAACCCCAAAAAAGAGGAGTCTTCGATATTCCTCCACACGACGCAAGCGAAAGTCCTTCGTATAAAAAAATTAAGAACCAAAATAATTCCCACATCACCGACTTAACTCCAAGGCCCCACCACCTTCAACAACCAATCCTCAAATGAAACCCAAACACTGACGCCGAAATGGTCGGGTTTAATTCTTCTTTGTCCCAAAAGAAAACAAATTTCTGACAACCAAATTTTGCTCGACCTTCGAACCTTCTCAACCCCCCGAGCCGATACCACCGATCATCTTCTCCAGAGGCAATACACGCGATCCTTCACCGGCTCATAGCCATACCCTACGCCTCCTCCTCAAGGACCGATGACCTCCGAATTCCAAAGATGATGCCAGGGGTCCACCGACCACGTGGCCTCTCTGCTCAACGCCAATTTCCCTTTCAACTGCTCGAGGCCTTCGTCATGAGACCGATGACCACTCTGCTCGGAACAAATTCGAATGGGGACTTGCTTCAAATAAGGCATGAGCTACTTGGCTAAGGTAAATGACTCTTTCCTTCCTTTGCTTACTTATTTTCATACTCATACATCCGTCGATTGAATAACACCGAATACGTACAGCAAATGTCAGATTCGCCGGCTCATACCCCTGCATCTCTCGGGTCAATCCGAGGAGGAGGCGCCGAGGAAGGAAAATTCCTCCTAAAATCCGCCTGCTCGAAAAGGACTCACCGTGAAGGCCTTCTTCATACTAACGAAGGTCTTCGTAAAGAGTCGCCCAAGCTAAGGAAGAAGTGAAGGCCTCCAAGGAAGAACTAAAGTCGACTAAGGCTCAAGATGTTAAAATTGTCAACACGAATGTCGACTTAGTTCGCAGGAGTGAACCGAGGATGAATAAGATCAAGGAGTTGAAGTCCAACGCCAAAATCTTCAACAAGACGATCCATAAGATGGAGCGGATGAAAAGCATCAATCAATATACTACAGCAGCCGAAATGAAAGCAAGAAATCCGAGAACTCAAGGCTCTTCGGGACCTCGGGCCTCCTTTTTCGACCGATGCTCTTCGCAAAGAAATTTGTGAAGAGTATAGAACTCTGACGAAATAAACGGAGAAATCATGAGGATTCACAAAGAAAGCTACGAGCTCGCCAAGTCTTCGCAAGGAAAAGTCGATCAAGGCTAACTTAGATCCGCACTGCTTGACTTTTCTTGATGATGATGGCGCCGCATGAAGCACCAAATTTTATGGATTGTCTTCTTGGCCTTATTATGAATATTTGTAAAAAAATTATGTTATTTCCTTATTTGTAAATGAACCAAATATTAATGAAAAATGATTTCCTTCCTTATGACTTCAAAGGCACTTTTATTTTATGTCAATACTTCAATATGAATTTATATGGACAAGTGTACAAAAACCCTTCGAGGATTTAACTTCAAATAATTAAGCATGTCATATAATGTATTAAAATGAGTTTAAAGAACGAGGCATTCCGAACTCAACACTTAGAAAAACTCTCGTAATAAAGTAAAGAGATACTTATCAAGTTACCGGCGCGAGACATCCGCTTTATCGGGAGTTTGTTTACCCCGAAAGGCCTAATGTAATCTATAAGATAACATTCGCCACCACGGCGGGCCCCGATTTAAGTTTAAAGTGTCGATCATTTCCTACCACGAAGGGCCCGATAATGTCTTTAAAGATGACATCTTTACCCCGGGCGGCCTCGACAAGGTCTAAGTGGCGGCGATAATCGCTTACCCCAAAGGGCCCGACAATGCCAAATAGTGGCGATAATTGCCTACCCCAAGGGCCCCGACAATGCCAAATAAGGACCTCCCGCCAAAAAGGTTACCATCGAATGGTCAAGAAGTCCTCCCAACCTCCTAACACCAATGAACCGAAAGAAAGAACAAAGACAAAATTTGCTTGAGACAAAAAGAGGATCTTTTATCGATGATGATGTAAATATTTACGACTTTTTGATGTAATCGACATCAATCTATCGAAGTACTTTCTAAGCCTCGCCAAAGATGCCAAGTGTTTTTAATTATCGACCCATCTAATGCTTTCAAACGATAAGTCCTCGGCTTCTAACTTCAAAGGATTTCGTAGGGTCCTTCCCAATTTGGCATCACCACCTGTGTTCTCGAGGCGTAGATGCTTCACTTTCTAAGGACAAAATCTCCCACTTCAAATCACAAGCTTCACCCCTTATTATAATGCTTAGCCACTCTTCGCTGATAGCCGCCAATTTGATTAAGGCTATTTCTCCGACTTCTTCCAACAAATCAAGATCGCCCTCACTTCTTCTTCTTCATTATAGACCTCTTGAAAATGACTAACTCAAGACTTGAGATCCAATTTCAACTCGACTAAGGCATCGCATTATGTTTCAGTCCGAAAGGTGAATCCCGTCAGAGAGTCCTTGGAGTAGTTCGATAAGCCCATAAGACACTTAGCAACTCTTCCGCCATCTCGCTTTTTTAGCTTCATTCCAACCTACGCTGATCCCATTCAAAGCAGCTGCTCGTTGGTTACTTCAACTCGTCTGCTTGATCGAGGATGAGCCATCAAGTCTTTCTCGTCGGATCCCCAATTCGGCCAAAAATGCTTCAAACTTCGATCCCACAAACCGACGCCCATTATCCGACATACTACCACCTTAGAATTCCAAAACTAATACCACCGATTCTTTCACTTAATTTCAAACACTCTGTTCCGTTATCGACCTAAGTGGCTTTTTGCTTCTACCCATTTGGTCATATAGTCTATGGCAACTATAACAAAACCGACCGACCTTTTGCCTTCTAGAAGGGACCCAAAGATATCAACCCCCGTGACAAATAAGGGTATAGAGATAAGATCGAGTATAGCTCTTCCAAAGGGTCGATGAGGTATTGATCGTTGTCGGCACTTCTCGCACTCTTCACATACTCAAATGCTTCCTTGAAGATAAGAGGGCCAAGAAGTACTCTCGACGGCACTTTATAAAGCTAATGACTTAGCAGCCCATACGGTCGCCACAAATGCCTTCACGCACTTCTGAGAAAGCATAATCACCTTCTGATGGAGTCAAACATTTTAATAATGGAGACGGTATGGCCCTTCAAAGAGATCCCCATCAATCAAAACAAAATTGCACTTTTGTACTTGATTTTCATGAAAGCATCCGATCCAAGGTAAGACGCCATCACCAAATATACCAGATAGTATGCCAACCAAAGAATTGTTCTTGGCCATGCACATTACCATCTCGTGAAGAACACTAGATGTTGCAAAATTTCCAGATACACCGATCCTCAAAAACATGAACATCCGTAGTGGGGCTAGTCCGGCGAGCAGATCGGCAATAGAATTGTTGTTACGCCGACTTCAAACTCGTGACGATCGAAATATCAAGCCGCCTTTACTTCGCTAAATACTTGATCATCCTCGACTCTCTAAGCCAGATTCTCCGCATAATTGCTTAACAATTAACCGAGAATCATCAAGATGACTATTCTTCAGACTTCAAGACTTTTTGCTAACCGTAAACCTACTTAATATCGCTTCATATTCACTTTCATTGTTCGTCGCTTTGAATTGAAATCATGGTTGTCAGCACTCTCAATCCTCCCCGGACCGGGTCAAGATAATCCTCGCCCATCGACGCCCAAAGTAGAAGACCCATCTCAGATACAAATATCCATGAACTCTCTCTTCTCATCAAGAACTAATCGCTCACAGATCCTTCACTTTTCTGCCACGACTTCATCACCAGAGAATCTAACACTCAACCACAAAATCAGCCAAGGCTTGCCTTTGATGGCGGTTCGGGGATGATACTCAATAAAGAATTGGGACAATTCCATCGTCTCCACGCAGCCTAGCCTCCCGATACCTCCGGCCACCCATAATCTTCTTCGTAGGGTCGATCTGTATACTATTACCACCCTACCCCGAAGTATTGCCTAAGCTTTCACTCAGCAAGCTTATTAAAGCGAAAACAAACTTTTCAATGTTTGGGTACCTTGTTTCGCATCTCAAGGACACGACTTACATAATAAACCGTGTCAAGCTTACTCCTTCAACTTCACGCATCAAGACCGCCCCAATTGCCAATGAACTAGTTGCAGTATATATATATAAAGGTTCTAAGAGAATGGGCTTCACCAAAGAAAGGCTACCAAGATAAGTAGGACTTGATGCTTTGAAAGCGCCTTCACACTCGTAAGTCCATCGAACGCTTTTTGCATTCTTCTACTTTTCAATGTGTTAAAAACTAAAACACCTTTCAAAGCAGACTTCGATACTTAACCTCCGCAAAGTCGCAATCCTTCCAAATGACGTCAACATCTTTAAATGACCGAGGAGTCTTCATGTTCGTGGATCGCTTGAATCTTCTCTCGATTGGCTTCAATTCCTCTTCGAATCGACAAGATACCCCAAGAATTTGCCAAAGACCTGCACTAAAAGTGCATTTAGTGGGATTCAAATTTCGTTATGATGTCGAATGGTCCGAAAGCATTCTTCTAAGTCATCCAAATGTTTGTGCACCAACATGCTTTTGACAATCATGTCATCCACATACACCTCAATATTCCTACCCAACCGATATCCAAGATACGGTTCATCATTCTCCTGTATGTGGCCCCAAAGATCGATAAGGCCGAAAGTCATTTTCTTATAGCATATACCGAACGATGCGTAATGAACGCCGCCTTCTAGATATCCTCTTTACACATAGAGATCCGATGATATCCAGAGAATGCATCCATAAAACTTAATAAAGCATACCCCAAGGCATCATCAATGAGTCGATCGATGGGGCAATGGATAGAAATCCTTCTGACAGCCTTGTTCAGTCAAGGTAATCAATGCAGACTCGCCATTTGCCATTCCGCTTCCGACCAAAGACCACATTAGCCATCCATCTGGGTAGTCTATCTCAAGATGAAATCACCGCCAAAAGTTTTGCAATTTCATCATCTATGATTCACCGACGCCCGGTGCAAAGATCCTCCTCTTCGCCGAACCCAACTTTTTTCACGGGTTCATTTCCAATGATGCTCAAGAATATCCCTCGCTTTCTCCCAAGATATCCCGAGGTTCCCATGCAAAGATATCAACATAACACCTCGTGAGCTTCACGAGGTTCGTCTCGAGAGGTTCCTGCAAGTTCAACCTATTTTCACCGCTCTTGTCTCTCCTCGCTCGGATGAGCTCTCATCTCTTCGCTCTTCACCGGTACGACCGATGGTTCGTAGCTACTTTCAAAGTGAAGGGTTCGATCTCTATCGCCATAGCTTGTTTCGCTTCGATACCCCCACTCCCAAGAAATAACAAAGATTTCAACAATACTCCTCGCCGATCCAAATCTCCTTTGACCTCA
Organism: Panax ginseng; assembly: GCA_020205605.1. Lineage (NCBI taxonomy): Eukaryota > Viridiplantae > Streptophyta > Magnoliopsida > Apiales > Araliaceae > Panax > Panax ginseng. The sequence continues at coordinate 18,031,617 of CM035145.1, read as the reverse complement.
CCAACCCACATGAGTCGAGGAAATTTGATTTTAAAATGAGGAATTGATGTTACACCAGAGAGCAATTAAAGTAGGCCTCCCCAAAATAAAGATTATAAGCGTAATCTATACGTATAACATAAAAATTTGTAAATAATTTGTACCATTTGAGGGGTCATCCTTAATATGACCTAAGCTCAATGGTTCCAAATGACTTTAACCGGATCATCATTAAACCATAAAGAGGAGCTTCCTCGTCCAATTTCCATCTTTCGCCCATCCAAATTCATCCTTTGATAAGCGTGGGGCATACAAGATGTCTACAGACGATCCGCTATCTACCATCATCCTTTTCATATCTACCAACCCACTTCAGGCAAGAAGCACCAATGATCCCTCATGAGGTTCGATAATTTCTCGAAGGGTAATCTTCATCGCTGAAAGAGATTACCGATTCTGATAAGGTCTATCGACTTCTGGAAGGTACCCGCCAATCGACAATGATCGAATCCAAATAACTTTTGCGCTTTTTTCCAACGAGCTTGCTGTAAGTACCCCAAAGTGATGACATCTATCATCACATGCCTTGCAGTAGTCGATCCGAGCCGAGCCGGCAACGCCAATCGATTAGGTTGAGTCACGGACAGTACTTTCATTCCCCGTCACGATTAGTTCGGGCAACCACATATTGAACTAAAGCTCCACCTTTTGTACCTTTTCTTTCAATGAACTCTTTTAAATCGCACAATCGTTTCCCTCATGTCCCGACGCTGATGGTAGTCGCAATACTTATGGGATTTCCTTCCCGGCTTGATGTTATCTCGTGGTGGCTCGAAATAGGTTGATTTTTGATCTCGATCTAAGATAATAGTTTTCTATTTGGCGCTGAAATACCGCGTGAAAGTCCTTGCTTTTCTGGGGTGGAGCGGACGAACGCCCTCCACCCTACCTCCAATTGTTATACCTTTTCACCCGCCTTCACGACGGCTTTTTGTGTCCTTCACTCTTCTTCTTCCGGTCTTCATCAATTTTGTCCCGATCCGTATCTCCGGCCGATCTAAAGAAGGACGCTGAGGCTACTCATGGCTTCTTCCACTACGATATAGCCTTCACTTTTATCAAAGGCTTCTACCACTCTTCTTCGTGGTGGTTAACATAAGTTTTTCACCAACTTCTCTCGATTTGACCAGATCCAAATTGCTCAAAACCCCACCGCCAGAGATCATTCACCCCGCCACTGACCGATCGCTTCCTTAACCGCTTTCACATATCGCCCAAAGATTCATTAGAGGATTGTTTAACCCGAGCCAAAGAACCAAATGGCTTTCCCCTTCTTCTTGCTGCTTCCCAAAACGCAGCATGGAATTTATCGCATATATCTTCCCAAGATGAGATAGAATCAAGCGTAAGGTCCCCATCCACCGCCGCATCCTTTCTAAGAGTTGTGACAAAAGTATGACATTTAGCAAAGATCACTAAAGTCATAATAATCCATGAGTCGATCGAACGCCGACTATGGTCGTAAGTGGTCCCCCGATCCATCATAACTTTCTATACGGGCAACTTCTTCATGGGGTCATTTTTCTCTCGAGAATATCCGCAGTAAAAAGGGATGCCTTCTTTCCTAATGTCTTTGGTTTTCGACTTCTGCAAGTCGCTCAAGTTCCTTTCAGCTTTTTTAACCGTATACTCCACGCCTTCCGTCGAGATGACGCCTTTTCTCCCAAGTGACCCTTTCTTCTTATAAGCAGAATTCGGATTCTTTCAATGTAACCTTCAATTTTAGAGGGCTTCTCCGACGACGAGTGTCTATAGGATGTGTGCCTCAAGAGACTCTCTGGAGTATGTGTTCTCGATACACTTCGACTCAACTCTCTGCACTATGGTGAGAATGCATGATGATAAGTGCTTTTTCAGATGCTCCTGAAGTACGATCTCCGATCGACCTCTTCTCTCGCTTCGTCCCCTCGCTCTCCGTAATCGCGTAATAACGAGTCCTCTTCGATCTCCGAGGAGTAGGGCTTCGGACCTTCTTCTTTCCCTATTTCGACCCGTAGACCGCTCACCTCAATGAAGCAGTTCTTTCCCACCGATGTCCTCGCTTCTTCTGATTGGGTATACCGAGCTCTTCATCTCTCATTTCTCGCCATCCGAGCCATCTCGCTTCTGCTATATCTCGACGCCGCTTAAAAGTACTTCCATGGCCTTATCCGCCTCATCCGCCATTTTAGCCAACCGAGGCTTTTTGCGGCCCCGTCATCTCTTGATCGAGTTCTAGGCGAGGTGCCTTCTACTGCTTCCCGACTACGGCCGCACTTCTTCTCCGTCGGTATACTAGCTTACGCTTTGCTTTTTGCTTATCGCTTTCTACCGAGAATGTTCAGTGACTGCTTAGACGCCGTACAAGACGCACACTTATGGTTGGTCCCAAACGATCCTCGCAGACACTCATGAGAATGACTCACCGACAGACATCTACCGTCTCTTTCGTGTGTAGGTGTTCTACTCTTTCCCATGAAAATGAATAATAAAACACACTCTAGAATTGAAAAATACTCAAGACACTAAAACAAAAAGCCCTCCTTCTAAATACCAATGTTAACGCCAAGATCTTTCTCCACGCCCCAATCACGAAAGACGCCCCGATCCTCGCATGAAAGAACACGACAAACACCACAAGCTTCGACGACGGACCACGGGGATAAATTTCAAAGCGTGAGAGTAAGTATGTCTGCTCACAAAGTTAACTCAAGAGGATAATAGAATTTAGCGATTGAGAATGGTTATTTTCTATATGTTGTGTGAATGTGTCTATATGAATAAAACGCACTCCTTCAAGACTTACTCACTAAGAAATAATATCTTTGCTTGGATTATCGTACCACCCACTACCACCGACATATCCCCCTCGATCCGATGGGTTCGACCGACTACATGGAGTTTATCCACCGCTTCTTGGCCATCGCTTGCATCACGTACGGCTTATAATCCCATCCACATTAATGCATGACGATATCTTCGTCAATCATTATACTATATCATCATTACAAGTCAAAGTAATAGATATTAAATGACCTAATAGGTTAATCCAACGAACCAATCCTTATCCAATAGGATTAAATAAAGTTGACATAATAAATGGGCTCAACGAGCCCCATGCCTTAATTATAAAAAAATGTTTCCGAAAGCATATATGATGTATAAACACAAATATGAACTCTCTGATTTTACAAAGCTCGGTTGAATTTTACTGTACAGAATTTGATCGGATGATTAGATTCTTAATTCTGAGATTGAGTTTGTGTTTTTACCTGCTTCGAGACTCGCAATGTGCAGGGTTGTCGATCTTAGGAAGCAAATTAATGAGCTTCGATCTGAGACCATTGCAGCCAATGCTGAGCTCGAAGATGCCAAGCGACTGAAAAAAACTACTGAGCAAGATCTTAGAGGCTACGAAGTTGAATTGGCTATGACTGAAGCTTTTATTCAAACCCTCGAGGTTTGTTCGTCTCAAGTTTACATGGTCACTGCTTGATACTCGAGTTTAATTTCTCATTTCGACTAGAAAAAGATAAATTTCTTTACAATGTGATCAGGTTTCCCCAATGTTATTTATGTGAATTTGATTAGATTTGGTATTGACTGAATGATCTTTCACTGATTTGTGTTTGAATTACCTCTAGGCTAGGATATCTTTGATTCAGGATAAGGTATCAGCACTTGGATCTGATTTAGAGGCTTTTAAGGTACTCATTAGGACCGTCTCTTTATACTCCTCCTGGAATTTGCTACATCACATTGATTACTCTTCATGCTTTGTTTGGACATACTTATTATGGAACTAAGACAAATGAAGGAGGATCTTTACGGTACAGATATTCTATTTTTCTATTTTGTGGTTGATTCATGATTCATCAGTGTGATTATTTTTGACTCAGGATAGCAATATTTTTCTTGTTTCCTCATTGTCTATGCAGAGATGATTTCATTGATAAAATGTATGAAATGAATGCTATGATAAGGTAAGTCCTATGTACTCAGGATATTGGGCATGGAGTTTTGTTTCTTCTATATCATTGGCTCTTTTATTTTTAGTTTGTTCTTTGACCATTATGTGCATATAGTGATGGCACTTGTTTTCTCCTGTATTGGTCGAAGGATAAATCAGTCATGACAATTTGTTTGTCATTTTATGTATTACGTTTCTGAACTAGTTAATTTTCCTAGTTGAAATACTGGTAGAAAGAGAGAATGTTTTTTTTGTTTAAAAAAAGATTATGTTGAATGAGAACTATTCATCAAATTCAGACGGTTGCTCACCTTCCTTCTAGAGCTTTTTCACTTGCATTCAGCTTGACATGGTTCTGATGATTCTTTCTCAATCTCATGTTTTTTCTAGCTAGTATTCAGTGAACATTTCTTCTTGTTACGTGGACATATCCATACATATAAACAATTAACTTTCCTCTGGGGTTACATTGAATGCTTGTAGCTTTGTCTCTAGTTGTTATAACAAGTTGTCATAATAGTGCGTGGAACTGCAAAATATTTCGGCAGCCATCTCAACTTTTTTCTCAACCACTTTGACAAAATGGTAGTTTGTTCAGCAACTTAATTAAGTTGTACATTCAATTGTGCACCTTAGATTTTCCATATGTGATGAATATATATTTAGGGCTCTTGCATTTTCCACTTTTGGCACCAGCACATTATCCTACTGGACCTGCTAGTAGAATCTTGTTGAATAGCTTCATCAAACATGCAACACTCAAATGTTGAAATGTTTGCATAATTTCATCATTTCACGAGTACGTACTTGGTTGCTGGCATCACTGATGTTTTATTTTTAAGCTAGCTTGAGAGATCACATTCCCCCAAATTCCAAAGAACTTCCATGGAGGCACAGATATATTTTTTCCAGAGTTTTCTGTGCCTGGCAATCTTGGTTTCAGCCACCAGAGAAAATTTTGTTTTTCCTTAAACAATATTTTTTGAATAAAAATTTTCAATTAAGACTATTCCTCTTGTATCAAACTGTAGAAAAGAAACAACTCTAGACTTCAAGTATATGAAGGCTTTCATGTCTGTATTGGAGGATCGGATGCTGTGATTGCACAGGAGATGAGCTGAATTTCTAATATGATCTTAGGTATCTTAATTTGAATATAGGGTGGCAATATAACTTCTAGTTCAATCTTCCCCCAAATGTATTCAACAAAAAAATCTTATACAATTTTACTAGCTCCTTGGAAACTGAATGACCTTCAAGGAGAATGTGACCTAAAGATGAAACAAATCACCATCTCTTATGATTTCGTTTCTGTATTCCCTAACCTCATTAAGAACCAAATCATTACACATTGACTTATATCAAAAACCAATGCAAATGCAAGAGTTACCCTTTTGTACATACACCCCCAAGGAGACTCCACCCCTAGAGATTATATTGACTTACTAAAGGACATATTAAAACAGCTGTATGATCTGGCATACTATAAGTTTGTCCTGATAAATTTTGATAAGGTGGACTGTCCATGATAAAATGACTCACTGAAATTCTTGTAACATCCTACTTTTGAGGTTTGGATTCATATATGGTATCATGGTATCTACTGCTGGGATATATAAAATATTTGACTAGCTTCTACATTGTTGATGCAGGAATTTCCAAAGGACAGTAGTTAATGCATTCCACAGAGAAAATTGCACTCAAACATCTAAAAATGGTTCGTATTTATGAATTATTAATAGACATAGAGATGAGGCATAGACATTGTTTGTATCATTTATAAATATAAATAATATACGTCATCGCTATGGAATTGTTATTTTATAAAAAGCTACTAATATTCCTCGTACATGGAATAGATCCTCATCTTATAGCTGCTGTATGCATAGGATATATTTGAGATGTGGTTGATAGAAATTTAACAAATATTATATTGTCTTCTATTTGGGCCTCTCTCTCTCTCTCCTCCTCCCTCCCTCCCTCCCTCCCTCCCTCCCTCCCTCCCTCCCTCCCATTGACCCAAATATGCAAATGCAGAAGATGCTGAAGTATCCAGAAGAGCTTTTGAGAATAAACTTGAACAGATGATATCTCAAACAAAAATCAAGGAAAAAGAATACCAAGCAGAACAAATTGTTCATAAGCAGGCAAGAAGTTAGTCTCTGTACCTCGCAAGCATGGCAGCTGTCCATGCTTTATTAGAGTTCCATTTTCGTGTTGTAAATGGTCGCACTTTCTTGTGACTTTGCTTCCATATGTGATATTGGAAATAATCAGATAAAGATTAAGTTGAGTGGATCTTCTGCAGGTCCAACAGGAGTTGATTGAATTGGAAGAAAAAGTATCCCTGATGGAGACACTTCTGAAAGAAAACAAAGAGTTGCAGGACTTGACCAGATATCCTCACTAATATTTGATAGCATTAACATACCAGATAACAATTGAATTGATATCAGATCAGTTAACCATAGAAAACCTTTTTAATAAAGAGGAAAAAGGGGGAAGCCAGGAAAACATTATTAGACCATGAAAATATTTCTGGAATTACAAAATTTATCTTTTTATGATTGGAAAAAAATTACTTTGTGGCTTCAACTAGTGGGATTCAAATCATTGTTTAAACTTTCCCATCTTGGCATCCAGATAATAATGCTTTACTCTAAACCTTAATTAGTTAGCATCCTGGCTGTAATGTTCTCTCTGAGTGAACTTTCCATGTATCATATGTCATGACCATTAGTAGTTTACTGTTTTATTGACCAGACCCAAGCAGATATCTGAATTTGAAACATCCTGTGCTTCACTCGGAAATGAGCTGCACAAGAGATGTTTATGTCCCAGTTGCAATCTAGATAATGTGGAGGCTTTAGGTGGAATTCTTCAGGCAAGCGGTGGAAGTTTACTTTTTGTAAGTATATTAAACCGTATTTTATACATTGCTTCACTAGTTTAGTGTAAATGAACGTAACTATAGAATTTGCTGCTCAGTTCTAAAGACATGTTGGCTTTAATTGGCAATAGGAACTGAAGCTAAAGCTCAATGTACAGGGCGAGTATTTCAATACCTTGCTGTGGAAAAGGTGAGACTAGATTTCTATACTGTTCTGAACTCTGAAGTAATTCTGCTCTCTTGCAATATGTTAGTATAGATGCATTAGTTTCATTCAGTTCTTGTGAACTCAAACTCCTGATGCTCAAACTCTCAATATGCTGTAATTGACACTTAATGTAATATAAAAGAAATAATTAATAGTTTTTGATTTATCATTTTGGTGTAGGTAGTTGTGATACATAAAATTCATTTGCTTTATAGTCACCTATAACTTTCAAACATCGTGACTCTATGAGACCATATCATTGGCAAAATTTGATGTATGGTGGGGGTGGCCGGTGTGTGTGTGGGGGGGGGGGGGGGACAGGGACACCATTCCAGCTACTATACTAATCAGCTTCTCAATTTACAACTTTGCGCATATGTTGGTGATGCTTCTATGTCCTTTACAATTAATGATAACAACTCTTCATCAGCCTGCATCTCCCTGTGACAATAATAGTTTTCAGGGTGAAAAGTGAACTAGACATTCACAGTTTCAGACTTTCAGTTGATTGGCTTCACCTTATCAATAAATCATTTTATGCATATTTGATGTCTTATAGAAGCATGGTGTAGCCGTAGGTACTTACAGTACGATTAGAAGGGCTTATGGTGGGAACAATGTTTGAGACTAAAACCAGCCTTGGATTGGAAACTTTGAGAACTTCAATCTGTGTTGAGAAAAGAGCAGAGACAGGTCGATGATCGGAGAACTTGCTTTCACTGCGGAAATAGGAAAGTTGCTTGACCCCTTTACCATACCACAGAATCCTGTCACACCTGCCAGCAGGAACAATTACTTTGTTCCATGAATTGTCCTTGTGAAGCTATTTAGAAGCTACCAGTGTATAATAACCAAATAAAAAAAGAAAGAAAAGGAAAACGATTGTTCTGGCAGGCACTTGCAATTTAGGCCAAGTTGGGCACACATGAACTATATATTCATGCCCAACCCAGTTTGTACACTTGATAGAATGGCCACAAAACTTTATATTAATATTAAGGACCAAATACCAAAATCATTGTTGTTCAGTTTACCATGCTGGAGTCCTTTGCTTCTCTCCTGCTCTACTTGGAACTCCTCCCGAATACCGGTTGCAATTAAAAGAAGAATACTTGTATGTAGGTGCAAATTCTATGTTTCCCTCTCTCCAACCTTCAAAGATTCCACCTTCTTCCAGTTCCTTCCTCAGCTGATCAAATTCTTGCAGTGCTCTCCAGTCTTGCTCTTTTATCAGCTGCCTGGCTAAGTTGTCTTTTAGGTATAGCCTGTAGTTCAGATCTCCGAACCAGAATATCCGACTGTTCTACAACAGAATACAACGCATTGTCGAGAGATAGAAATTGTCAGCCAACCTGTTTATTTCCACTTCACGCTGATCTATATTTTAATTATTCTAGTCTAAACTAAGGTCAAAGTTCTGAGTAGCTCAAATATTGATGGCTTGAGAGAGAGAGAGAGAGAGAGAGGATAGGGGCTTTGCCCCGCAGCCTTAGCTATTAATACAGGACGGAGAGAGGGTAATGGTGTAAGTTTGCTATAGAATTTCAAACAAAAAAATATGGTGTCTCTATACAATTTCCACTTGATAAATTAACTTGTTTATTTTGGTTCTAGTTGGGTTTGTATATCATCAAATATGGCAAGAACAACTTACTCGTGTCCTAAGATGGTAAGAGGATGATGTCTGTCACCATCATGACGGAGCCTAGTGAAAGTTGTTCGTCTGAAAATCTCTGAGACTTGGTAATTCCTTCTTCCTTCATCTCCTTTCTTCTCTCCAGAAGCCAAGTGTGCAGCAATGAAGCAAAAGCTAGTTCCTTCAATTGACATGCTGACAGCAACTGAACCTTTGTTTCCCAAATAACCCATGATACCGCAAGCCACTGAACTAACTTTAACACTTGATATGCTGAACCTCTTGACCAGTGCCCTCTTCATCCAGACACTTACAAAAATTCCCACCATCTTCTTGCTTGCAATGAGCTTGTATCTACTGCTCCCATTTGGCTGGCCTGTCACTGGAGTTGCTGTTTCATTGGTAACCGAGAATCTTTGTTCACATTCTGCAACTTCCGCATACTGATAACTTTCACTATTTATTGGATTTAACATAGGTGTCAAGCAATTGCATCCATGTTTGTCGTTGAGAGTTTGCCCAATAAGCAGGTTCCAGTTTTTAGCTTCTGTAGGGTCCTCTGCGCCGATTACAGTTCTAGCAATTAGGGGGACAATCTCTTGAAATCTGCAACAAGGAGAAGTTTGCTGTTAAATGGCATATGTTGGATTTATCTACGATCACAGGGATTTTAGACTATATAACCTACCCAAGGACATACAAGTCAGCAGCTTCCTTGAGATTCAACCATTCATCCAAATCTACGGCCAAACTCCCAACTGGAGATCTTCCCGCTACATTCCAAGTACCCACGAAGACTCTGGAGGACAATTATACAATTTTTACCCATTATAGAATCCTTTTTACTGTTTAATTATCTTACGACGATATGCAGGAAGCTCACCTTAACATATTATTTGTTGAACTGCACGGATCCACCTCAATTGACCTATAATGAAGATCACCCATGAAGGCATCATCCTCTTTGTCTTCAAGCCGACCTGCCAAAAACTAAATTTTAATCAAGGACTCTAGAAAACTAATTATATCGGGGAGAAGGGCGATGGGTTGGGAGGTAAATATATGACAATGAAATGAAGATTTATTCTCAAACCTGAGAGTTCATTCAAATTATACAGGTCAGCTCTCTTGTGCTTCCTTGGAAACCACCGGCCAAACCTGCTAGTTTTCGAGCTTTGGTTCTCGTTATCCATGAATGAGGGATGCAAGTAAAGAAAGAATCTCTATTGACAGTATTCCACCAATGGATGTTGCAGGCATTTCAGAAAAGATGTTATTAATGCAATGTTCAGAAAATGAAGTAAATACTCTTGGCGGTTTGTTAACAAAGATGTTTATTTCCTAATATTATCATAATGGTCATCGATACCGAGATGGATAGGGCTGTAAGGGGTTATTGTTTTCATCGCCAGGCACAAAAAGGGGTTGAGACGGAAGAAAGAGACAACAACAAGAAGCTTGTAAAATTGCTGTTCAAGCGAAAACCCCGAGGGAGGGAGGGAGGGAACCAATTAAAGGTCAAAGGTGGTTAAGTTGTATCCTCAACAAGTTTCTGCCGTCTTCTAGGTGTAATTTATGGAAAAAAACAAACAAGTTCGTGGACATCTCACAACCTTGTATCATTTGGTTGATAATAAAAAATTGTTGCTTTTGGGGTGCTTGTCACGTTTGTCCTGTTTGCAAAATTTGCATACCTGCTAAGATAGATAATGACTTCCGTTCTATCCAGCTAATAGAATTATACTAGTAAGTTGCTAGTTATATAGCTCACTGATCTCTCCTGAATGTTTTCATAATTTCTTTGTTTTTTTCTAGATTCAGTTAAAGTAGGCTGTTCGAGTCTTTATGAGTAATTTAGACTTTTACCAGTATGTTAAAGTGAATAGAAAGTTGATTGAATATGAAATACTCCCTCCCTCTGTAGTTTTAAAAGGAATCAAGTAGAAAAATGGGATGGATAAGGTGGTCCAGAAATATTTATTAAATTTATCTCAAATATTAGACTACTAGTTAAGGAGAAAGGGGCCTGGGACTGACATATTAAATCCCGTAGCTCTCATGGGTTGCGACGTTCTAACTAACAATAGAGAGAGGCCTGCACTGTATATATATATATAGGACCCCTTTTTGTTTGTTTTATTCAAACTAGACCACATGCTAAGCCTCCCTTCCTCGTCTCCGTCCCAAAATGAGAATGAATTCATTCGACCATTATGATTTGTCTAAAACATATATAAAAATCAATGAATAATGATCTCCGGACGGCGGAGGCCGGAGGGTGTACTTGCAGCTAGCTAGCTATTATTATTGGACTTTTTTCATACCAAAATTAGTTAGTTGGTTCTCAACTACCATCCAGCATGTAGGCAAGAATTTCGGTTTATGATTGGATTGGAATATCATTTCTAAATAGTTTACAGTGTATTTATAATTGTATTCATTGAAATTAATATTATTCATATGAATTTTGAATTTAATAACTTCTTTTTATCTATTAGACTATGACATGACATTCAATTTTAAGGATATATTTCATCTTAGAGTTTAGGGGAGCTGGAAAAAGTCTAGTAGAAAAACTTCAATAGCGTCTGCTTAAACTTATTGTTGAGTTGGGTTATCACACCTTAATTTAATCTAATTATATATCTTAAATAAATTTCAAAAAGTTCATTTATTTTAGAATTATTATTATCTCATAGCGGTCACACTTTTTTGTTCTTAATTATTATAATTGAATTCGCTGCCTAGGTTTTGCTACATCTTTTACTAAAATCATTAAATCTCCAACAATATGGACTACCATCTTCCACAAACAATAAAAGTATTCTTTATGGAGAATATCTTCCTGTGTCTCTAGTCATAAGTGATATGGAACCCATGTAGTAAAACAACACGTATATTAGCATCAACAATGCTACTATCGTATAAAAAAGACTCACATAATGCTCATATACATATACATGTATACTGTGGGGGGTCTGACATGTGGAACCCGTAGTATACATGTGTGTATATATGATCCTCTTTTATGTGATAGTAATATTATTTTATTAACATTAATGTGTGGGCCAAGACCAGGGCCGCTGAATCCAGTAGTCCTACGATTGAACTTATTCAACACAAATTTTACTTGTATATTAATATACCATTCTATTATCTTCCCATGCTAATCTAATTTGTGTACGATCAACTTCAAGACTGGAAAAATAAATAAATAATTAAGTTGGTTTCAAAAATTGAAAAAATAAATAAATAGTCCCAAAATCACTTATTGGTAAAAAAAACACAATAATTAAAAAACTGAAACAAACAAGCTCATATTAATTTATTATATTCCTTCAAAAATATAAGATAATCATTGACTTTTTGAAATCTTAGCCTAATGGTTAAGACTGAGGTAATATGAGCTCTCAATCAATCTCGATTTTATTATTTAAGTGAATTTATTTCTTCATTTGTTAAAGGAAGATATTTGTACTGAATATTTAATCAATAAATGATTCCAATTTTGATGGTTGCTCGTTCGTCTGTCTCTCTCCGATCTATCACCATCATTTATTTCTAGCCATCTCTAAAATTAAAAGCTCAGGCCAACCACCATCAATTTGGGTGATGATTATATCGAATAGAGAATACAAAGGCATGTTCAAGGGGTGGGTTCCATCATTAATTTTGATGGTAGGCGTCCTCCTATTCATAAATATTGGAACTAACTAATCAAGGGAAAAGAATAATCTTCTACAACACTTGAAAACAAAATCTTACTATGTAATGATATGAAAGAGGGAGTGGAGGGACAATACGAACATTATTATTAAAAAGGAGGGACGCTTGATGCATAATATGTCCTACTACTTTATTGTAGAAGATAGAGGACAATAGGAATGTACATCTAAGATGAGATTTTTAAAAGCCAAGGGGCCATGGCCCACGCCAACCCCACAATTCACTTACTGCTTGCTACTACTTTACAAAGATCTGTTAGTAGAACCACTTCTCTCTAAGTTCTGTGTTGGGTGTAATTATTCTTTTAAATTATTTTTTTTCATATTCACATAATCAGTGAAGATTGGTAAATATCATCCTAGTTGTCACAACATTAATAATAAAAAATTATTAATATTTTTTTCTTTGACAAATTTGTCTTTTATTGTATTCAGATATATTACATATTATTAAAATAATAAAATTTTTGGGTAAAAATTAAAATTTAATCATTATTCATATAATAAGCACAAATAAAAGGGTGAGTGTAAAAATTTAAGTGGAGGGACACAAGGGGACAGGAAAAATGGGGACAGAGAATCTGTTCTCATTAACTATGAAATTAATTTTGATATACGTATCAGTACTGTATTAATCAACTTATCATAAAATTAATTTTATAGTAACCGAATCCATTAACTTAGCTGTCCATTATGGAAACTCTTACAATTTGGGTTTTGTTTGCCAATTGGGTTATTGGTTTAAGATAAAAAAAGATACAACATATTTGAAAAATACTATATGCACAAATGATGCATAAAAAGTAGTAATGTTATGGATAGAAACTACACATAAAAAGTTGAGCACAAAAAATAAAGTTTATATATTGCTTATCGATGAAAATATGTAAAATATTCGATAATATCTATTTTCTTATAGAGTTAATTGACGAAATCTTAAATCTCAAAATTGATATAATTTTGTTCAAGTTTTGAAAACAACAAAGATGATAATTACTATCACTTTATAGAGTTAGTTTACAATTGTTATATTTATTTCTATTAAAACTAAGTAATTTTATATTAATTTTGAATTTTAAGATTTCATAAATTAACTTTAAAAAGTTAAAATGCATATCTAATTTTAGAACAGAAATATATCACAAGCTTTATGATATGTAATATATTACAATTCATGTGATAGAGAAGATTGTAAAAAGAGTAATATTATGAGCACAAGTTACACACACAAGAAATTGAGTACAAAGAATAAAATACCAACATAGGCTATATAATAAGAAAGGATGAAATTGAGATTAAGATTTAACAAAATTAAGAAAAATTAAAATGACAATCTCTTAGCAAGCAAGCATGCATGATACACGCACGGTGGCAGCCTCCATCCACGAAACCATCCTTTGCTTTGCAGCCTCCACTTTCTCATTCAAATTTCCCATCTTCTTCTTCTTCTTCAACACAATACTTTCTCATCTTTGATCGCTCTACGCCGCCACTGCTCGAAAAATGACACAAGGGCGGAACGTGCCAAGTACCAACGTCAGTACTACGTACGTACAGCCACTCCAGCTGCAAACTATATATACCGCATGTAGCTGCTCAACCTGTTTCATGATCTTCTCATCCATTTCTGTACTTAACTGCATATCATAATATTGTATATAACAATTAGGAGTGGAGTTTATATATATATATACACGACATAACATACATAACACTATATATATTAATGCATTGCCAATCCTTATAATTATTATAATTTTAGTAATACTTTTTTAATATTTTTTAATTATTTTCTCTAAAATTAAATGTATTCTCATATCAAGTTTAAACCTTGGATTGAAAAGAAAAAAACTTTTGATAGTTGTTGAGAAAAAAGACAAGGAAAAGAAACAGAGCTAAAATGAAAACCTGTTATATTCAATTATAGGGATAAAGTCCTAGGGGGGTCGGAAAAGGACAATTAGAGGACTAAGAAAGATTTATTCGTTTCGTTTTAATAATTCACATTAATAATTTTTATATTAATTAAAATGAAAAAAATTATTGATATTTTTGTTACAGTTTTTCAATTAATTTTTTTTTTATGTTTTTTAGAAAAAAATAAAACGATATCAAAAAATATGAATTCAATTTAAAATAATAACACCTCAAAAATATTTTATATCCAATCTTTCCTTTGTGTAATAGTATAAATATTATTATTACTATTTTGACTTTGTGCTAGAAATTATTTTACATAAAACCTCACAACTGTTATTATTATTTATTATTTTATTAATAATTCTTCTTTTTTTTGCTTGCATGTATTGGCTCTGCAAAGTGCATAATACGCATCATCAGACCATTTTCTTGGTAAAGCTCTACGTGTTAGTTGTAGTTAATATGAGCCAAAATTATTATAGACTAATACGGGTCAAAACTAATTAAACTTGTTCTAATCCATATTTGATATTGATCCAAAATTGAATCAATCTATAACATAAAAATTAGTTAACCAACTCAATAATTACAAATAGTTTTAATTAAGTATATGGTGGTGGAGTAGGCATGCTTGTTGACCGCATTTGTTTTATGTTCAGTTGTGTTTGGACTTCACTTTGACTAATTTTGCATCAATAATTTCCAAGGACAAAAACAGATGATTGTCCCTATTGAGATATAGTGACTTTCAAATTCCTCTCTCTTTATCCATCACAATGCACAAGATTATATGCAGAATAGGAATAGGGATAGGAATATCTTCTTGGATTGTCATTGAAATTTCATGATTCCAGTTGACAACAAGTTTCTGTATTGCACTTTCATCGTGGCATCATTCATACCTTTAAAAAGTCTTAACAATTCTTAGAAGACTAGTAGATTTTATGTATTCCATCCATTAAAACTTGTTGCTCCACAACTTAAAATACCACCACCTCAATTTTGTTTCTTAAATAGAGTATACTATCCAGGTCAACAACCATAAATATCAGCTTAACTAATAATGTGATACAAGTATTTATTTATTCCTAATTTTCACAAAAAATAAAATTTACCCAAAATAGTAGGCTGGCAATTTCATCCAAACCCGTCCGATTTCGATCCTAATTGGACCCGATTGTTTGAACCCTAATATACCCCCTCACTCCCGCCCCTGACCCGATTATATGTATATATATAATGTTTTTAAATTAGTATTTTGTGTGTATATATATATATAATTATGTTATTTCATTATAAATTCAGAATATTTATAATATAATATGTTACTAGTAATAAAAATATTTCATGTTATTTAATTTTCAATTAGAAATAATTGTAGAAAGTAATATAAAAGAAATTTAATTTGGACAAAAAATAGAGTAATCGGATAAACAGGGTAGGCGCGGAGCGGATATGGAGTATTGTTTTCGGGGTCGAGTCGGATTTGAGGGAGACGAGATTGGGATGGGGTCCCCCGGACCATACCCGCCCCGTTGTTTGACCTAAAAAATAGAATGAAATGATTTTAAAATTAATTTATATGAATAAAAAATAATGAAACCATTTTAAAATTAAGTACTATAATTATATTTATTAAATAGAGTTGGTTTATATGAACAAAAAATATAATCTATTTTGACCGTTCTAAAAAAACGCTACTGTAATTCTTTCGGTATTTCCACTAACCCGAAATCATACATCCCTCATCCCTGGGCCCAATCCAACGAATAAGATACCAAAATCTGAAAAAGACACTACCAAATTAAACACTGCCAAAATTCTAGGAAGCAAAACCCCAGAAACTAATTATTATTATTATTTAATATAAAAGCAAAAACACATAAAGTATAACTTTATTTTCTTTATAGGCAAAATCTAAAAACAAAACTTTAATATAAAAGCAAAACTATGTTTCTTAGTCCAATTACTTACAACGTTGACCAGTCAAATGCCACACGAGAAACTCGTATTTTAGTGAGAGACACATGAAATAGGTTTTGACTTTGTGTAGATTTAGAGATATAAAGATGTTACACAAAGATATAATAATAAAATATTTCATTATTTTCAAAAATATAAAATTATTATTAATTTTTTGAAGTGAATATAAGATATTTTTAAATTTTAAATTAATATAAATTATTTTTATTTTAATTAATAAATATTATATACAATCAGTGACAAAGTTAGAAATATTTTTTAATAGAGTTAAAATTATTAGTAAATTATAAATAATTTGACGGAGGAGCCAATTTTTTTAATACTACTTTATACTTGAAATAATTTTCTTAGGAAAGGAAGGTGGTTTACGGTTGTATTAACTGATAACAGTTATTGGAGATTGAAAATTTAAAAGCTCTAAATTCTAGTAATAATTAACAAGCCACCAGAACTGGAGAAGTATTAAAACCCAAGTAAGTGTAGTGACTAGCGGAGTCAAAGCATCTGTATTTATCAAAACCCTTTACGTCTTGAAAGCAATTCATACCCATTATCTACCAGCAAATACTGTGGAAAGAGAATGGTGGTACAGTAATATTCTTCGACCCACAAAAAACAAAGTCCACCCTCTCTCTATATTCTCTCATTCACGAACTCCTTTAGATCAGAATCAGATCAAGCTTCATTGAATCTATGAACCATAGATTCTCCTAATTACAATCACTATGAGCTTCTTCAACGCTGTATTGTTAGCTTTGATCCTGACTCTGTGTTTTCACTCTGTTGTACTCGCCGAGGACGATGTCAATTGCTTGCAAGGAGTGAAGAATTCGCTAACCGATCCAGGTGGGAAGCTGAGTTCATGGAGTTTCGCCAATTCATCTGTTGCTTTCCTCTGCAAATTCGTCGGCGTAACGTGCTGGAACGATCGCGAGAACCGTCTGATCAACCTCGAGCTTCGTGACATGAGGCTTGCCGGTCATATCCCTAAGGATTTACAGTTCTGCCACTCCTTACAAACTCTTGATCTTTCCGGTAACGCTCTCTCTGGTTCCATTCCTTCTCAACTTTGCACTTGGTTGCCTTTTTTGACAACCCTAGATTTGTCCAATAACAATCTCTCCGGTACAATTCCTCCCACTCTTGATAATTGTACCTATTTGAATAATCTAATACTCTCGGACAATAAGTTATTTGGTGATATACCGTTCCAGTTAGCTACTTTGAGTCGGCTTTCAAAGTTTTCTGTGGCAAACAATGATCTTTCCGGTACCATTCCTTCTCCTTTTACCAAATTTGATTCCTCTGATTTTGCGGGTAATGATGGACTTTGTGGCGGTCCTCTTAATAAGTGTGGTGGTTTGAGTAAAAGAAATCTTACAATTATTATTGCTGCTGGTGTGTTTGGTGCCGCTGCGTCATTGTTGTTAGGTTTTGGAGTGTGGTGGTGGTTCTTTACTAGGTCGAATAGAAGGAAGGGAGGATATGTGATTGGGAAGGACGATAGTGGTAGTTGGGCTGAGAGGTTGAGGGCTCACAGGCTTGTTCAGGTTTCATTGTTTCAAAAGCCGCTTGTGAAGGTTAAATTGGCGGATCTAATGGCTGCAACAAACAATTTTAATGGCACAAATATTATAATTTCAACTAGGACAGGGACTACTTATAAGGCTGTTCTTCCTGATGGGTCTGCACTTGCAGTTAAGCGGCTTAGTAGTTGCAAGTTGAGTGAGAGGCAATTTCGATTGGAAATGAATAGACTCGGGCAACTTAGGCATCCGAATCTAACGCCATTAATAGGATTTTGCTTGGTGGAAGACGAGAAGCTTCTGGTTTATAAGTACATGTCTAATGGAACTTTGTATTCAATGTTGAATGCGGATGTGAGTTTGTTAGATTGGCAAACCAGGTTTAGGATTGGTTTGGGAGCGGCAAGGGGGCTTGCTTGGCTTCACCATGGTTGTAAGCCTCCAATTTTGCACCAGAATATTAGTTCTAATGTGATACTCATTGATGAAGACTTTGATCCTCGGATAATGGATTTTGGATTGGCTAGGGTTATGACTTCTTCGGATTCCAATGAGAGTAGCTTTGTCAATGGAGATCTGGGTGAGTTGGGTTATGTAGCTCCAGAGTACTCGAGCACAATGGTTGCTTCTTTGAAAGGGGATGTTTATAGCCTTGGGGTAGTGCTCATGGAGTTGGCAACTGGACAGAAACCTCTTGAAGTCAATGGTGCTGAAGAAGGATTCAAGGGTAATTTGGTGGATTGGGTGAACCAGCTTTCTGGTTCAGGTCGAAGTAAGGATGCAATAGATAAGCGGCTATGTGGAAGGGGAGAAGATGAAGATATTGTACAGTTTCTGAGAATTGCTTGTCACTGTGTAGTTTCTCGGCCCAGGGACAGGTGGTCAATGTACCAGGTTTATGAATCATTAAGGTCTAATGCCCTGGAGCATGGTTTCTCGGAACAATACGATGAATTTCCACTGCTTTTTGGCGAGCAAGATACAAATAATATGGTTTAACTTCTGGTGCAGAAGGTTGTTGGAAGCATGAAAAGATGGTTCAAAGTTTATTCTCGAAATTTCTGCATCTTATGGCATGTTCTCAAAAACTGCTGATGTAAATCATTTGTATCCACTTTAGCTGTCATTTTGTAATACATTCCATGTAATTCTATGTATGTGCACACCTAGAGGGGGGTGAATAGGTGGTTAAGCTAAAAGTGATAAACGGTGAAAACTTTTTGAAATTTTCTCACACAGTATAATTCGATACGATTCTTTTATCCGCTTTATTGTCTGCTTTAGCTTATGTTCTTCGTTTCTGATTATCAGACAGCTACACATGTCTGCTTTAGTGTCTGGGATAGTGGCGTGAATAACAAGTGCAGAACGTGAATGACAGTTAAAGAGATAAACATAAGTAAAAATCACACCAAGATTTTTACGTGGTTCAAATTTCTATCCTCGTAATCTAGTGGCTTTGATCCACGTCCCAATCCCAACTAGGATTGGAGACTTTTTTTTATTAAACTTAGTATTCAATTAAATACAATAAAAAGAACTCCCTGTTACAAAGAAGCTTTCCATAGATGGACACATCCGCCCCTTTCACCTCTCTCGCAACCTTTTCTCACCAATCGGCAGACCTTTGCACTCTCTGAAACTTTGAAAGCTCTCTTTAAACAGATCCTATCCACTACTGGATCGATCAAGCCAAACAAGTCTTGAACTTTGAATATGATAGAAGAAATTACAATAGACTTCTTATTTTTCAGCCACAAAGAATTATAGACAGTACAATGAATAGCTGAAAATAAACAATGAAAGCTCTCAATAGGATTCTTCTCTGTATAGCAACGTGAATTAACTTCTTGTCTCCCTTCCTCCTTAGCCGAAGACTATATATAAAGAGAGTTCCAACGTCTATATAATAAATATTAGCAATAAATCAGATGATTTAAATCCCATAATATTAGCTACTAATATTGACTAACGGTTATGAACATAAGATAGAATAGGAAACTCATATCAAAGTTGGTATACCCCATGATATTAGCAATTAAAGAGTCCAACAGATTTGGTAAATCAAGGATATGATTTCAAGTCAAACCAAAACACCTTAAATAAAGGAACAAGGAGATATTTGATAAAGTTTACTAGCCAATCACTGAATAACAGTTACCTTAATAGTCTCCTATTCAAATTAGAACAACCTGTATATTGCATTACAAAAACTGGTACCATAGTAAACCAACTTCCTTAATAAAATTCAATTCAAAAACTGTTTTGACATAGTATATTAAGGAAATGATTTCCAACCATAATGAATTTTAAAGTATCTGAACTCATGCAATATTCTAATTTATATTAGACCATAATTCATGCACACATCTAATATATATACTTACATTAGTATAAAGATCAAGTCCAATTGGAATATCATATATTTCTAGCAGCTTGTTATACCCAACGAAAATAAGAGATTCAAAACTAATGGTATATCAACTAACTGATGCTAACGGATATAGAACCATAATTCCAATATTGAGCCAGCAAGAAATCAACATATAATAAATTTAAATCAGCCCAAACAATTTAAATCAAATTCATAAACCCAATAATATTGTCATCATTAAATTCATAAAATATATAACCAACCTTCCACATTTATTAGATATAGGTATATTATATATTAGGCTTCTCAAACTGTTGCTCTCAATCATGAAGTTATGTTCTTTTGCCCCGTGTACAAAGGGAACTGAACCTTGATGTTTGTTATGTAATCCCTTCTACTTGTAAGCTTGCAAAATTTACAATGAATTTGATGCATGCAAATTCTAATACCAAACTGGATTTGGATTCTGGTAATTCTTGTTGACCCTTGATTGTTAAAAAAAACACATTAGATCTGCATCCACGCAACTATGTGATAGTAGCAAGGACGGTGGACACATTTTTGCACCAGCTACGCCCTCCAACTGCTACTGCGCATACACATGAACCATCTGTTTTTTTTTGCATAAAAAAGAAGAATAAACGATTATTCTCTCTTAAGGTTAGGTGGTTTCATTTGGCAACATAGCCTTTAGAAAAACCGCAATTTTTGCATAAACCACAACCATTATGATGCTAAATATCAAAAGCCCAATCTTAAAGCTTAATGTTGCCATTAAAATTAAAAAAATTAGCCTGGATATATATTGAACAGTACACAGACGTAAAGGCTAAGCACATAAAAAAGTGAGCCTTTGGTACTCTGTTAACCTAATTCTATCTCAGCATGCTTGTTGTACGAGCTCTGACTTTAAGCCTAATAGGTGGTGGGTACTGGGTAGATGGTAAAGCAATAAAGCTTAGCTTTATTTATTTAAAAAGAAGCGAAATACTGCACTATATAAATAAATAAATAAATGCACATATATAATATAATTGGGCAAAATCAGTTGTTCAGTACTTTCATTAATGAACCTTCGAATGAATGATGTTACCAAGTTTTAAATATATATATAAATATATATATATATATAGCATCTTTTCTTCCCCCCACCCCCACCCCACCCCCAAAAAAAATGTGGCCTTTACAGTTACAAGTTGAAGTTTTATGTAGTCGAATGAACTGTAAAGATTAAAAACTCAAAAAATAAAAAAATAAAATTTCTGGTTACTTTAAAGTAAAATTTCTTTTGTGGAAACATCTCAAAAAATAAAAGAAGGATTGTCACTTTGACGACATAATGAGTAGATATAGTTGTGACAACTACTTGGGATGATTTCTGGAGGTGTATCCGGTGGGTGGTACAAACAGAAAAATCTATCGACTTTTCAATCGTAAAAACTGCATGAGATGGGGATTCTGTCACTCATGCATGCAACCAAAAAGCGATCCCTCCTAAATTTAAATCTCAGTTACTTTAAGACCACGACTTTGCTTCTTGAAACCATCAAAAATCAAACCTGAAAAAAAAAAAAAAAAGAAGCAAACAAAAGCGAAAGTGAAAGAGAAAAAGAAGATGCACAAGAGTTGCTTTGTTTTCACTTTAGAGAAAGATCATAGTAAAAACTACTACTAGTAATTACTATTACGCTGGATAAATTCCTTTTCAAGTTATGGCAGTTCTCAAGTTTCAACCATCCAGATTTAGAAGAAGTTGTATTATTGTGCAGGACAATTATGAAAAAGAAAAAAAATCAACTCAATCTTCTAAATTTGGTTCAAAACAGAAGTAGTAGTATTGCATGCATCAGTTGCTAATAATAATACCATCAAAAAGCTCAATTGGAAGGGGGGAAATGTTGAAAAGAAAGCCCCTTTAACAGAGGAAACTGCTTTATTTGGGAAATACAAAGCCACTTGATAAAAAGAAAGCCAATTCAATTATAAAAGCAAAGACATCAATTTTTTACATAATCGTGCATGCATTCCCTTCACAAGTACATAATACGTATTGAGACTAGTGCATTTCTTGGGCCTTGCCCTTGCAGCATCTACTTGTTTTTCTTTCTTTTGCATGCAAAACTCCCTCTATTTCTCTCTATCTATCAGAATTGAAAATACGGATGGGATACCTCAAAAGCCTAGTGTGTATTTTCTGTGTGAGATCGAGAAGCTTCGACAGAATCCGAGTAAAATCTTCGATGGTCACCAAACTGCAGAGCTCAGAGAATGATTTGGTAACTTGACCAAAATACACCAAAAAAGTGTGGCAGCACCCCATTTCATTACTACAAGAAAAATAAGAACCCTAAAGCTAGTAGAGGTCTTAGTCCCCTCATTATTCATTCACATAACCTGGCTAATAACAATTTTCAGTTTAAAGCTTTCACAAACTACTAATACTAGATGAAGCATTTCTTTTCCTAAAAAATTAAGTAGATTGCCTTCTACTACGCAAGTTCTGAAGCTTCTTAATTAATTCGCTTGATGCTCAATTAAGCTCGAACCGGTGGTTGTGTGGACTTCCCTGCTCTTCTGAAAAAGAAAAATATAGTATATAGTATATAGATATACATAGTAATGTGGAATAGGGATTACTGCAAACGAATTGTTTTACATGCCAATCTAGCAAAGCATCGAATAAATCATGATTGGATTTGTGAGAGGCTACTTTACTATCATCTCAAAATGGATTAAAAACTAGCCGAAAGACTAAACACCCTTTCCATAAATTACGATAGGTGGTCCAGTTTTCTCTTCCCTCTCTTTTCTTTGTTCTTAAAAGAATTAAGATAATAAAAATTGTCTTAAAAGAAGTTTTGGCAAAGAGAAAAATAATCGTACCAACTGTAAGTTCATGATTTTTCTTCATCAAACAAAGATGCTAGCTACATGATAAAGTTGACACGTGAAGGGGAAATGAAGATGGGTTCAAGGCATCAGAAATGATCAGGCAATCCCACATGATGAGAAATTAATTTGATGGTGAAAACAAAAATGCCGATGTACTTGATCATGCATATATTGATTAATGTACCTGTTGTGAATCGGATCAGGTCCGTTAGGCACTCTTCTCTTGCTCACATAATTAAGATCAAAGTTGCGATGACCAGCTTGCCTCTGTTTCCCTATCGACTTCAAGTGCTCGAAACTTCCAGTTGATGGAACAGTAATTGTCGCCAAACTTCGGCTTACAATCCCAAAGAACAGAAAACAGAGAAACCCAAATAAGAAAACAACTCCCAGTGAAACCCTGCTGCTGCCAACCATAACTTCTCCCTCTTCTTCTTCTTTATATACTCTCTACAAGACAGACTTGCAGGCCATTAAATAAGAATTACAAAAATACAAGGTTGAAACAATCATGAGGGTGACCATTTGGAGCTCCAGACAGAACAAGAAGATATATAGAAGGAAAAGAGAATTCAAGATAAGGAGAGTTTGAGATGTTTTCAACCTGGCATGCAAGGAGTGATTGGCTTTCTTTATAAGTGCGAGTGGAACACGAGAAGCCCAGAAGCAATTCAGTTGTACTTGAGAAACAGAGAGATTAGCAATGCAATATGAGAAGTAAATAAAGTTTCTTATCCTTTGTTGCTTTAGATTGATGGGGTCCACGGGGAAACCCAACCTTTGCTTTGGTGTGTACATTTTCATGCAGGCAGCTATTCAAAGGGGACCTCACTATCTCTCCCTATGTCTTACGTACCCAAAACTTGGAAAAATACATCGAATTCTGTGCCCATCTAGACTCATAATGGAGATGATGAGGAGAAATCACATAATTTGCGTAGTCCCATCTGATGGGATTACCTCAAGACTAAGCTTAAATTTCTTGAGACTAGTCTTTGTGATGTCTACAATCATGCACTAAAAGCTCCCTCCCCTTCTGTCTTTTTCTGCAAAAAGATCATCCTACAAGTGTAATTACAAAAAACTAAAGATATAAGGGCATCTATAGGCTATAGCAGATACACTGTATAAAAGATGAAAAGACTGTTACCGTGGAAGTACCAAAAATATAGGCACATCCTTACAACTAACAAATCATTTCTACTCCAAAAATATTATATTACCTCTAACCTCTGTACATGTTCTTTTTAGATACAAGATGATGATCAATGCCAAACTTCCTCGAGAGGATCATATTCGAGCGACCCTTGTGTGGTTAATTACTCTAAAACATGTTGGGAATGTAAGATTTGCTAAAGGACATGTAAGTAAAATATGCAAATTCTTTCACCAATTGTTGGATGTGCATGAGGGAGGGGAGGGGAGGAGAAGAAACTAAAGTGCCATGGGTAGACCCAGCAACAAGAGTGTCCTTTGATTTGAGTTGGAACAAAGTACAGAGAGCTTTAAACTTAAAGAAAGATATGACCACTCGTCCAAAATTTCCTACTAAGGCAATGTGTGGGGATTATGAATTGATTGTTGATGCCGATGTATGTTTAAAGAGGAGAATCCTTAATTCAGTCCAGCTAAATTAGGACCATTTCTTCCTAACAAGACAATTGACCTGAAGTGAGGTTCAAGCCTCCTAAAATGATTAAACCTGAACCAATGCTCACCAAAATTCTGGTTTTAAATGATCACTGCTTGTGCAAATGCCGCATAATAAAAGTAGTGGGTCTTGATTGTAAGTAATACTTCCTAGTCTTTCCTATCCAACACGCAAATGTTTTGTATTTTCTGGAGAGAAAAAAGAAAGCCGAAGCTTCCCCTTATAAAACTCAAAGTATCAATCAGGATGGTCCAGGGGGTGCCCTATTCAAACAAAACTCTCCTCTACCTTTTGTCGCTGTCCCCTCAATTTGAACTTGGGCCAGGAATTTGGTGCGTGAGGTGAATATTCATACATTATAGTATCAAGGCCCCACTGTTGATTCCATGTCGCAGAAACCAACAGAGTTAGAAGCAAAAAAACGTGGCAGCCACACTAATTTGGCAGTACCAAAACCGGTGTGATCATCATGCTCACCTGAACCCACTTTCTAAGAACATCAATCCATGGATTTGCCACTTCATCGGTATTCCTGAATGTCATACACCAAACTCCAATAATGATATACAAGGTAGGGGGATTTTTATAGCTCTTCCCCAACTCTCAAATTTGAGTCTTTATATTCTTCTATATTTACCTTACTGTAACTCAAGTAGATAATATCATCCAAAGACTACAGTTATGTGGATGTCATGCCTTCTTTTGGGCATATAAATAATTCAGATTCTCGTCAAAATGGTGCTACGTATTTTACAATGTTATCATATCATACACCCACAAGCAGCCTATAAAGTTTATGTACACATTAAGAAATATGATATATTATCAAAAAAAATAGAATATATCAATTCACTCTCAGGGGAGGAACTGGGTGGCCATGGCCCGCCGGCCGCCTCAAACTTTGAAAATCAGGTCTAGACGTCGAAACTTTATATTTGTATTACATGTATATTCTTACAACTTTTATACTCTTCGCCATCTTTGACATGAATTTTTTTCATATACATCCTCGTTAAAATATTAGTATAAGATAACTAATTCGCTTACCATCCTTTCAGTTTCACCCATTTGCTCTGCTCCCCATGCCTAATAGAACTGAGGTCTGCCCCTCAAGTACCTATGGTATCTTTTGAAATACTTTTGGCAATTCATGACTATGTAGTGACAAATTTTAATTATTTTATTGATCTAGCAATTATTTCAGATAAAATATAACATGGAATTGCGGAAGCATTACACATTACTAGTTTTCAGTGTATAAAAATGAGTTTTTTTTTCAATCAATACCTCATATATATGTTCGGGTACTCACTAACCCACTAATTCTTCTTCACAGTTCTTACATAGCTAATTTTAAATTTTATTTACTTCCCCCTTACATAACTAATTTTAAATTTTATTTGCTTCCCCTTGAATGCCCAAAAATTTTAAAAAAAAATTTGGTTGAAAATATATATGAAATTGACTACTTTTTGCGATTTGTTGTGTTTTTATTTTGGGGTGATATATGCAAGTATGCAACTGAAATTAGTGAAAATTAAAAGGGAAATGGAGGGTTGAGATGATTAGAGTTTGCTGCTTGTATGAATTTGATAATAGGCTTGAAGATAGGGAGAAGAAAGGAAATGTGGAGAAGAAATTCGAGACCAATATATTTATAAATGTAAGTGAGATATCATGCAAAAATGTATTGAAACTTTTATATGAAAAGAATTTATTGTAAATAAAAGATATCATTAGATCGCATGTTTGACAAATTATTCAATTTATTCTAACTAGCACGTGCATCGCACGGATTATCAACTAGTATTCCATAATAGCAGTGGATGCTTGGTAACCCTAACAGTTGGCGTAGTGGTTCAAATGAGACACTGTGACAAGCTATAAACTCGGATATTTTGAGTTCAAATACCACCAACTCCAATTTGTCAAGCCAAAAATGGTCATGAGATCACGGAGACGAGGGCGCAAACCCATATGAAAAGTCCGACCCGAGATGGGGAGATTAGTCAGACTGTGGACAGAATACTCCACATTATCACCCAAAAAAAATGCTCAGCTATAAAATTTCTACAATTCCCATAATAAGACGTGGACAGCAAACAAAAGCCTAAGACTAATAATATAGGAAGTTAATGCAGATCCCAAGCAAGTGAATGCTTTATTTAGCATTTAAAAGAAATAGATCACATGGAAAAATCAGGCATAAAATTTTAAAGTTTAATGGTCAACCAAATAAAACCAAGAAAACACAAACACATCATAGAAAGAAAAGAATGCTATTAAACGTTCAGTTATTCATATAGCAAAGATAAATAAATATACACCTCTTTGTCAAGAGTTCCAGTACATCTATTAGATTTAACTCCTTACGTACTGGACAGACTTGTGGCATCATGTTCTTTTTAATCTCCTCCTACATATTTAGCAATAGAGAATAGCTGAAAGTACCACTGAGGTTATTGACCTGCAATTCACAAACCACAATTTCTTTAAGAAGATCCTAATGAAAAGAAGAATGTGAAACCATACAAAGATGCATTATACAGATGGTGCTCTATTTACAGCACATTACCATGAAAACCCATAGAAGCTAATGTGCTCCAATGTTGACAGTAGTAGACACTACACCTGCAAAAAAGTATCAACTGATGCTTCAGTGCTGAGACGGTAGGCATTACACCCTCAAACAAAGCATCAAACATGCAATGCTGTTTATGTTAAAGGCTTAAAGCCAATTTAACCTGATGTCTTATCCAATTTCTACTACCATTCTAAACTTTTTCTGCTACAACCCAATTTGAGAGCTCTGACTTTTTCTTCTTCTGTGCCCACTTGGGCCCATATATTGCTAGATGTGTCCGGCCAAATCGTCGATCAGCTATCTGCACTTGTGTAACCAGAGAAAACAATAAGGCACTGAACTGTTATGTTGTGTCTAACTCAATATAAAGAATCGATTATATGGCATGTCACCATCAAAGGAAGGATCAAAGCACCAAGTACATTTACAATAATATTACGTTTCCTCATTGATGGGAAATATATGAAACAACATCACATTTAAAGAGACTACCAGAGACGTACAAGGATTCATAACACTGCTCCTTATAAGATTGATGCCAGGAGTGAACCTTAAAGTTAACATCTAAGTTAAAGCTTCAAAATTAAGAAGCCAACAAGTAACCAATCACATTGTTCATAATGGTAAGGAAAACTAATTGCAATAGAAATTACCTTTGTAAGACATCCACATGCATCCAGCATATCAGTTCTCAAAGGATACTCCACTACCTAGGACATATATAGTTGATCTATTAAAACAAATTCAGACAAAAAAATAAATCGAACTACATGTTTAGCAGTAGACAAGATATAAAAGCTTACTATTAAAGTATCTTCTCCAATTAAAGATGAATTTGAAATTTGATTCATCAGTACCCCATAATCCACTTGTGTGTAAGGAGGTGTAACACTCACATAATCAAAAGGCCCATCTTTACCTACACAAAAATTAATTATATCTTGACAAATACAGCTATAAATGAGAAGATAGTAAATATTATATGGAGTACTACAGATGTTAGATCATAAATAAGGTATACACTTAAAATACCTAAAGATTTAGTCATGGTTTTATGTGTATATTTCCAGAGAATATTTTAGTATCTTCAAAGTTCAAACTCATCACTAGTAGATGACATCATCACCAACACCACCTTAAAAAAATGAACATCCTCTGACAACATGCACATGCCATACATACTCGCAGGCAAAGCACATGCAAAAAATTAGAAGACATGGTTTTGAGGAATTGCAATCACACCCTACTTTTCCTTGGCATTAATTGTATTAATAGAATCCAATAGATGTAATAGATAGAAACTAGAGGATTAAATACCATTATACAGATGAGGCAAGATTTGTGGATTCATTTGCGGTCTTAAAAGTGGTATTTGGCTGAATTGGGACTTGTGTACTGTAGAATAAGTTTATAGAAGTAATTTTTAAGCTGAGACATTTTGTTTTGTAAAATACATTCTTTAATATGTTAAAGACTGGAGGAGTCTACTCATCCAAGAAAGTATACTAGTACTCACCTTAGCAAGGAGGCCACAAGACAATCTGGTCACAATAATGAATTTTTGTAGTGCAGTATTCTCAGGAACATCTCACAATGAATTAAACATCCAAGAAACCAACAATATCCCAGATTAAAAGTCCCTTTACTTTATGTTATTTGGTAATAGATGAGGAGGGCAGGAAGAAAGAAAACAGACAGGATGAAAAATATCATATACCTACAGATTGTTCTGCTCGTTCCAAGAAGTTTTCAACACGAACAGTATGTATAACTGAAACATCAAGAAACCCAGTACATTCTAGATTTGGTCGTAGGATATCTGAAACAACCCAAGGATCCATCTCAACAAAATGCACCTGCAGTTTGCAAATCAAGCAGAACGCATTTCAGAACAAATAATGAGAGGAATACGAAACTAAACTATAAAATATGCAGTCAACCAATTCACCTATATCTACTCACAAACTGATTTTTTCTTCAGACTTTGGCATACTCTGATAATGTAAGCTTTTGGAGCAACTAGGTCTCAGAGTTTATAATGTTTTGAAGGTTTTGGGTTAAGCCTTCCCATATACACTTGTGTCCACTCGATATCTTTGTAGTTTGTTTTGTTTTTGTTATGTCTCTACACGTGTGGAAGGGGCTCCATGCAAGAGGTGTAAAGAGCTTGATATATTTTGTTGTGCCCATTATGTAACAATGTAAAGTTTTAAATTAACTAGTGATCTATCATATGCTGAGTCAAAAATTATCTTCATGCTATTTTAAAAATCAACTGAACTTTAACTGGACTTAATAATTCTTTACCAGCTAATAAATAAGGATGTGTAGAAGATCGTTATTAATCATGTAAGAAGATATACATAAGGTACCTCAGTACATCCTCGGCTGAGGGCCTCGATACCAACAGATCCTGTGCCGCTATACAAGTCTAACCATCGACCTGGTCTCAAAGATGCGGGACAACCACCAGCAGCCTAAACAAAGATGACATAATATGTTCTTCTTTTTTTGGTGCAGATGACATAATATGTTCTTAACAATGCTATAAGGATCTTAATTATTATGTCGTAATTCTTTTAGATGAAAGCATAAGAACATATGGTACTCTCATAAGCTTTCAGTAATTGGCCAGCTTTAAGAAACTAAGATATATCTTTACCTGCAACATAGCAAAGGCTGCACCTTTTACAACTTCCATCATCGGACGTACATCCATACCTTTTGGTGAGAGTAATTTCTTCCTTTGAGCCTTCCCTCCAAGCACCTAAAATATCCATTAAGGTTGTGCAACACCATTTTTTCATAAGATATCTCTGGCATTAATTGTTTTACAAAATAAAAATGATGAAATTATTCTCTAATAAGCGCACCATAAAGTTTACTTGTTGCACGTACCGGGAAAAAATGTATTACTTGTTTCAATAGCAAAAAAATGAACAAGGGAAGCTAATGAAATTGAAAATTATCCCTTTGCAAAGCAATTTATCTCCAAATATTATTTGATTGCATGTGAAAGACAAAAAAATGGAGGAAATGGGAGTTGCTTCAACTCAACTCAACGCGCTAGTTGGGCTAGCCTGAAAATGAATCCCTTGAAGCAAGGGAAATGAGAGTTGCTTGACATAAATTAACTAAATGGTGTTGTCCAAACCCTATATAATCATGAAGAGTGCAGTGGGAATCCTCTCAGGATATTTTTTTGGTGGGAAAAAAATAGATATCCCCAGAAGGAAGTCCTCCCTGCTCTCTGAATTTTCCCTTTCCTTTTCCACCATACCAGGTGATGAAAACTCCATCCTATCACTCATCTATCCTATTTTTCACTTTCCTAGGCCCTAGTTCCAAGAATTCACTACTACGTAAAACCACACAAAGAACAACAGAGATTACATGCTTCAATTTTATGTCAGCTATATATCCACATCAAACAGTTGGGTTGGGTGAAACAAAAAATGGTGTTCAAATAATATTTTGCCAGCCAACAATGCATTCTCACTTCTTAAGGAGGGTGTATTCAATTAAGATTTTTAAAGACTTTTAAAGATTTTAAAAGTTTAGTTGTATTTAATCAAAGACATTTAAAGAGTTTATAAAAGTTTAGTGGTATTCAATTACAACTTTTTTAATGTCTTTAAAAGTTAGGTGGTATTGAATTAAGATTTTTATAAAGTCTATAAAAGTATTTTGGTATTCAAAAAGTCATAGATTTTAAAGATTTTTATCAAATGGTAGACTTTGACAGACTTTAGAAAAAAATTATAACTATCAACCCATATCCAAAGTCTTACCTTATCTCTAAAGATTTCTAAAGACTTCCAAATAAACACAAAGGTGGATAAAACTAGTTATTAATTGGACTTTTTCTTTTATTGGGTCAAATTAGTTATTTATTTTATATGGGCTAATAAATATTAATGTGATGGATAAATAATTTGATAAAATTTGGGCCATAAAAATAATTGGATTTATTATAATAAGAGAATAAACAAGATATATTAATAAGTAAACAAATAACTAGACCTAATCTGAATTGGTGAGGGAAAAAGAAGCCGTTCGAAAGCTTCCAATAGAAAGAAGGAAGAGATTTGTTCAACAAAAATGAGATAAAATCATGAAACTCTCATATCAGTTGTAAAGATTATGTATATATAATATATGAAAATAGAAAATATATGATGTGTATATTTTTTTTTTTAGTTTTTCATCATTTTAAACGAAGGAAATTCTTCATTAATTTTTGAAACATCCTCCATATTCGTCTTCAAGTGTCTTTAGTGTATCATAGTGAAATAATGTAACATGTGGTTCTATTCCTGCATGACAAATATATATATATATATATATATATATATATGTATTCCTGCATGACAAATATATATGTATTTCATTGTCATATTATTTTGTGAAAAACAGAGTTTGGTATTCCTACTAAAAAGCATATGCATATGCATAAAGTATATATAGCTCAATGAAAAGTGAGCTTAATTTTTGTATTGTGTATGTAGTTTCTAAAATTTTATTAATTGGTATCCGAGTATCCAAATGTATCATGAAATGAGTAGAATAATGTGAACGCTTTCAACATATATAAAATCTCATGCCACAATAATATAATGAGATTTACTCTTGTTCATGAAAAAAGAGGGAGATGTTGTACACATGGGCTAATTAACAATTAATATAAATTGTAAGATATATTAGAAGTACACAAAAGTCTATCACAGTCTTGATAAAAAGTTTATAAAAGTCTGTTACTTATTTCATGGAGTCTATAAAAGTCATTTTAAAAAAGTCTTTAAAGTCTGTGAAAGTCATTAAAATCCCACAAATTCTACAAAAGTCTGTCACTTAAAAAAAGTCTTTAAAAACCATAATTGAATACACCCCCTAAATGTTGAAAAATAGCTTCTAATTTAAATGTATAACAAAACTAAAGAACTAAATTACTCATATACAACCTTGTAACAGCAAGACTTTAAATTCAAGAAATACTGCAGCAGAAATGGTAACCTGAAGCAGTTTATGGGTTTCCCGTAGTTGCCTCATTCCCTCAGGCGCGACCTGCTTTCCTCTTCCTGTCTTTTCCATCTCTTTTCTCCTCCTCGTCTATAAAACCACATTTGCAAACAACAAATTTCTAACATATATCTTACACATATTTATAGAGAGATGAATATTAACCTTTGGAGAAGGTTCTGAAAGAAATTCGTCGGGATTAAGACCGTATTGTTCGAGTAGCTCTCTCTTCTGGTCATTCGCCAATCCTGTTGTCGATTCTGATATCAACACAGAGAAGAATTGGCATTAAACACTAATAATTTGATTATTGAAATAAACCCAAGAATTTAGGTTGTAAATTTATGGAGTGAATTATTACTCTGAGCGAAAGTGATAATGGATGGGCGTTTACGAGCGGTACTGCTGTTTTTGGAGGCGAAGCTGAGGATGAGGGGAATATCAATATAGTTATATTTGGGGCAACACGAATAAGCCAAGTTAGTGCTGGTAGTGGTTATGGTGGTAAGGCGATTAGGAGAGAGAATTGGAGGTAGGGGCGTTGCTGAAACCGCCATTTTTCGACTTCCAAAAGGGCTTTTGGGATCTTCTCAGCTCCCGTGCTTAATATGCCGTTTGGATATAGTTGTCATAACGTCCGTAAAATGGGGAATTCAAAAAGTATATCTTAAATAATGAGTTATTACGAGGAAATTATATTTTCACATTAAAAATGTCCTTATACATGTAGGATAAAAACCGTACATATAAATATTATTTTTTATTATGAATTTATCAATTTTCTATTATAATAATTGAATAGTACAGGTTATGTTATTGACTGTCATAAATTTTTATTAAAATATTGAATAATATGTTGTTTAATATCAAAAAATTAAGAATCATTGTATTACTTTATTTTTTTAATTATAAACCTATGACTCATTAAATTGAAAAATCAAAATTACATATATACAATAGCTAAAATGGTACTCCCTCCGTCTCGTATTAAACGTCTTGATTGATTTCGACACGTTAATTAATAATATTGGTTTACCTAAATTGCCCTTCTAAAATACTTCGTCCGTCCCTAATTATTTGACGTTCTAGAGTTTTTCATTTGTCCCTAATTATTTGACGTTTGTTCAAATCTAGGAGAATTAATGACAATTTTTTCAAAATTATCCCTCATTACTCTACTTATTTTTTGATACTTTAAACTCTTTCTCTTCCCTTATCCCAACAAAACTATTTTTATCCCAACAAAAGATTTAAGGGTATTATAGACAATTGAGTATTATATTTAATGTTTTCCAATCATTATCTTAATTCTTGTATCCACATCTAAAACGTCAAATAATTAGGGACGGAGGGAGTACTTTTTAATTAAAATATCCATGCACTTTTTTATGACCCCAACATTAATTATTCATTGTTACTAATTCCCACATGAATCAATTTTCTAGATCACTTTTATTATTATTCTCGCATTCTAATAATTATATTTCTCTCTTCAAACCCACCTACTAATTACTCCCTCCGTTCCTAAAAGATTGTCATTTTAGGATGTAATTTTTGTTTCAAAAATATTATCGTTTTGAGTTTATCAATACATATTAGTTATTTTTTCACTATTTTACCCTTATTTAAAGTTTTCTCCTATTTAAAGCTTTCCTGTCTTTCCAATGATTCTTATTCAATTCAATGCTATAATCCAAGTAGTAATTGGTTGAATTGAATAAGAAACATTGGGAAGGAAATAATTGGTTGAAACAATTAATAAGGGTAGTATAATATTTTCACTAGGTATTAATTGTATTCCTTAATCTGTGTGCATTAACCTTAAATGACAATCTTTTAAGAACAGAGAGAGTACATTCATATCTTCTTACATGCAAATCGTGTACCTTTGTTGGTATTAATTTATAGTTACTTTATTATTTTGTTGTTATTCTCACATTAAATATAAGACATGTAAACATCACTTCCCAAGGTAAACATTTTATTACTACCTCCGTCCCATAATAAGTAATTTTTTAGCTTAAATCACATATACCAATACACAAGTTAAAATGGTAAAAATACTCTTAATATATTTTCTTTGAAGTTGAAGAGTTAATGTGTAAGACCCCAACTTTTATAAATAAAGATGATTTTTCTATGAATATCATTTTTGAATATTATGGAATAATTTGATATATTATTATAATTGTGAGTAATATTTATAAATTTACAAAGTACGCAAGTTGTTATATAATATTCGATTGGTTTGGGAATATTCGTTTTAACGAAAAATATTCGTATGAACGGCAATCATCATTGGTGGACCCCACAACGGAATTATTATCGGATTGAGAAAATGACAAAAATATTTTATGAAAATAACTACGAAAGTTTCACTGATAACTCGTTGAAACACCCGGTGTTAAAAAAGTCAAGAATACGCGTGGATGCGTAAGTAGCACTACGTAGTATTGATTATTGATGCTTTTCGTGAGAAGTCATTCGATTTTGTTTAATTATTGCCACAAGATATGATGTTTATTTTATGAACCCCATTTACCCATTTTTTAAAATAATAGGTAGGAAGTTATAAAGTATATATATATTATATGTATGTGCCGTGTGGGTGTGTGCTAGTGTGATTATATAATATATATATATATATATATATAATGGCCATCTTACTTGTTTTTTTTTTTGAAAGTTGCTCATGTACTAAATCGATATTATATGAAAACAAAATTAGTGAGATTATCTTTTCCTCAAAGTCGTATATATGGCGTATATATATATATATATATATATATATATATATATATATATATATATATATATATATATATTATTTTATTTAAAAGATTTTGTTTTATTAGAATATTTTATTAAATCAATCTGAATATCTGCTTAAAAAGTAAATCGATCTGGACCGTTCATGGATTAGTTTCTATGCAGTCCATTCTTCTATAAATAAAGCTCATTCCTTTATTATTTTCTTACGAATTCACTTTGAAACTCTACAGAGATAAACTATAGAGAGAAAAGAAAGTATACTATTTACTTCACTTATTATATATCTAGTACTCTTCTTCTTAAAGTAGGGATTATTATTTGTTGTGTCTTTCATAAGGGTGTTATTCTTTTGTATTCATGAAGAGAACTTCATTATTCCATTCTTTATTATTCTCACTGGAATAACCAAATATATCTGACTACCCTATACTTGGTGATATTCTTCTAATATTCCGCTCTTTCTATTCTTACATTGAATATATCACATGCATGCGTTTCACGCTGGACACGATTCCGCCTTTTACTATTCTACATTTGGAATATCCATGCATCATGCGTTTCTGGCGGACCGATTAAAATCTTATTAGTATTCATTAGAATAACTTTTCCTGTCACAATCTGATGCATGGTAATTTCTGTTGTTATTCCATTCTTTATTATTACATTGGAACATCCCGCTCGGTGCAATTTCACCGACCGGTTCCGTTATTTAGTATTCTGTTGGAATAACTTGCCTACATCTTAATCTGCGCATGCATGGTGATTTCTTTTGTTATTCCATTCTTTATTATACTCGCTTAGTTAAAGTTTTGACTTATATACTCCATGAAATTAGTGGAATATCCTTGATAATTGCGTTTCATCCAAAGATTTTTTTTCATGGAAATATTCTTCCGAGCATTCTTGAATTTTACTTTCTACTAAGCGAAGTGTCATGTTGACAATTTGGACATTATTGGTTCTTGGACAAATTAATTCTTGAACTTGTTTTATTGAATTCTTATATCATTGTCATCATCCTCATATTTATATTTTTTGAAAGTCATCTCATGGCGATGGTGCATAGATGGACTTGGTATGATTATGACCAGAGATTATTCGGTGTAATCATGACCGTAATGTTACAAATGATGTGGTAAAAGTCCTCATTGGCCCGTAGTGCATCGATGATGGGCCGATTGTTGGCATGATCATGACCATTAATGAATACACACATATTTCTTGGCTCGTAGTGCATGGATAATTGTGGTCGTGATACTAAAGAATATCATCGGGTCAGTAGTGCAGGGGTGATTCGATGATGTGGATTATTTATTGTTCGAGTCTCAAATGATAAAAGTGATGAAAATCTTTTAAATCATAAAAGATAGTAGATTGTATTCTCTACTTGACTCTTTTAATGGATTGCTTGTTCATTATGCAGCTTAAACTTGATGTTTGTTATATTGTATCGGTTTAACACTTTGCTTTAAGGCTAATGATAATTTATTCTCGCATTATCTTAGTCATAATATTTCTTATTGGGCTAGTTGAGCTCACCCTTTTCTTTTCTTTATTATCTTGTAAAATAAGAATATATAATTTGAACGAATAGCCTGGGAATGGAGTGATGGTCCTAGATGGTGCATTAGTAGTCCTCACTATTCTGTGAAATAGTGTGATAATAATTGTAATAAGGACTCCTTTTGAGTTTGTATACTCTTTAGTAGACAATATTTGTATTCAAACTCACAGTTTATGTTTTGTCGTATTATATACCTACAGTTGTATTATTAAGTTGTATTTGAATTACATCCATGTATCCATGACTTTCAAGATGGGTGATGTATACCTAATTTTGGGGGCGTCACATAATGAGTGTCATTTAATTGTAGTGATGGTAAGGTGCAATAAATACCATTGAATGCATAAGGGCATATATGAGAAAATATTGCAAAAATTGTATTGGAGTTCTAACACATCGCTTATTTTGGGAAAAAATATTAAGCCTAAAAAATCACTTATTGTGGGACGGAGGTAGTATTTCTTAAGTTTCCAACAAAAGTTGAATAAAAAGATTATGAGGGTATAGATGGAAAAATAAGATAGAAATAATTACTAATATAGAAATAGGACATTTATTATGAAACATTCTAAAAAGAAAATTAGAACGTTTAATACGGGATTGAGATAGTATTTACTTGCTGCTCACCACTCCTCGAGGCTAATGACGAGGTAGAAACGTCATTCAAGGATTTGCGATCTAATACATTTTCATTATGTTATCTAGTCAAACCCGCCACCTCACGTGGCAAAGTAAAACGATTGTTCTTTTTTTCCCGTTTTTTTTATCTACGTATACGGCGCCAGGTTACTAGAGAAGAGGGGACAACTTCTTTCTCATTTTGCCTTGCTCAATCTTCCTTTTTTCTAATTCAAAGTAGCAAGTCACTCCACTACTGGTACATAGGCTAGATAAAAGGTTGCGTTTTCTATATGTTCAAGCAAATAACAGTTTTAATCTAATTCTTGTCTTGTAAACAATCATGTCTATCTAAGTAGAATTTTGCTTACCAAAATAACGGTCTTAGTAAAAGTAAGTAAGTAAGCAACCAGTTTCAAGTGACATGACTTTTCACTATTCTTTTATATAAAAGGTTGCTCATCTTTCCCGAAGGTAGCATACAACCAAATAAACACAACACATATCGGGTTAAAATTCATTTTTTAACTTACGTTTAAGAAGAAAAAAAATAAAGGATTCTGTATAGTTGACCGTAATAGTAGTGATTTTACTCGCCTCTTTGTTTCCTCGGTGACATTAAGATCTCGAAGATTGGTACTACAGACAATTCAATTGACATGTTAACGAAACTGTTACCACATACCAAGTTCGAACATTGTTTGGACTTGATTAGTGTTCGATGCACTTGAGTTGTGCATTTTGAGAATAGGAAAAAGTTCACTGTTTGTACAATATTTGGAGAATTCAAGTCAAAGGTGGAGATTTGTTGGTACGACAAGAATCCTTATTGGATTTGGATTTAGCTATTACCTCAAATCCGTTTTTGGTTTAGAAAAGTTATTTTTTCTACCCATACTCAATTTAGTATTTTTAATTCTATTTGGTTATAGATTTGCCTATGGCATATAAATATAGGTGCTAATATTTTGAAGAGGGGACATTTAGAAACATTATAAGAATTCTCATAATTCTCTCTCTTTATCTTGTAATCTTGAAATATTTATTTAGTAGATTTCCCTTTTTCCGTATTTTTTTCCCGATTTAAATTTTTTACATAAAATCTTATATTATTGTCTTTATCTTTCTGCGTTAATTTATTGTGTTTGTCATAATTTGTCGTAACAACATCTTTTTTCTTTTTTGCAACTCCGCTACTCTTCTCATTCCTATTCTCTCTTTTTACTTTTTTTTTTTTAAATATTACTCTCTCCGTTCCTAAAAGATTATCGTTTCAGAAGAAAGAATTTGTTCCAAAAAGTTTGTCGTTTACAACTTTTGAGGAGAATAAATTATTTACTTTCCTATATTACTCCTACCTTCTCTCATTGTCCAAAGAAATTCTCTTCCTTGTATTAATAGTTTTCAACTTCCCATAAAAGGGGTAGTGATGGAATTTCAAATAAATTTTACTTGATAAATGATACTTTCTTAATCTATCTGTCAAAATCTTAAACGACAATCTTTTAGGAACGGAGGGAGTATATAAATGAATAATTTGTAATAGGGAATTATTAAATCCACAATATTTTTTGTTATTTCCACAACAAAAGTGTCACTGTAGATATATAGCGACGGTTCGCAATAGAATCTATAACTACACTTTTGTTGTGAAAATAATATTTTCCAGTGTGAATTTAACAATTTTCTTTGTAATATTATCACGCTTACGTAAAAAAGTCTTACTATTAAAGACGGAGGAGAGAGGGTATAAGCGTGAGAGTTAGCGGTCGACAAGAAATAAATAGCCCCGTGGCAATAATCAAGGAAGTAGAGGAACGTGGTCTTTCTTCTTCTTGCAAGAATGGAGTATATATACGATTATACATACAGTCAACTAACCGCGTCATTTACCCCTTTCAAACTAGAATTTTCACTGTAATATTTAGTTCTTAGATTTTAGCGAATTTTGTTGGTTTCTAATTGTTCTTATTGTTGGATTGGAAATTGGGTTCAGTAAATCTATTTAATTAATATAAACCACCCTCTTTATTCGCATAATCTGTTATGTTATGTATCATTTAATGTTTCTCAGTAAAGTTGGGTCTGATACTGCCTGATTATCTCTGATTTGCAGAGCTAGAACAGAGCTCAA
Organism: Panax ginseng; assembly: GCA_020205605.1. Taxonomy (NCBI): domain Eukaryota; kingdom Viridiplantae; phylum Streptophyta; class Magnoliopsida; order Apiales; family Araliaceae; genus Panax; species Panax ginseng. The sequence goes on along the minus strand of CM035145.1, from coordinate 17,992,133 downwards.
AGAAGAAAACTTGATCTGTTTCGCCCATTAAAAAAGGGGCGAATATGGGAGCTTGTGGATCGAAACCGAGAGGCTGTGGAATGGGTATTCGAAGGAATAATAGAAGCCGTAGAAGAGTAACAAAGACACCCTCTTTATCTCACACGCTCAATAAAGTGGATCCTTCTTCTGTTTCAATTGATCGTAATTACTGCAATCCTGCATATCAAGGTATCCTATTATTCAGTTTCTGGTAAGATTTAATGAAATCCTTTTCGGGTAGTTTTCATTTTCTTAATTAGGTTAGTTTTGTTTACTAATTTGTTGGTTTTTGCCTTATTAAGTTGTTAATTGTAGCTTGTTTTGTAAATTGATTTATTTTTCTTGTTTGGAATGCGATGAAAGCTTAAACCTCTAGTTGATTTGTTACATTGTGCTAAATCATGATTAGTCAAGATAAAATTAATCACATCATAAATCTATCTAACTACTGGTGGTTGTATGCAACCTTTTCTTTTTTTGAAAGACTATCAATTTTGTTAATGCCTTACCTGTATGGGCTGCCATGAAATGTTAGATTTTTGCCTTTTAGTTTTTGCTTCATTCTCAACGATAGGATTAATATCTGCTTTTTCTGTTTCGCTGTCTGAAACTTTCTTACTGAATGATCAACGTATATAGCATGGTAACTTTGCTTGGATGGATATAATTTTTTATACAAATTTTGTTGTAAAAGCAGGAAATTCAGAATTATGGTTCGATCCTGTGATGGTGCTCGACTCTGATGGAGATGATGATTTTTATAGCATTCAAGATGGTAAGCAGAATGTTTGACATCTGGTTGTATATTATTGCTTGTCGATTTGATTTCTGTATTTTGGATTTCAGATTTGCTGATTTTTATCATTTATAATCTCAGATGTATCTCAAAATGGCTCTGTGTCAACCGTTGTAACTCCAAGAGGTTCCAATTACGTAAATCATAATGGCAGTGTTCCATCCTTTGCTACCTCGGATCCCCTAAGACAACCAAGTACAGAATCAGAAGAAAATTCAGAATATAGCTTGGTCAGAGATCTTGCTGATAATGTAAATACCCTGACGGGCTCTCAATTGAAATCTAGTGATCCTCAAAGTGAGCGAAACACTCAAGTTTCGGTGAATGTTATCTCTACTGAATGTGTTGATGAAAGAGGTAGTGGGGAAGATATGGGAATGTTGCACAATTGTGGACTTCTCCCAAATAATTGTTTGCCTTGTCTTGCTGGTACTACCTCCTCCTCTGATGAAAAGAGAAAATCTCTAACCTCAAGTCCAAGGAAAAAACCAGCCTTAAAGCTTTCCTTTAAATGGAAAGACGGACATGCCAATCCGACATTATGTAAGCGCCATTACTAAGTCCATATTCGACTCTTTTCTGTTTATATGCACAAATTGTTGTCTATTTAAGCTGTGGTGTTGATATAAACATGACTTTTAGTATGTTATAACCGATGAAAAAATTAACTTACAGTTGCTATATGGGATCATTAAAAGTGTAGGCAAGTAAACTATCTACAATATTATTCATGCATTGCAAAAATAAGACTATGAAGACACATAAATTTCTCTTAGTGGGCAAGTGCATGAAGTACAATATTACGTTGAAGGAAATGTTTCTTGATTCAGTTTAATTTGCAACAATTTGGTAATGCAAGTACTCAGTTAAGTATTTACATGGCATGAGTACTTAATGAAATATGCTTGAGAACGCAGTTGACATCTTGCAACATCATGATACTAATGATTTATACAATTCTTATTTGTTTTTCAATTTGAAGTTTTTGTGGACTTGTAGTGTTGATATGTTTGCTTCTGTCTCAGTGTCGCCGAAGGGTCTTCTGCACAGACCAATAGCAGGTTCTCAGGTTCCATACTGCCCAATTGAGAAGAAGATGTCTGATAGTTGGTCTCCTATTGAGCCAAGTACTTTCAAGGTCCGCGGGCGGAACTATTTGAGGTGAGAGCAAAACATATAGCTGGATTCAACTTCCTTTAGTTTCCTCTTTTTTTTTGGGTGCAATCCTTTAGTTTCCATGTATTCATCTTGCTCTAACTTATGGTAGATCTATCCACCAATTTTGTTTTCTCAAATCCTCTACCCGATCATCCAATTCCCTCCAGACAGGCATGGTTCTGTAGTCAAAGCAACTCCTTTTTTATATTTCTAACTTTGTACAACGTTGCAAAAACTCTATTGTTTGACAGGGATAAAAAGAAAGAAGTTGCTTCAAACTATGCTGCATTTTCTCCTCTCGGTGTTGATGTGTTTGTATCTCCACGAAAAATTGACCATATTGCACGTTTTGTGGAACTTCCGTTTATTGAATCTTCTGGAAATGTCCCTCCTATCCTTGTAGTAAATCTTCAGGTATATTTACTTCAATTTATGTTAAATTTCTCTTTTCAAGTTTTAAAACATGTTGTTTGTGTAGGATTGCGGAAACAAGATCAAAGCATACAATCTAGTTGTAAACACAACAGAAGAATATAAAATAACAATTTAATTCTTTTTCTGCAATCCCAATGTATAGCCTAATGAAACATCATTAATTGAGGAAGGATAAAGATATACATTTGAAGAGAATCAACGCTTTGATGTAGACTTCAAATTTCAATCCTTGCTCTTTCGCGATCTCTCAAATCCCCGGATCATACGTTCGTCACAAAGTATATGCAACGCTCAAGAGGTATCCACCAAGAGGAACAGATTAAAGATGCGATTTTAGATTCTACTAGATCTTGGGTGGCTAACTCTAATTCTCTTTATCCCAACTCCTTAGGGTTTTGAGAATGATTGCAAGAGAGAAGCAAGTTGCATTAGTCTATTCCACAATATGACTCCTCTTATTTATATACTAACCCTAATTCCTTAACCTTCAAGGAGTTGGGGTTTTAATTTAATTCCAAATCTAATTAGGAAATAAATAATAATATATAATAATAAGACTCAACTATAAATATTTGTATTTCTCTAAATACCATATTATTATTATTTAGTCAAGTTAATAATAATAATAATAATAATAATAATAATAATAATAGATGACTAATCTTATTTTAATTAATTTATAATATTAGTATTTCTCCAAATACTTAATTATAAATATTAAGCTATTTAATTTATTCCACTAATAAATTAAATACACTTAATTTATTATTATTAAGCCAAGCACTTCTAAAATCACATTTTTCCTTTTGTGGTGTGACCATCTAGGTTCAATATTAAGCCAGTAGTAGAATAAATAAATTAGAACTATTCTAATATTATTCATAATAAATTTACTCTTTTAATTCAAATATAAATAAATAATATTTATTTTACATCATGAGTGACACCTTATAAATAATGTATCATGACTATCCAGATAATATGAATTCAACGTTAATCACAAAGATTATCACAAAGAATACAAAAAACCTATTCCGTAAATAGTTACCATACAATTCAATTCTCCTATCATACAATGTCCCGATTAAACATAAGACTTATTTATTTAATCATACGCATTTCGATTCAAAATGCATAACTCTAATTAATGTAAATTAGAAACTCCTTTCTAATTTCCATTCCACCTTGGCCAATGATTTATGAGTTGTCATTCATCGAATCGCATAAGACATTCTCCCCCTTTACTGGAAGTGGTAGATCTTTTGTTGAGTATTCACCCACCTCCATGTATACTTTATTATACCCGAACATAATCTACAACATACTTTTTAAGTATTAAGGAATATGACAAAGTATAATTCAAAATACACAAGGTAATATGATGATCTCAAGTCCAAAGATCACTTGTACAACTATCATTATAGGAGCTCTTATTGTCAGGCAAGTAAAATTCCATTAGGGTTTGTTTAAGCGAATCACGTTCAGTGAACTTATTCTCCAATAAGCACCTACATGCTTGCTTTAATGTCTCCACACAAATGATTATGAGATCAATCATTATCTTCAACAGAGCAATCATAGTATGTACTAATCTATCAGGAATCAGTAACCCCACTAATATCCATTACGATTAGGAACATTTTAGTTTCAGAGCTATCTAGAATTTAGATATCATTAGCATGATCAACATCATGATTCTAAAAGTATTGCTCCAAAATTATGAGTTTATGACATTTATTAATTCAACTAATTAACAGGATAAAGAATGCCTTTTGTATTATATAAATTCTCTTATTAATAAATGAACAAGATTACAAAATAAATGCTTATCACACATCCAATGTGATTGGCTTGAGGGTATATTACTTTCAGTTTTGTCAAATGTCAGTTTGTTTAACAGTATTACTAAAATCAGTCCTTAAGCTTTTGGTCTGGAGAGGGAAAATGTTTCCTTGTGTTAAATTGGTATGCCATGGAGTTGGCAGTATTGTTGGTAACATGCGTTCATATAGGAGGCTAAAATTTCTATTTCCTTTTTATTTTTCTCTTTCTCAGATTCCACTATATCCAGTCACAATATTTCAAAACGAATATGATGGAGAAGGAATGAGTTATGTTCTTTACTTCAAGCTATCAGAAAGTTATTCAAAGGAACTTCCACTATTTTTTCAAGAAAGTATCAAGGTAAGATAGTTGCTTCTCGAGCTTCCTGTTTTATACACTTGCTTTTGGACAGATTATGATACTTACATAGAGTGAAAATATATTGTGGACAATATTTTACCAGTTTTACAGCATTCTTTTGTTACACAAACTTTTACTTAGCCTTTTGTCCATGCTTCTCTCTGTGACAGAGGTTAATTGATGATGAAGTAGAGAGGGTCAAGGGTTTTGCTTTGGATACAGTTTCACCATTCAGGGAAAGATTGAAGATCTTGGGTCGAATAGCAAATATGGAGGATATTAATTTAAGTGCAGCCGAAAGGAAGCTTATGAATGCTTACAATGAAAAGCCCGTGCTATCACGGCCTCAACATAAATTTTACTTGGTAAAGTTTCTGGATATTTTATAACATCTCAACTTATTTACGTGACTCAGTAATAACGTCTTGCATATTATTCCTTCTGGCATGAAGCCTATAATTAACATTCTTTCTAATTAGGAGTACAAATGTACCAAATTGGGACATTCTGTTTCACTAGCTAGAAGAAGCCTATATTCTTTTTTTCTTTTGTAATGATTTTGTTCCATAACATTGGTTCCTAGTATGAATGTATAAGAAGTTTTATGTTTGCAATTCATGTGAAAACAGTCCTTATACAGTTAAGATTACTGGTTTCTCAAGGGTAAGGTATCTAACATAATGGATTCAGGATTTTTTGTTTACATCAGCTATTAGTTGCATCAATAAATTATCTTCTGGTCCCATTTGTTGAACCTGTTTTTCTAATAAGACCAGAAATCGAATAATGGTCTAATAAGCAATTTATGTAGCAGGATGGAAATGATCTCCATCTTGCACTCTATGCATTTTCATTGCCCCAAAAGGAATCAAACCTAAAAAGTAGAATTTGCATGGGATCTGGAAGGTCATATGATGGAACTTTCACAATATTCTGACTCGGGACATTTCTTCTTGAAACTCTTACAGGGAGAAAACTATTTTGAGATTGATTTGGATATGCACAGATTCAGTTACATATCGAGAAAAGGTTTTGAAGCATTTCAAGATAGACTAAAATTCTGTATCCTGGATTTCGGTCTGACCATACAGGTAGCTACTGCCCCTTCATCAATGCCTAAATAAGGCAGAATTCAACTATTAATTTGACGTTCTCATCTGATACGCATATATTACCTTGTTAATTTGAAACAGGGAAACAAGGCGGAAGAATTGCCAGAATGCATATTGTGTTGTGTGCGGTTGAAGGAAATTAAGTATGCTAACTATCATCAACTAGGGTTCTGAGCGGCGAGTGTGTGTGAATTCAAAATCTGATAGTTTTGACTTTGAGTAAGAGCTAGGTTTTTCTTTTCTTCCCTGGTTAGCTTCTTCCACCATTTTTTAAGGTCGAAATGAATCTTGTAACCTCTAAATTGAACTGAGCCTCTCTATTCAATTGTGTAGAATTGGTAACTTGAGTATACAGTTCTGACACAAAATGAAATGTAACTAAATACATAGAGTGGAATATTTACTTAATGTTGTGTTCGAGGGGTTGTTAATATTGATTCTGTCATTCATTGCACTCGTGCTAATAATATCTTTCAAAGTTGGGCGTTCAAAAAAAAAAGGAAAAAGAAAATGTTAGTAATAAATTGACTTGATTGGAGAATAATTATCAGACCAATATTTGCAGAAGGATTGAAGTTGATTATTGGAAGATTACATTTCTTCACTTTCAAAATCAGATGACAGAGATATTGAATAATTTACATATATTTAGTTTACATTCCATAATTAATTATGACCCTATTGAAATTCGTAGTATGCAATTTCATGTTAATTCGTGGTATCAATTTTAATCATCCGGTCAACAAATAAATCAAAAGAAAAGAAATGTGGAAGATCCTTAATTGACCTTAAAACCCAAGAATATTATTATCAATTGTTACAGGGATTTAGTATTTAAAAAGGAAAGGAATAGAAATTGAAAGGCATTAGGAGGCAGGTGATCCCCCACATAATAACACCTCGGCTGATCCCTTTGGAGCAGTCTGCAATGCAATACAAGGTTGGTGTGGCACCACCATATTTTCTATATTGTCAAGTTGTTTACTGAATCTGCTCCTGGCTTTGGCTGATTACGAAAATGATTAATGTTCTCCCAAATGCGGCCGGAGGAGCCCTGTCGCCGAAATGAATGTTCTGATCTCTGCAATGAATTCATGGAATATCAATGGAGAAATCAACTCCCAACCTTTTGTCTTTCTCGGCACATTTTTTGGTGTTCGAATTCATTTTATTGACCCTCACGTGGAGTTTAGCTATAAATGCGATGAGCCTGTAACGTGGATGCTTATGTGATTTTGCCATCACATTGTAATTGATACAAATAATAGTAACTAAAAAGTACTACTACTACTAATTAGTAATTACGGTGTTTAAAAAGTCTATATATCTCTAATTTTGTTTTTTAATAGAATGAGCTTAATAAAATAATAAGAAGATACAAATATTTATCAAATAACACACAATGGTATACAGATATAAGTAGAGTTCGATTACCCTTGTAGGATCAAACTTAGCAGATGAATTTGCCCTAGTAGTTGATTTCAGCACCGACCCTTCTTGTCTCAAAAACAAAATTATAGCATTTCCATTTTATTAGAAAAAAAGGAACAAAAAGAGGAACTAGAATTAACAAGTAGTTGTAGTTTATGTACTGCAATGCATATGACTCTGTGGCCCAATGGATAAGGCGCTGGTCTACGAAACCAGAGATTCTGGGTTCGATCCCCAGCAGAGTCGTGTCTGAATTTTTTAATTGGCAAAAAACAAATGTATAAGTTGATTTTGACCAAATATAATGTCTATTTTTGTCCCATCTTTTTATTAATGTCATTTTTAATAATTTTTACATTTATTTTAACTTATGTCATTATAAGCCGAAAACTTTCATAACTTATTTTAACTTAATTTTTGACTTATAAGTCAAATTAATGTCGACTGTTTTTATTTATATTTTAACTTATAAGTCATTCCGAAGGACAAATATTATAGCAATTGTTATGATAAACTTAAAGACATTTTGTTAATTTATACTTTGGAAAAAATATAAAATTCTCTTTTTTAAAAAAATAAAAATTAATGGGACTAATTGTGAAATGAGTATCTATCAAAATCGCCAGAATCTAGAGATTCATTCAACTGTTAAGGCTTTATTTAACCCACATCTTACATTACAACATAACTACTTCTCTCTCTCTTAATTTTTTCCTTCTTATAGACTGGTTATAAGCAAAACACTGTTATATACAACATCCAAGTACAACTCTTTGCTTTGAATTTTTTTTTTGTCTACAAGCATATGTTCTTGGAAAGGATTCTTATGAATAAGGTGAATAAAGTTGAAAATGAACCGAGTCAAGCCGAGTATTGAGTTGCTCAAATTTAGTTCACAAAATTTATCGAGTATAAAATAAAGTTCGATTGAAACTCGTTTAACTACCAAGTCGAGCACGATTTCGAATCGAGTCCGAACGAATATAATTCGAGTATCAAAAGAAAATTATAATTTGAGAAGGTTCGAGTAATTTATCGAATTTTAAAATTTGTTCATATTTGAATCATTTATATTTCGAATTGAGTTCGAATCGAACTTTTAGTCAAACAAGTACGAATCGGGCCCGAATTATTTGCTCATTTTACAGCCAAGTGCACACCTTGCAGCTCTTTCTACAAAATCCAATGTCAACCTTAGAGCCGACCATATAATGGCGATTCCTTTCACATTCACCAGCAGCAGCCCACATAGCACAATTTTCATTTTCATCAGTGCAGTTTCCGTTTAATGTGATGGGTCTATCGAAAGATCTCACATGAATCCATTTAGTTGCAGACCACTTTTCACCCTCAATGACGGGGCAACTCCCATGCAAGCTCAAGGGATCAGTAGTTGCATTGGGATGAAGACTGTAAAAGAGCAAAGCATCACCCTTCTGGGGTTTCACTGCAATCATACATATAACCATATCAGATCTAGAAAATCTTGCACCAATTCCTGACCAACAGTTTATTGCCGAAACAATAATATGATATTTTGGACCACAAAACTTCACATGCGAGTCTTCAAGGAAAAATCATCAGGCAACTACTCATTTCTTCACCAAAAGAGAAAAATACACATTATCATTACTATTATTCACAATTAGATCCCCTCCTAATTGAGGACAATCGTAGGAAACAAGTGATGTCTGACGTCAAGAGACTAATATTTTGAATGGCTACCGGCTAGTTATCAAGAAAATTGCAACTACTGTAAAGGAACAATTAGGGATCAGAGTCTAGAAACAGACAAATAAGTTAGGTAATGTGGAAAGAATTGGGGGCTGTCCTTAGTTAATGGAATTGATTTCAATAATTTGCTTTTTCGGGTGTTCTGGAGCTGCAAGGATCGAGAGGAATGGTTAGCCTTATCAAAGTAGAATTTCAAGGGTTCCAACTTGCAAGGATGAATTTCAGATTTTCTTGCAAGTTAACTGCAGAAAAATAAAGGCAGAAAGAGAGGAAGAAAAACTAGACATCACAACTGCAGATGGAGTTGCATCTCAAAAAACATAAAAGCACAAGCTAGATATTTCCTATAACTTGGACTTCCCTTTTTGACTATTACTAGAAATTCTATAAAATCATTGTCGAGCGTATACAGAAAAACCCTATTATACTCATGGGTTGCTACTACAACTAGTGTCAAGATACTAAATCTACCAAATTACATCGCACTAAACATAAAAGGATAAAAATATATTGATCTTCCCAGTAACATAAGATGGAAAAGACTTGATTAAGACTACACTAAACTTTGCAAGGTCCCAACTGGACTACCAATTATCTAAAATTTGTCAAATTAGAGCTCAGGGCTCGGAAGGAAACTTTCACGAATTTTATTGACTTTCAATGTTTGCTTCCATTCGTCTCCATCACCTTCACTTTCTTTCTCTCTTGACGCACTACTGTATGTAATATGCCGTATACATAATGAAACAGTGCCCTCATACAATGCATTTTGAAAAAACCTAAAGTGATGAATTATTTACCTGAGTAACCTGTTTTTGCACAATCAGACAAGTTATCATCCTTTGGCTGAGAGTCTTTGGCCTGTAATAATATAAATATTGAAGTTAGCTTATAGGGAGAAGAAGAAGAAAGTATTTCCTATAAATATTGAAGTTAGCTTATAGAGAGAAGAACAAGAAAGACTATAAACAGCCATAGTGCTACTAAATATAAGATACCTCTGAATTGGGAAAAACTGTTTCTCCTCCCTTCTCAACATTAGACAGATACATTAGTACTGTGGCCACCCTGTGACCCCCCAATTCTTGATTGGCCTTGTCATGAAAAAAATCAAAATGCGGCTCATACTTCTGGCCATGCTCGTAATGCAGTATTTGGAGAGCTTCCCCATTTTCTAATTACAACATCAGGATCAGTTGGAATGAGTTTGCTCCAATAAAATATGAGATCTGAAGAACATTCATCAAGCACAAAAATTTACCTACGGGAAGGAATGTCCAAGCAGCAATTCGTGACTCAAGGCCAGCAACTACTTCATCCTTCAAAGGTGAAAAAAATATGTTTACTAATATTTCGAGTTCAAACAATTAATAACTCCGTATAAAGTAGATGCACAGATTTTTTTTATATATATATATTTTACTTTAACCAGGGACGGAGCCACATGTATGTTGGAGGGGGCCACGGTCCCTCCAAGGTTTGAAATTTTTGTAAGATTCACCCCCAAAGTTTGAAAATTTTATAAAACTCACTTGTACATTTGGTTTGGTTTGAAAATTTTGTAAGGTACGGCTCCCCAAGTTTTGACGAAGTTTTGATATGTTTTAAAATACTTTTTTTTGCTATGTTTATTATCTTTGTCAAAGCAAATTCTATTACTATATTATTTTTGTTTTAGTAAAAATATGTTTTTTAATAGTGAAATTTTACTTTTTAGTGATGAATATATTTTATGATGTTAAAAATTTTTTTGGCCCTCCCCAAGAACAAATCATGGCTCCGTCCTGACTTTAACTTGACCTTCACACAGACCAACAAAATCACAAAAGTGCAAGCACCCCAAATTCTAAAACAAGAAACTTTTCCTATATCTTTCTGTCAGCTAATACAGCAATAGAGCAAGAATGCATACATAAGAGCTGATGTTCATAAATTGCAAACAAAATATGCTTAATTATTACAAAAATAAAGATAAAGAGGGTGACTAACCTGAGCTTTGTACAGAAACATGCCAGAGCTCGTCCGGATATCACTCTCTATACTCTCACCAGATTCATCGTCAGCAACCATAGACTTCTCCAGTTTGTCCTTGGCCTACTCACAAAAATATCCAATCGAGCAAAAAGAAAACGCCTAGCTATTAAAGACTATAGCTTTAAGGGGCATTTCTCATTATACGTATTGAGGTTCATCAAGATTATTATAAATTTTAAATATTTATAACTCCTTCATTTTATCAGTAACCAAAATTAACCCAAGTTTATCAGAATTATAAAAGAAAATAGAAATTAAATGAAGGCAAGGAGGAAATATAACGCCCAACCAGAACAATCAGATGATCACACTCTTCATCTGTTAGAAAATTCCTGTATATGAATGCCCTGAATGGTTCCAAGTAGACAAATATGACTAAACCATCAGATAAAAAAAACACCCAGAAAATACGAAATACATAAACACAGAAACATGGGGAGGTAAATTAAAAGGACTGACCTGGGTCTCCAAAAAAGTTGGGTGACCCTTGTAGGATCAAAAGTTGCAGATGAAACACCAGTTGTCAATTTAAGCACCGACCCACTTTGCCTGACGAACAAGAAAATATTGGAACAAAATCAGAGATGATCTATATATTCATAAATGTATGTATGGAATATATATATATATAGAGAGAGAGAAAATGTAGTAAATTCGTAAATACATTTTCTTGCCTCCAAACCATCCAGAAAAATGGAGAACTGAGTGAGAAAAATCAGGTAAAAAGAACAGGAAACAGAGAGAGAATGAGACAAGGGCTTGATGAAAATCCATGAGAGAAAAAATGCGTCTAATGGAAAATCTCTGGTTTTGGTTTGATTAATGGAAGAAGAAGAGAGGAGGGAGAAGAAGAAGAAAGATAGTTAACAGTTGGGGGTCAGGGTTTATGGGAGGAGTTACTATAGTATGGTTTGGTGTGCTTTTATTGACAGAAATAAATGCAAAAGCAGGTTAGTGCCCCTTTTGGGGCTCTTCTTTCTTTGTCTGACTGTCTTCAATTTAAAACATTACAATTACAAAATTTCCTTTTCTTTACATGTGTCCTTTGATAATAGAAAGGTTAGGACTTTGGAGAATCTTAAAAAGAGGGGCGAAGCTATATTGTGGGTTCAATTGAGCCGATGAAAAAAAAAATTATTTTATAATTTAAGGTACTATTATATATAAATTGATTCTATTAAAATTTTATAAATTTTATATTATATGGGATTGAATTAAAATTTTATAATTTTGTCAATTAAATTTTAACCACATGACTCATGTCCTCTAAATATATGTATATATCCATGTAATATTTTAAATTAAATAATAATCTAATGTATTAAAAAAAATTGGTTCGGAAGTACTATTCCCGAACTCTTCCCGAACTCCCGCCAAATTATTTATAACTTAATAAAAATTTTGACTTTCTGACTTCACCACTAACTACACGTATTAAAATATTAAAATGTGACCCACCATACAGTACCGGCCTTGGGCTAAAGCCTGAGGCACTATTATGTATATATATACCCAAAACAAAAGAGTTCAGTTAACATTAGTTTTAATTTAAAGGTCCACAAAAAATTTACCTAATGAAATAGACTCAAATCTCAATGACAGACTTGTATTTTTCGTATTGATGCACTTTTGTTCAAAAAAAGTTCTTAATTTTTTTTATGTCTATCTTAATAAATTTATTAATCACTGATTTTGTACGCTGACGAAATCACCCAAAAGATGTACTAAAATAACCAACTAACGGTTGATGGAGTAATTGTTGTGAAATCAAACTCACGAAATACACTCGCATAAACATAAATAAAGAAATATAAAGTATGAACACAAAAATTTACGTGGAAACCCAATTAGGGAAAAACCACGGAGAGAGAGAGAGAGTAATCCACTATAATAATATTGGGAGTACAAGTTGTGTATTTGTGTTGTATCTCTTGTGCCCTTCCTCCTTCAATCATTTGCTTATTGTTGTATTTATAGATAGGAGTAGGAGTCCTTTTCAGAATCACCTTATAACTGCAATTAATGGCTAATAGATTCCTTCCCAAATTAAACCTCATTATCCCACCAAATAAGAAAATACAATCTTACTTTAATAAGGACTCTCTCACTACCCAAATAATCACACTCCAACATTGCCCCCTGTGACACCCCCAAAATAGGTATACATCACCCATTCTGAGTTGTCGATACCTGCATGCAAAACAACTACAACTTTATTATTACAACAAAGAAAACTATGAGTTTAAATACGATATTGCCATCTAAACAATATCCACATACAAATAAATCTTCATCATAATTATTGATACATTATTTTACAAAATGGTGAGGGACTACTAAACAACTCTCTAAAACCATCATTCCATACCCCTACATCTTACTCGCTACATTCTCGCCTTTCCGAGAAGAAAAAATGGAACAAAAATGAAAAGGGTGAGCTCAACTAGCCCAAAGAAAGAATATTATGACTAAGATAATATACAACAAATTATCGTTAGTCTTCAACAGGGAAAAATTTAATAGAATACAATAGACAACAAGTTTTAAATCAATACTCACGATTGGAAAATATTAATTCATAGAAGAGTTACGTAGAGGATGAAATCTACTAATATCTATGAATTTAACGATCCATCATCAATATTTTTATCCCTCAGAACATCAATCAATATATATCTGAATCATATATTCATCCTCGCACTACAAAAGCCGAGGACATTCACCACCGATCATGTTCATCTAAACACCTGTTCATCTTTGCACTATGGGCCAAAGATATTCATCAGATATCATTCATCTTTGTACTACAGGCCAAAGATATTCATCAAAAATCATTCATCTTTGCACTACAGGCCAAAGATATTCAATAATATCATCATTTAAGACTGAGGATGATGAAAAATATTTTTTTTTTTTTAAAGAAACGAATCTAGTGAAACAAAATGACAAGCATTAAGGATTCGTACTTTGTTTTATCCACGTCCAAAAATACCTCAAAAATAATCATAGTAGTGTAAAATTCAAGAATGATCAAAACATGGATACAATCAAAGCTAGTATCCATAATAGATATTTTGGACAAAAAGAAGAAATTTTATTTTTCTATTGAATAGTGGTAAGTATTCGTGAATAATGGTCATATACGTGAATAATGTCGACGTGAATAAGAACTCGACACCAAAAGATAGAAATTTCAAAAAAAATATCTTCACGCTTCAGTGAATAAGTACTAAATGAATAAGAACTCGTGAATAAGAACTCATGAATAAGTAACTCCGATATGAAAAAGTTCCAAATTTGATAAAACTTGATCAATATTTCAAAGATAATGATATTGAAAAATAATATCATTACTGAAAAAATAATATCCCTTACCTCGGAAAGATGCTTTTTAACCTGGAATAATCGGATATAAAGCTATAACTTGAACTTTCACCGTATAACAATACTCAAAGTATACTCAAAATACTCACAAGAATACGCTCGATAATATAGAGAAAAAACTTCAGCTTACGGTGTGATTTTCAATTCTAACTAAGCACTTTATTTATAGAAATTGCTTAGAACACTAAAGCGTAAAATTTAATAAAATATTAATATATAATTATTAAATTCTTACGCACACTTTTTTATCAAATTGAATTCAAAGATTCAACACAAGTAGCCCACCTCACAAAACTTTTAAAAAACGTTTTTGTTATTTTAAACAATTAAAACTTCCAAAATCAATTATTTGAACTCCAAAACTTCAATAATTCACAATAAATAGCCCTTTTGTCGAAAAATTGAATCTCATGAGTTTTTATAGAAATTCAATTCTCTACAATTTTGCGTAAGAATTTTTCCAAATTCCAAACAGAGATTGACCGAAATCCACAAACGGGTGATTTTAGAGGCTATAATCAAATTTCAGTCAATAAATGGGGTCCACCGACATGTTTAACATGTTTTAAACATTTATTGCAACAAAAATACTCTTCCTCCTCGATACTCATATATCCCACATTCGTTGTAAAAATATCACCATTATTATATTATTAAAATATAATAATATATATATTAAAATGAATTATTTTATCGTAAAAAGATAAAATTTCAATTTTCAACAATTGTCACATTAAAAATTTTCTCCATCTATATCCACATAAAATCAATATTTTCCTCATCATATGAATCAATAATTAATTATTCACAAATAATATTACGTAATCACAATATTGACAACCGCATAATTCCTAGGAAAGAGGGGCTTTCCAATAAGAATTTCTCCTTCTTGGCCGCAATTAGGTGACCAAACCTCTCCTTAGATGTAACTTTCTAGACATTGCCAATAATGTTATCTAATAATATTATTCGGATAATATGAATTATTGCTTCGATAATGAAAAATAATTTCAGTAATGACAATTATTGAAACAACAACAATATAAAATATCAACGCAACAATTATTGAACCAATAAAATAAAATACTCGAATAAAGAATTATCGTAACCATTATTGAGTAAGTAAGGCCTTCTTACGTAAGAGTCAATAATTGGTGCAATACTGCAGTGCCATCGCTTGTCTGACAACGCATTCATCGTGTTTTAACCACCGGTATTCCAACAAAGGTAAATCTGTAATAACTACGCCATTATTTTTAAACAACTTATATTTGTCGTTTTCTTCCTCCAATCGCTTTCCGTTATGGGGCCCACATTATGGTTGCAATCGTCGCATTTAATATTCCACGACCAAACGAATATTCTCCGGCATAACAATGAATATTTTATAACCACTTGCTTATTTTTGAAATATTTTATGTATTTTACCCATAACTATCCACATTAATCACATCAACCCTTACTATTTCAAAATAATAAATAGAGGAAATTAAATTTCATTTATTAATTATTTGGGGTCTTACAACCTCCTTTCCTTATGAAATTTCGTCCTCGAAATTGACATACGTAGCTGGTGTTTCAAAAGGTGAGGATACCTCGCTTTCATTTCGCTTTCAATTCTCGTGTCATTTTTTCTATAAATGGTTCCTCCATAAAATTTTAACTTGTGGTATGACCTTCGCATGCGTAGGGACATGCTCCTTCCTATCCAAGATCTTGACAGTACCTCCTCATACGTTAAGTCTTGGCTATCTCGTCCGGTTCTAACTCAATAACGTGGTTCGGGTCTTTCACATATTTATCAAGACGATATGTGAAACACATTATGAATCTGAGACATACTTGGAGGTGACGCGAGTCTATAGGCTACATTTCTACTCGATCAAGAATTTGAAATGGACCAATAAATCGTGGATTGAGCTTTCTCTCTTCCCAAATCTTGTAACTCCCTTCCACGGACAACTCATGAACAATACATTATCCCCCACATACTAAATTCCACGTCCTTTCGATGAAGATCCGCGATAACTCTTTTGTCGATCTTTGTGCCGCTTGTATACATTGTCGAATCATTTGGATCTTTTCGGTGAGTCATATCGTATTTAACTTCGGGTCCCAACAATGTTGCTTCACCCACCTCATCCCAACATATTGGAGAAGCGACACTTTCGTCAGTATAATGCTTCATATGGAGCCACACCTATACTTGCGATAATCATTTGTTTTAGGAGAATTCCACCAATGGTAAATACTTATCCCAATCGCCTCTTGAAGTCTAGGACACGAGTCTTAATAAATCTTCAAGAGTTTGAATAGTCCTCTCTGATTGTCCGTCCGCTTTGAGGATGGTATGCTTAACTAAATCGTAAATCATACCCATAGCTTTTTTTTAAGCTAACCCAAAATCTTGAAGTGAATCTTGGGTCACGATCCAAAACTATAGATACTGGCATGCCATGCAACCTCACAATCTCATTTACATACATACTAGCAAGACGTTCAAGAGAATAAGTCTCCCGTATCGGCAAGAAATGTGCAGACTTGGTTAATCTATCATCAATAACCCAAATAGCATTTATGCCTTGAGAAACCGTGGGAAGACCCGTAACGAAATCCATGGTAATGTGTTCCCATTTCCATTTCGGAATCTCAAGTGGTTGCAATGGTCCCTTAGGCACTTGATGCTCCGCCTTTACACGTTGACAAGTTAAACATGTTGAGATAAACTTTGCAATCTCTCTCTTCATATTGTTCCACCAAAATGTATGTCGAAGATCACGATACATTTTAGTACTTCCAGGATGGATTGCAAATGGTGTATTGTGTGCCTCCATCATGATCTTGTACTTCAAATCGAATCGTTAGAACACAAAGTCCGGAGTGGACTCAAGTATTCCTTTTCATCAATTCTCGCCCCTAATAACACCTTCTTGTACTTTCTTCTTCATATGCATCGCCTCAAGATTGGGTGGCGAAAGCAACCTTAACTTTTTCTATTAAAGTTGGCTCTGTCGTATACTTGACATCATCGCACTCGTTCTCGCAGATATGATCTTCTACTTAACGCGTCCACTACCACGCTCGCTTTTCGGGATGGTATTGAATAGTGTGGTCGTAGTCTTTCAATAGCTTTCGAGCCAACGTCATTGCCGCGCATGTTAAGTTCTTTTGAGTGAAGAAATATTTAAGGCTTTTTATGGTCCGAATATATCTCCACTTTCTCCCCATAAAGATATGCCTCCGCATCTTTAATAGCTTGAAAACGATCACGCTTAACTCTAGATCATGAGTAGGATAATTCCTCTCATATTCTTTAAGTTGTCATGAGGCATAGGCTATGACTTTCCCATGTTGCATGAGAACACATCCTAACCCTTTGCCCAAGCATCGTCAGAGATAACAAATCCATCCGAACCAGATGGTATTGTTAGAAACAGTGCTTAAATAAGTCTCTCTTAAGCTCTTGGAAACTCTTCTCGCATTCTTCACTCCAAAGCGAATTTTGTATCCTTCCGAGTCAACTGAAGTTAATGGAGTAGCGATTCGAGAAAACCCTTCCACGAATCTCTCGATAATAACCAATTTAGACCAGTAAAGCTACGTATTTGATCCACCGCCTCTTGATTTGCTTCCCAACTTTGTATTGCTTCAATCTTCACGTCAACAGATACTCCATGTTTTGACACCACGCCCCAAGGAATGCTACTTCTCAAGCCGTAACTCGCATTTCTTCAACTTAGCATATAGCTTGTTTTCACGAAGCCTTTGGAGTACTAGCTTCAAATGGTGCTCATGATCTTCACGGCTTTTTGGAATATAAGAGGATGTCATCAATAAAGACAACAACGAATCCATCCAAATATTCCTTGAATACTCGGTTCATCATATCCATGAAAGCCGCATGGGCATTAGTCAATCCAAAAGACATGACTAGAATTCATAATGCCCGTCTCGAAGTTCTAAAGCGCGCTTTTGAATATCCTCATTTCTAATCTTCACCGATGATATCCAAAACGAAGATCGATTTTGAAAAGAATTGTGCTCCTTACAACCGGGTCAAACAAGTCATCAATACGAGGTAGAGGATACCTATTCTTGATAGTGATATGGTTCAATTCCCGATAGTCAATACAAAAATCGCATACTCTCGCTCTTTCTTCTTTACGAATAAAACAGAGCACCCTCAAGAGATGTACTAGGATTTAATGAAATCGATGTCCAACAATTCCTCAGAGTTGGACCTTTAACTCCTCAAGTTCAATAGAGCCATTCGATATGGGGTTTTAGAAATGGGCTTGTATCAGTGTTCAAGGTCAATAAAGAATTCAACTTCACGCCTGGGGTAGACCGGGAAGTTCTTCAGAAATACGCCGGAAAGTCAATAACAACAGAATATTATTCAAATTTGACGTGTCTTTATTCAAATCCATAACATGGGCTAAGAAAGCTTGACATCCGCTTTTTAATAAATGAATAGCTTTATGATTAGATATGATGTTGATTGATTTTAATGGTTTAGTTGTTTGAATTGCATGACAAAAGTTGTTTAGAATATGAAAGCTAACAACCTTACGAAAACAATCAATTTTGGCATGATGAGTAGTTAACCAATCAATCCCTAAAATCACATCAAAAGCAAGTATCTTTAAAGAGATAAGGTCAATAAAAAGATAAGGGTGCCAACTTGGATTAGATAAGATTTATAAACGATGGATGTGATGAAAGTTTCTCTAACGGAGTTTCCACAGATAGGTCAAAGTCTAATTTTTCCTGAGTCAAATTTAAACGTTGAGCACAAGTAGGAGAGATAAATGAATGGGTAAGACCGGTATCTAGTAAAGTATAAACTTCACAAGAATTTATAAATAGCTTACCCGTGATCACCTCGTTTGGGTTCTCGCATTTTGACCAATCCACAACAAACGCTTCTTCCAGAAACCGTTGACTTTGACTTTTTCGGGACGATCTTTTGAGTCACCGTCCCATTGAACTAGGTTTTCTTCTTCGTATAATCTCGAGCGATATGTCCTTCCTTTCCACAATTATAGCATACCGAACTGTTGTGGCGCTTTGACCGATATGTCCCTCTTTCCCGCATTTATAGCATATATGACCGGTGGTCGTTCTCCTCCTCGGAACCAGATTCTTTCTTTGCACTGCTGCCTTTTCACATGGTCGTTGTTGAATCTCCTCTTTTAAAATCTCCTCCCACTCGCTTCTTCTATTTTCATGGCCATGATTACCACCAGTGGTTTACCATTTTGTCCGTCTTTTCTTTCTCCACCGGTTATTGTTGTTTTGTTGATCGCTATCTCCTAGATGATCCTCGATTGTAATTACCTCGGTTGACCGTACTTCGTTATCTCGCTTCTAACAATTGAGCCTCATAACAACATCCTAATAGAGAAAAATTTATGAGAGATGAGATACCGGCGTATCTTGGGTTTCAAACCTCTCGTAAACATCCGCGTCATACGCTCCTCATTCTCCACCAAATGAGGTGCAAACTGGATAACTCGCAAACTTCGCCTCGTCATCGAGACACCGCCATGTTGTTCTCCGCTCCAATCTAATAAACTCCACTTCCTTCATATGACGAACACTTTCGTGAAAGTATTTGTCATTAAATAGTTTCAAATGTCTCCCAAGACATGCCGAAAGTCTTGGTTGAATGGGTACGCTTCACGCAGACTCCCACCAGTGAGGTCTGCCAGGAACATAAAGGGTGGCGAATGGAACCTTCTGTTCTTCATGCATCCCAAGACATCGAATATCTTGGTAATTTGCTTGACCCATGTTTCTGCCATGATCGGATCCGCTTTCCCTTAAATTCTGGTGGTCCCAACTCTTTGAATCGCTTGGGTTGTGACAACCCGTGAATTGCTATCATTTCCTCCTCAGATTTTGAACACGAGTCTCCTCGTGCGATTTTGCATGAACCGCAAAAAGCTTCTAAACATCCCCTCGCTCATCATCTCGCTTCGATTGGTGTTGTTGTTCACACGAGGAACATTGCCAGCCTATTGCACGTTCTCCTCGTTGGTGAGTACAGGCGTCTCCACGGTCTATTTTCCATTGTTAATATTCTCAGTCGACATTCTCCAATCACGTCATAAAACAAGGGTTAATTAAGGAAATCAATATATCACATAATATCCCTATATCCGACCAACTATCAAATAAGCTTAGGTAGGACACACTAAGCGAAGGATTTACTCGTCTCTCCCTCCTAGTTCTATTCCCCGATCTCCGCCAGAGATCATATCCCTAAGCTCGATACCAACCGTGACACCCCCTAAATAGGTATACATCACCCATTCCGAGTTGTCAATATACGATGCGTAAACAACTACAACTTTATTATTACAACAAAGAAATCTGTGAGTTTAAATACGATATTGTCATCATCTAAACAATATCCACATACAAATAAATCATCATCATAATTATTGATACATTATTTTACAAAAAATGGTGAGGACTACTAAACAACTCTCTAAAACCATCATTCCATAACATAACCTTCGACTTGCATTAGCTACATTCTCGCCTCCCGAGAAGAAAAATGAAACAAAAGAAAAAGGGTGAGCTCAACTAGCCCAAAAAGAATATTATGACTAAGATAATATACAACAAATTATCGTTAGTCTTCAACAGAGAAAAAATTTAATAGAATACAATAGAAACAAGTTTTAAATCAATACTCACAATGAAAAATATTAATTCATAGAAGAGTTACGTAGAGGATGAAATCTACTAATATCTATGAATTTAATACCCATCATCAATATTTTTATCCTCGTAACATCAATCAATATATATCTGAATCATATATTCATCCTTGCACTACAAAGCCAAGGACATTCACCATTAGTCATGTTCATCTAAATACCTGCTCATCTTTGCACTACGGGCAAAAAAGATATTTATCGAAATCATTCATCTTTGCACTACTGTGCCAAAGATATTCATCGAAATCATTCATCTTGCACTACTGCCAAAGATATTCAATAATATCATCATTTAAAACTGAGGATGATGAAAAATATTTTTTTTAAAGAAACGAATCCAAAGAAACAAAATGACAAGGATTAAGGATTCGTACTTTGTTTTATTCACGTCCAAAAATACCTCAAAAATAATCATAGTGGTGTAAAATTCAAGAATGATCAAAACATGGATACAATCAAAGCTAGTATCCATAATAGATATTTTGGACAAAAAAGAAGAAATTTTATTTTTCGGTGAATAGTCTTAGATATCGTGAATAATGTCGATCGTGAATAAGTAATCTCAGACACCAAAAGATAGAAATTTCACAAAAAAACATCTTCACGCTTCGTGAATAAGACTCATTAATAAGAATAATGAACTCATGAATAGTAACTCGACATAAAAAGTTTCAAATTTGATAAAAACTTGGAGATCAATATTTCAAAGATAATGATATTGAAGAAATAATATCATTACTGAAAAAATAATATCCTTTACCTCGGAAAAGACAAGATTTAACCTAATCTTCGGATATAAAGCTATAACTTGAACTTTCACCGTATAGCAATACTCAAAGTATACTCAAAATACTCACAAGAACACGCTCGATAATATAGAGAGAAAAACTTCAGATTTACGGTGTGATTTTCAATTTCGACTCCAAGACTTATTTATAGGAAATTGCTTAGAACACCAAAGCAGAAAATTTAATAAAATATTAATATATAATTATTAAATTCTTACGCACACTTTTTATCAGCTGAATTCAGCATTCAACACAAGTAGCCCACCTCACAAAACTTTTAAAAAATGTTTTTGTTATTTTAAACAATTAAAACTTCCAAAAATCAATTATTTCGAAACTCCAGAACTTCAATAATTCACAATAAATAGCCCTTTTATCAGAAAATTCGAATCTCGCGAGTTTTTATAGGAAATTCAATTCTCTACAACTTTTCAGAAGAAAGTTTTTCCAAATTCCAAACAGAGATTGACCGAAATTCACAAACGGGTGATTTTAGAGGCTATAATCAAATTTCAGTCAATAAATGGGGTCCACCGACATGTTTAACATGTTTTAAACATTTATTGCAACAAAAATACTCTTCCTCCTTGTATACTCATATATCCCACATTCGTTGTAAAAATATCACCATTATTATATTATTAAAATATAATAATATATATATTAAAATGAATTATTTTATCAGAAAAAGATAAAATTTCAATTTTCAACAATTGTCACATTAAAAATTTTCTCCATCTATATCCACATAAAATTAATATTTTCCTCATCATATGAATCAATAATTAATTATTCACAAATAATATTACAGAATCACAATATTGACAACTACAGACATTCCTAGGAAAGAGGGGCTTTCCAATAAGAATTTCTCCTCTACTTGCCGCAATTAGGTGACCA
Organism: Panax ginseng; assembly: GCA_020205605.1. Taxonomy (NCBI): domain Eukaryota; kingdom Viridiplantae; phylum Streptophyta; class Magnoliopsida; order Apiales; family Araliaceae; genus Panax; species Panax ginseng. The sequence goes on along the minus strand of CM035145.1, from coordinate 17,969,425 downwards.
AACCTCTCTTTAGATGAGAACTTTCTAGACATTGTCAATAATGTTATCTAATAATATTATTTAGATAATATGAATTATTAGCTTCGATAATGAAAAATCTTGTGTAATGACAATTATTGAAACAACAACAATATAAAATATCAACGCAACAATTATTGAACCAATAAAATAAAATCTTCGAATAAAGAATTAATTCAGAACCATTATTGAGTAAAGTGCCTTCACGTAAGAGTCAATAATTGGTGCAATACTGTAGTATCTTCTTGTCTGACAACGCGACATCGTGTGTTTTAACCACCGGTATTTCAACAAACAGAAATCGTGAATATAACTACGCCATTATTTTTAAACAACTTATATTTGTCGCTTTCTTCCTCCAATCGCTTTCAGTTATGGGGCCCACATACGGTCAGGTATTAGTCGTCGCATTTAATATTCCTCGACGATCACGAATATTCCACGACCAAACGAATATTCTCCGAACAACAATGAATATTTTATAACCACTTGCTTATTTTGAAATATTTGCGTATTTTACCCATAACTATCCACATTAATCGCATCAACCCTTACTATTTCAAAATAATAAATAGAGGAAATTAAATTTTATTTATTAATTATTTGGGGTCTTACACCCCCAGTCTCTTATTTACAAGGAATTGTAAATAACTTAAAATAAGAGAGTATACAAAAAGTCTCCTCGGGATTTTTATCGTCGGGATGTATTTTCGCGGGATTTTTATCCGTGGGATTTTTATATCCATCCGCTACATTTATATCCTCTGATATCCTCTTGATTTTTATTCTCCGGATTTATGTCCTCCGAATTTCCTTCAGTCTGTGGTTGATGATGAAACCGAAGCCGCCTTTAGAGCACTTCAATGATATAAAAGCTTAGACTTTTATCTCTGCGCTGGCTGAATTCGTTACTGGTGCGGTGACTCAGCACCAATTTATCATCACCTGGACCAAAATGTTAATGTTTAAATTTTACATGCATCATGTGAATACTACCACTACATGCATAATATATATATGCACACGTACAAGTATATATTTAATTTAATAAAAAAGAATCACTTATCTCCATCGGTGATTTTAAATCGACACTAAAACAAGTGTCTTGTTTCCCACTGACGGCGCCAATGTTAACGCTTGATTTTGTACTTGTTTAAATCACCCAAAAGACGATGTACCAAAAATAAGCGCCAACGGTTGATGGAGTAATTGTTGTGAAATCAAACTCACGAAATACACTCGCATAAACATAAATAAAGAAATATAAAGTATGAACACAAGAATTTACGTGGAAACCCAATTGGGGAATAACTATAGAGAGAGAGTAATCCACTATAATAATATTGGGAGTACAAGTTGTGTATATGTGTTGTATCTCTTGTGCTCTTCCTCCTTCAATCATTTGCTTATTGTTGTATTTATAGATAGGAGTAGGAGTCCTTTTCAGAATCACCTTATAACTACAATTAATGGCTAATAGATTCTTTCCTAAATTAAACCTCTTTATCCCACCAAATAAGGAAATATAATCTTACTTTAATAAGGACTCTCTCACTACCCAAATAATCACACTCCAATAATAACAATTCATAAAAAATCTATTTTTTTTTTATTAATTTAGACCCTTAAAAATTCAGGGCCAGCCCTGCCTACACATGACCTGCACGAACTCAAAATCCTAAATTTTTGTTCGGGTTGGGAGACCAAATTAATTTGCTGGACAAATTATGTTGCCGAAGAGCACTTTAAAATTCCATTTTATTTAATTTGGGTTCCATCCGTACAAGCTACAAGTCCAAAACAATCGCAAATAGTGCGTAAATTTTGGACGGTGAAGTACTCAACTACCTATAGGCTATAGCTTCTATATTAAGGAAAGGAAAGAGATGGTGTGCGTCTTACATTCACAAGTTTTTGTGTATTATATTATTTTAATAGATTTTATTAATAATATTTTTGACATTTTATTATTTTTATTAATTATTATTTTGAAATTTTATAAATTTATCAATTAAAATTACGTACACATACTTGTGTGTGTCTAAAACACTCATTCCATTTTCCCATATCATAATTAAAGCCTCCATGAAAGTTTTTGGTTAGTTTGTTTTACACTTGACACTTTTCTCATGGTCTGTTCTTGTCGAGAGCAGATCTTTTGTCCTTAATTTTTCTGTCTTTCTTGTGTCCCCCCACTTATTTTTTGACACATATTCTTTTATTTAATTTTAAAATTAATTGGTGTTAAATAAGAGATTAGGTGTCAAAATATAAGTGGAGGGACACAAAAGAACATGAGAATTGGGGACAGAGGATCTGCACTCATTCTTGTCCCTCCTTTGCCTCTATAACTTTAGATATATTATGATTTTATCTTTTTTAATTTATTTATTTTTAATCTTTCTATTTAGTTATTCAACTTTTATAAAATTTTAATTTAATCTACATAATTTACCCATGCATCGTACTAGTGTTTAATAAGTTCCAAGGCTCCAAACACCCTGCAGCTGTACAAGTTCTTAGGTTTTACCTATTTGGTCCTCCTTCCTTTTACCGTACTATTAGCATTACAAACATAATTTCAATTTGAAAATTAATATTTTTATACGACTTTTTAATATTTTAACATGAAAAAATGTCGTTATGAATATATAACGACGATAAAAACAGTATCTATAAAATCTATAGTGAAGATTGATGTGAAAATATCAGCTTTCATTTACAAGTACTTGTTCTTACTTAACAACGCTCAAGATATGTAACAGTACTACAATTGGTAATATATATATATAATATATCACAAAATAGATTTCCTTAGCAGCTCTCCAACAACCAACATAGGATAGAATTTTTTTGATATTTTCTTTATTAAACTTACAAACACAACCAAGAAAAATTACATTCTTATCAATTCCTGAGTTAAAAATCATCAGGAATCATCATATATAGTCTGAAAAACTCACAAACCGAAGTGGAGTAGTATATATTATGGCACATGAACCACATTTTTCACACAAATGTTAAAATCTCTAGCAACCCATGACTTTGTTAGCATCAGTCTTTCTTTTCTCTACAACCGTGCCATCATTTCCAGCCAATGCCCTATACTTATCCTTCCTGGTAAAATTGGTGCACTCATAAGATAGCGTTGATGCAATTACCCTCTGTATATAATTAGCAACCTCGTGACTTGATTTTCCAGCACTACAAGTCAATTCCTCTGGCAATTTATTCAAAAATGTGACTTCATAAGCAGGGCTAGGGTTCATGAAAAAATAAAAAGGGTCCATCCCTTTCCACCCTCGAGCGGTTGTGCCATGAAACATGCTCATTCGGGTCGACATTGCCACGGGTACCAGCTGGTCAGTTAACTCGGCAAACAAAGCTGAAAATCTGAGCAAAAATGGTTCCCTGCATGTAGTTCCCTCGGGGCATATAACTAGGTCACCTTCTTCTAGAAGCTTCTTTATCATGTTTGCATCTTTGACCCGGTCGCGGTTAAGCCGGACGGTTTTGATCGGAGAAAGGACCTCGGATAGCCGGGAAAGGGAGTAGGTGACTGCTGGGATTGGGCGGCCGAGGGCTGTGGAGAGGAAGATCGGGTCAAGTAGGGTTCGGTGGGAGCAAATGAATAGGACTCCGGTTTGGCCCGTGGACTTTTTGGCGGGCGGAGGTGGGGTGCCTTTGATGATGACTCGGACGCCAAGTGCACGGAAGGCGTAGTATACTAGCGGCATTGGGAGGAGTGAACCGGCGGCTATACGCATGCATGCAAGGATGAAGCCGACGGGGATCCAGAGGATTGTGAGAAATGCCGTTAGGGGTCTTTGTTTTTTCACGAGGCGGCCGTCATGGAACACTATAGGCTTAGGTAACTTGTCATGGGTCACAGCATCAACTTCTGTATTAGCTGGAACTACGTAGCTTTCCTGCATTTTATAAAATTATTACTCCAGTTTACAGTTCACACCATCCGATACTATACCAAATCTCAATATATATATTTCATCTGAGGATGCTCCTTATGCTGAGTGCCGTATATATATATATATATATATATATATATATATATATATATATATATATGTACTAGCGATAACCAAATAGAATAAAAAATTAGATTAAAATTTGAAAAATCTATAATTTTATCTAAAGACACATACCACCACAACAATTAATACATACTCAATCATCTAACCACCAAAACATCGACCTAGTCGGTACTAATTTCAAGAAAATTCGACAGAGTTTCCTTTAAAAATAAATATCCAGAAAATTCTAAACCTGTCTACAAAATATACAATCATCAATACATATCCACATCACCAAAAAAAATCATCATTCCATACCCAAAAATCATCATAACCATGTATAATTAGTTAACTTTACAAAAGACAAAACACAAAAAAAATTATTTAAGGGGTCTAATTTTACTTTTACATTATAGGTCTTGTCTACTCTTATATTCCTATGCATTCTTGTCACATAATTATCTATTTATCTACAGTGCGTTATAACTAAATAAAAATTACATATAAAAAAATAAATAAGATCATGAGACAATAGATTCAAATTCGTCAAAAGGAAGCCAATACAGATATTCTTTACATATTTAAAGAAGTTTGGCAGTCAAAAGGAAGTCGAAACATATATCGTTTAAATATTTAATTAAAGAAGTTTGGCAATGACCTTCAATTATGATAAAGTAATTTTGATTATTAAAGTGGTTTTTCATTTTGCACCAAAGTGAATATAAAATAAATTTAAAACTCTACTCACCTTGCAAAGCTTCATGAATGGGAAATCCGTCTTCCGATCTCCAAGTCCAATCTCTGGCGGAGAAGTGTGGCTAAAGGCCTTTTGTAGCGCCACAGCCTTATTATTCCCAACAAGTATACCAGGACTTTTTACAAACCCTGTAGCTCTACCTTTATATGTTGCAATTTCAGTCCCTAACACCATATCCGCCCCCAAATACTCCTTCAAAAATCCCTGCACCATAATCCTCGGATTTGCGGTCAATACATACCTAGTCCCACACGAAGAAAACACCCTCCACGACTCCGGGTGCAAGTCACCCGAGTAAAATTTAGGCAAAACGGCTCGTGCCACGGACTCAATGTCGGATACTTTCATGCCACAAAAAGTTGAAAAGATTAGGACACGAATACCGGCTGACTCAGAAATGTAGTAGTAAAGAAGTCCAGCTAGTGGAGTAGCCAAGAGCAAAAAGAGAAGTCTTAAAACTCCACCCACTTCAAAAGCAACAAGTGCAAAATATGGGAATGAACTCCGCCCTCGGAGCAAAGTTCCGTCCATGTCCGCCACCACCGTGTGTTTATCGCGACCGATGGATTCACATTGGTCGATTGTTGGAAAGTTGAAAGACGAATGGGGTTCTTTTTGTTTGGCCATTTTAGATAGCTAGAAGAAGAATGTAATTATGGGGGTGCGGAGTGGTTACAAATGTTTGGCTTATAAGATCAAGGGGGTGTGGAGCCGAAATTTACAACTAAATGTGTTCGGTGTTACGATCAATACTTTGTCTTTGGAATCACCGAGGAGACTAGTGATGGATTAGAGTACTATATTCTTTTAAACTATTAATGATATTATTATTAAGATTATGATGAAGCATCCTAATCAAAACTAAGTTGCTCGCTTTGGAATTGTCAAGAGTGGTACGTAGTTGCTCGCCAATGAAGAACACCTCATGCGTTTTTCTTGTATCTCAAAGTTTTGTTTATTTGTTATGTTATATCATTCGCCATAATTCCAATTTAATTTACATATATATCACAAGGTCCAAAATATTTCTTCTAGAAAATTGTCAAGTAACACACACACATATATATATATAGTCTGATTTCTTAAAATCACTTATTGAAATTTTCACCCTCAACTCACCTCTGCAATTTTTTATTTTTATTTTTTATAAAAAAACAACTAATAAAAAATGTATAATAATTTTGGAATTGAAAGTTTTTTAAAAAAAAGTGTTTTGATATGTACCCAAATCACATCCAAAACGCTTTTTTTTTTAAAAAACTTTCAATTCCAAAAATTATTATACATTTTTTATTAGTTGTTTAAAAAAAAAAAAAAAGACAGAGTGAGCTTTGTAATGTGAGCTCAATAAAGTGAGCCTAAGATCCTTGCTCTCTCTCTCTCTCTCTCTCTCTCTATATATATATATATATATATATATATATATATATATATATCTCTTTTGTTTTAAAATTAAAAATTCATTTTTCCTTTTTATCCATAATTAGATATACATTTTTTGTAATTAAACTCGTAACATGTTATTATGCTTATTCTAATTGACCAATTACTATAATTACGTTTGGATTAAATAAATTGAATGGAGGAGAGAATAGAATGAAAAATAATATATTTGGTGATCATTTTGAATAAAAAACCATTCAAATGGAATTGATTTTGATTATATGGTGGAGGTGGTGGAATGAGATCTATTTTAATACTTAAAAATAATTATATATTTTTTTCAATTCAAACGTAACATAAAATTCTAGTTAGGAACTAAAAAGTTTAGAAAAATAAATTTTACACAAAAGCTTCCATTTTATAAATGTATCACTAAATGTTTGAATTAGAGGGAATAGGCAAAAAAAAAAAATCTATATAAAATTATGTCTCATTACGCGATGCTATTATCTATTATCAACAAAATAATCTTATTATAAATTACCGCAAAACTATATTTTTTACCGCTATACTTGACAAGTTTTATTTAATACATCATTGAACTTTTAATTTTTTGGATTATCCCATTAAACTAATTAAAATAGTAAAATTGGGTCATTTCGTTAAAAAAAAGTTGACAGATGTTAAAATATTGCTGAGGCGGCACTGACGTGGCAAAAAAATAAAAAAATTTGCTTATGTGGCAAAAAAATAATCAAAAACAGATTTTAAAAATAAAAAAATTAACATTTTAAAGTTTTAAAAATTACAAAAACATAATAAAATAAAACAAAAAATACAAAAACAGTTTTTTTAAAAAAAATAGAATTTTTTCAAAAAACAGAACTTTTTTAAAAAACAGAATTTTTTAAAAAACAGAATTCTATAAAAAATATACTTTTTTAAAAAACAGCTTTTTTTTAGAAAATAGAATTTTTAAAAAAACAATTTTTTTAAAAAACAGATTTTTTTTAAAAAACAGAACTTTTTTTAAAAACAGATTTTTTTTTAAAACAGATTTTTTTAAAAAATTATATTTTTTATAGAATTCTGTTTTTTAAAAAAATCTATTTTTTTAAAAATTTTGTTTTTTAAAAAAGTTCCGTTTTTTAAAAAAAAAAACTGTTTTTTAAAAAAATCTGTTTTAAAAAAAATTTTGTTTTTTTAAAAATCTGTATCTGTTTTTTTGCCACGTCAGCGATATTTTAAGGTCTGTCAACTTTTTTTAACGGAATGACCTAATTTTACTATTTTAATTAGTTTAATATGATAATCCAAAAAATTAAAAGTTTAATGATATATTAAGTAAAACTTGTCAAGTATAATGGTGAAAAACATAGTTTTACCTATAAATTAGTATCAAGTGCGGAGTACTGCCTCGCCTCCTGGACTTTGTATGTCTGGTCCCACCCCTTAACAACTGATTAAGCAATGAGTGAGGAAAGGAGGAAAGCTTAATGTGTCCATATATAAATCATTAAGGATATTATATCATGGCTATTATGAAAATTTTAGGTACCAATTTTTTTGTAGTGGAGTAGTTATTAAGATTGATAATTACTAGGTGGTAGCGGAGATGAATACAAAGAGATTGAGCGAGACTTATCATGGCTCGACAAGAGAAAACAACCTGATTGCAACTAGATTCTTAGGCCACATTTAGTGCATTAATCCAATGATGAAATATCCGAAATTTTAAATTCTTTTTGCTGTGTCCAGAAAAAAAAAAACACACTTGGAGCACAAAGCAATACCTTGTATATAAAAGGACGCAAGTCGATTCTTCTAATTTAAAAAATGGTAAGTCCACTCGGTGAATTTAAAAAATAAGTGAGTCATAACAGTTAAATTAAAAATAATTAAGTCGATTTCTTTTTCTCGATTGATTTTTTTGATTCCGAATTCAAAATTCTGAAGACCAACATTAGGGTTGTGAAACCAACGATCGTATATAAAAGCATCAAACAAAGCCCTCTCAAAACCTCCCAATCAATTTTATTCGCTAGAAAATGTCATCCCAACTCATCGCCAGTCATCAAGAAAACGTCGAGATAATCACCGGCGAAGCCTTCTGCAAGTAGAAATTGAAAGAGTCTCTCCAAAAAATATCGCTCCCAAGTGAGATCCTCCACCAAAACGACATCGTTGAGGTGGGTCATAATCACTCGACGAGATTCGTGTGGAAGAAGTGGAAGTAGAAGAAGAAGAAGAAAGAGCAATGTTTATAGATTCATATATTGAAGCCTCTTTCTTTCTTTCCTATGATGCTACAAAGCCTCTTTCTTTCTTATGATGCTTCTTGTAGTCTTTATACTTTTTCTTCGAGTAAGATTTCTTCTTGTTTTTCTTGAGTTCCTCTCGCAGAGGTTTGGTACACTCTCTGCGATGCAATGGTCAGGTTTCTTATAGTTGTAACACATATTCTTTTCTTAATTATTGCTACTACTTCCTTTGATGTTGTATTTTATTAATTGGCCTCTAGCTACTGATCTTTCTCATGAACTTTCTTAGCATTCGAGCAAACAAGACTATACCTTCATTATCATCAGCTTCATCATGATCAATCCCTTCTGTCTTTTCTCTTATCTTCAGACATGGTCTCTGTTAGGGGTGTTCATCGGTAATTTATCATACCGAGCCGGGTACCGAAAGTGACCAAAATTATGTATCGATATCGATACCAATTAGATTGGTTTTTCGAACTGGCCGATTTATCAGTTCGGTACCAATTTTTAACTATATTTGTATCGATTAATTAAAAAGGAATTGAGTTTGTCGAGTGATAAGCTTGTATTAGTTGGTCCAGGTCCACATGGTATATTAGTAAATTCATGTGGTTGAGAAAGCCAAAAACCCTAATATCTGAAATGATTTCACACCTATCATACAAATAGTCACTCTTTTAATCTTTTCATATATATTCTTTTTCCCTGATTCCCTTTCTTCACCGCTTTCCACCGTCAATACCTCCGATCACCGCCATGATCCACCAAACACCGCCCCACAAGCCACCATTGTTGCCACACTCACACACACACACACACACACACACACACACACATATATCACTTCTCAAATCATAACTTCTTCAAATAAGTCAATTCGAGATGGGCATTTTGTATGTTTTTAAGTTTTTCAAGCCGAATTTGACGGTCAGACTAAATTTAAGAAATTTTGAATTTATAAAAATCGAATCTTATTGATAAAATCACGATCTTATATATAAATATAAATAATTTTTATTGATTTTTGGATATTAATTTGGTGTAATTGATTGATTAACGAGGCTGGAAGTTTGTGGATGGAATGAGAATGGCAAAATGATGATGAAAAAATAATGGTCAAGTTTAATTAACTGTTATAACTAGTTCGGTTCGGTTTATACCGAACAATCCAAACCTTGTTCTGAATTTTTGGTATATACCAGTTTCTTGTACTGTTCTCGAACCGATACCCATTTAAACTGAACTGACCGGTTCGAACTGGTTCGGTTTGATTAAAAATCGATAAAACTGAAATTTTTTCTCACCCCTAATCTTTGTTATATGATTAAGCTCAAGCTCACTGGTAAGAAAATTACCATAGAGCTTTTAAACAGTCATCTAGTGTAGATTATCTGACTCACGAATGGCAGTAGTCTTGACATCCCACTTGTTTGGTAAAACCCTCATGAACTTTATATTCATATCCTTGTTGGGGTAGACCTTGCCATAGGATTTTAGAGAACTGAGGAGCGCATTGAATCTTACATATGTTGCAATGATGTTTTCTTCAGAGACATAAGAGAACATATCATATTATTGTGTCAAGAGAGACTGTTTGTTCTCTCTGACTTCCTTGGCAGTGGTGCAATTGACGACATTTTTAAACAATTTATCTTCCAGAGCCACGAACAGAATGTTCTTAGCACTCTTATCTAGTTGTACGATTTTCTTTTCATTCTCATTGCACTCAATTCGCTGCTTGAAAGCTACCTTGTTGGGATCATCTATTGTTGAAGCCGACTTGGTTGGAACATATGGACCATGCATTCAGGACAACATCGAACAACTCATCATCAATCGCATCCATATAAGCTTGCATATGTATTTTCTAATTAGCAAACTTTTCTCTATTTAAACGGGGTGACCTATTTCCACCACCAAGTTCAGAACTGATTTTGTTTAGTGTCATAGATCAACTCAAAGTGTAAGCTTTAAATGTTCATAAGGACCTGCTCTGACACCACTTGTTGTTTCCTAGGGGCACAATAGAGATCTTGAAGAAGGGGTTGAATAAATCTTTAAAACTTTTTGCGTATTAAAGATGTATTATCAGATAAATAGTTAGTCAATCATAATTAGTTCTCAAATATTATTATACCAAAGAATATAATACTAAGATCTTTTCATCACCATATCAAACTCCAAATCACATATTATACTATCTGCATAAGCAAACTATAGTTATTCAAGAGCTCTCAAAATCAATTGGATTTCATCACTTACTATATATATAATCATTTAATGAATCAATCATTCTATTATTTAATGCAAGCCTTAATCAAACAAATTTTAAGATCTCCTTTTACTATCACAAAGAAACTTCATACAACATAACTCTAATATCCTACTAGAAAATAGCCGCAAAATTGATTATTAGCCTCAAATGGTTAATTTAATTACCTCGAATATCTATAACTCAAGTTTATAATAGATCTTCTATACTTAATAGTTTTCAGTTTATCATATTATTTCATCAAAATACATAACTCAAATTATCCACAAGTTTAACAAAATCAAAGCATAACCCAAATTAATGTAAGTTTCGTAACCCCGACTGAATATTCGGTCGAGGATAATTCTGTCGATCGTAAGTATCTCCGACTGAAAAATCGACAGACTTAATTTCGACCTGCTTATATATGACCGAATTTCCGACCGAATATTCCGTCGGAAATAAAGATAACCTCGACGGAATATCCTTACTACCGACAGAATATTCCGTCGGTAATAACCCTTTTTGTTGTAGTGAAAATTCTCAATTCTAAGTTAATTTTTACCAAAATAACTATTAACAAATAATTCTCCAAAATCAAATATTTGTTGATACACATACTCTCATCATAATTGCATTACATATATGATCATTTCTCAATAGTACAAAATATAATTTTATTCTCCTTAATGATCCAATCACAATTTTTAACTAATATCCTTATTTCATCGTATAACAATAATAACCTTGGCAAATTATTTCACTTTCCTCAAATCAACTACAAGTCAAAAAGAGAACAATAATTGGTCAAAATCAAGACTAACCAAATAAAGAACTAAATCGAAACAAACTCCTACTCTACCTAGTCGTTTATCCATAACTCACAGGTCAAGCCTAAAGGCAAGCTACAAAATCACCATCTCTGTTTTGATTAAAAATAATCTCTAATTTAAAAACCCTCATAACTAAATTTAAAATCAAAATATAAATAATATTTATCTTCTTTGTTCGCCTTTCTTCAATATAAAGCGGTAAAGAATCTGACTTTCGGTTGTTTTGGAGTTTTCAAAATCTCTTCATATATTCACAAAAATTGTAGCTCTCGTAAATATACACGAAATATCCTTAAGAATCACTCGAGTTACGGAATTTCAAAACAAGAGCTAAAAATAGTGACATGAATCAGGACATGTTGCAGTTTTCAGCAATTTAAGGCATGAAAATGATGTCAAATAACTTATCTTCCTTCTCATAATAGTAGAGAACAAAAAGCTAAAGAAATGGGGTTTGGATTCATTTAATTCCAATATTGGATGAATTAATTATATTTTTTCTAAATGGCTGCAGTGCGTATAAGTATTCTACTCGGGAATTCAACTAATTAAATTAGAATAGGATAATGGTTACATCTATTCTCATTAAATATAACAAGGAAACAATAGAAGTTACCAAAACTCTAACAAACTCTTTAATTTTAATTAAATCAATTATTTAATTATCTATTAAAAGAATTTAACTTTCCAAACAAATGAGGAAAATCAACACTTGATTATTAAAAAGAAAATTCAGATAATTTCATCAATATTTAATTATTTAAATTTTAAAAAAATCAGGTCATTACAGATAACTTCTTGAATTATGATATTTACGACATTAAATTGACATCAGTTAAAGATAATATAGAGCTATGAAACCTCTTTATAGAGACTAGGCGGATAAGTTGATCATGGTGATGGAAGATATCGACTGCTCTTTGGATCTTACAGGCCAAAAGAAAAGAAAGAGCAAGGAAAAGAAGAAAGATGGTGATTGATGAGGACAGCAGCAAGTTACAGTGTCTGGACTTTTGAATGTGATTGATGGGAGAGAGAATCATTGTTTTTACGACTAACCATTTTGATAAACTGGATGAAGCTCTGATTCGGAGGAGGGGGGGGGATGGATAAGCACATGCATTAATATATAATTTCACTTATGCAACTTTGAGTCAGTCCTGACTAAGAACTATTTGGGTTGGAGGAAAGTAATATGACTCCTGCTCTGATGTTGCGGAGATTTGATACCCAAAAACACACCAATGGAGCTTGAAGGGATTGATTCGAGCTCTTGAGAATGCCAAGGAAACTGCAAGTCAGAAAGCAGCTGAGGAAGAACGGTTGAAAAAAGAAGTAAAAGACCAGGAATTGGAATTTCCAGCTGAAGTACCGAGCATCTACTGATAAATAATCGACCTGATAATTTCCTGTAAATAAATAAGATATAAAAACCTCCGAGTATGACTAGTTTTAGAGCTTCCTCTGAAGTTTAGTGGAGTAGTTTCAAAGCTTGCAAAGTAACAATAATAGGTTTTAGTTTGTACCCAAAAAAAAATAAAATTGTGATGATGCTTGACATTGTTTTTGGACAACAGGGGTTGAATTTTATTTATTTATTACTGTATTTCCTTTTATATTTTATTTATTAATTAATGTATTTCTCTTTTCATTTTTTAATCAATTTGCAAGGAATTCCTTGAAAATACCAAGTGAAGGCTTAGCTCTATACCTATCATCTCTACATAAGTCCACTTCTGAACTTTCTACTACGCCATCACCATGGGCCAACCCATTGAGCTGAATCTAGGGGTTGTCTTATGTTTGAGCAGCAGCCAAATATGCATTCCCCGAGTGATTTCGTTTACTCGGAGCCAAACAAGACATGATCTAGCAAGCAAATCTTTGCACTAAAGAACCTTATTTCCTCGAATAAGGATTTCTCACCAGATAAACTATAAATTAGGTAACAAGAAAGAGAAATTAACTTGCATTAATCACACGTGTTACTCCTGCAGGCACAAGGATGCCGAAAGAAGTTCCAGACTGATCCAAAGAAAACATTGCAACACTAACATACACCTGTTTATACGCATATCAAAATATATAACATTCTCTTGCCCCAACTTCTCGCATTCATACAACATTAAATAATTGATTGCCATATACTTTGAAAGATGATATCATATAACAAAATTCCTTCACTTTCCTTCTATTTTCATTCACCTTGCCAATTCCTCTTGTCAGCAGCTAGTCTATTGCAACCTTTGATGCGAATGAGCCCTGTTGCAAGTCCAGTAACTACTGGGAGAAAGGGTCAAAAATGCCTAAAAGCAGGATACCCAGACCAATACAAGTATACTATGTTATACAGCAGCAAATAGATACAGAGCAGTACTTCGTTTCTTTAAAAGTGAAGCCAATTCAATCATCAAGTCTCCAGGCCGGTATGGAATATGTAAAGGTCTAAATGCCCATTTTCCTACTGAACAGATACTAATCATCTGATTGTGCAGTCTTCCCTTCTATGATATTAACTCTAAAACCAGATTATTCCTATTTGCATTGCCTCGGTCGGAAATTATTATTTGATAAGAGGGAGCTGATTAGAGTTTCCAGCCTCTTTGCTCCAGTAGTTGGCCTAAGGAGTGTAATATCACCTACAACAGTGCATGGATCAGTCCCATTTTCCCGACTCCCTATGCACCACCCACCTGGAACAGTCATGCCTTGACCTCGAAACAAAAGTTCAGAATCAACCTTGTCGAGCACTGGATCGTCTTGGTGGAACTTCCTCGCAAACGGGGCATTACTGTTAACCATCGTTTGCATGTCATCAACGGTAAGGTAGTGGGGATGCTGCTTTGGGGGGTTGTCCCACGATATGAAGTGGAGATCACTATTCACAGTTGTGTTGCTGAACTCATGAGCATTACATATGACTGTGTGGAAATATCCCTCTGGGGACGAAATGAAATTTGCATAATACATAAGGACTGTTCGTGGTAAGTTGTCCCATCCCCATATACAGTAGTCGATGAAAGGCCGAGAAAGTGCCATCCAAGCAGACCCTGTATAACACAGCATGAAAACTATTTTACTAACCATGCAAAGATATAAAGTCTAATGCCTTCAACAAGTGCAAGAAATAAATCAATTTAAGCCATTATAAAATTTCTCCTCTATAACAAAATTAGTAATCTTGGTGCAAATGGACTACGAAATTAGAGAATGACAATGTCAGACTATTGACATATTGCTTAAATCAAGAATCATAATTGCATTGCCCACATCATTTCCTTTCATTTTTATTTTTGCTAGGCAAAGTATACAACCGAACCCCATGGGGGCAGAGCATTAAAAAGACATGTTGCCCACACATTATACTCAAAAGCCCCCTATTCCCCTAGCCCTGACATCATGATTAAAATGATAATTTTGCACTGTCACACCCAATGATATGACTTATGAGAAATTCAATCCCGAATAACAAAGCAGAGTTAATTTGGAAACTGAAGGAATAAATACAAGTAGGCAGCATTCAATAATACAGTATCTACTTTTCAAAGTTAATCCTAATCCTTCACCACAAAAATCATATTTTACGGATGTCTTGACTCTATTTAACATCAATTTTTTTTTCCTTTTGTCACAAAACCAGTCTAACGTAACCTTATATGGAAATTTGTGTATTTAATGTTCAACATAAATAGGCCACTACAAACAGAAAATTAAGAGCAGAAAATTAGTACGATATGAGACGATTATTAGTAGAGGGAATACTATATGCAAGGAGTAAAGTAGAGGAGAATATCTTTATGCAAAGGAGTAAATGATGCAATTATAAAGATTAATGCCTACTGGAAATGATTTGTCTCAATCCTTCCTCGTCTTCTGGGTCCAAAGTTCATTGTTCAAGCAAAGAAATGAAAACAAAACAACTACTCAGACAGATACATTGTCGGTTGTTTAAAATTGTCATGACTAGCAACAAACTAAAAAACCTATTGATAAATTTCTTCTTCACGCACAGACAAATGGTCTAATGTAATATATCACTAGCTTGCATTTGTGGCCATCTCAATGCCAAGATTGTAGGTCTCAAATCAATATGAAAAAGTACAATGTCTGGGCATATTATCTTAACTAAATGATATTACAGGACATGAATTGCTAAGCATCAATGTCATGGGGATCAAAATAAAAATTTCATGTGAACAAGTTTGCAAGGTGACAGTAAATATCATACTATTAGGGGGTAGAGGTAGTTGTTGATGGTGAGTCTAGGAAGAAAATAAAATCAAATAAATAGGATGAGGGAGAAATGTGTCAAAATTGGAACTTTAGGGGCGGCCAGTGGGCTTGAGATTGGGCTCAACTTGAAGGGACACTTTTTGTCATTCAACCTCATTTCTTCTTACTATCACACTTTATTTATTTATTTATTCGTAAGTTTTCTTCTCACTATCACAATTCCAACTCAGAAGCAGGACATTCATTACGAGAGAAGTCTACTTGCAAAAGAAAATCCAATTAATCTAATATATAAGGAAATCAAAGCCAGCAGTCTCAATTGTACAGAGCTCGTTGCACAGAATGATGATATGCAGCAACTCAGAATCATATCTAAATTTCAACTCAGAAGCAGTATATTCATTATGAGAAGAAGTCGGCTTGCAAAAGACATTCTAACCAATCTTAAATATGACAACATCAAGGCCAACAGTCTCATTTATACAACTGTCGTTGCACTGACGATATGCAGCAAGACAGATATCATCCAGACATAAGAGATACCAAATTGTCTAATTTGTATCTACTTTAATCTATATATTAGGAAATGAGGACAGCTCTATCATTGAATAAATCCTCTCTTCTTGGGATAACATTAAACAGCTTTGGCTAGAGGCCTCGGCAAGTTTAGTAAACTGGGTTTTACTTCCTTCTCTTCATAGTTTTTTATTGTTTTCTAAAAAATCTTCTTCTCCTCATAGTAAAAATAGTCATTTCTATCAAAATTTCATACGCTATACAAATATTAAATGGGTCTCTGTGAGATATGAGTCCTTGACTACACAATCTATTTCAGTCCCTCCAGATACGACAGTACATAAAAGGAGAACATAAGAAACTTCAGTCTGTAATAACTGGTGTAACTCGAGCTTTTGACTCGATATTACTTATCAGGAAAAGGGTACAGGAAATACAGGCCAAAGGCAGCATTGCATACCAATGCTAAAGAAACCCAGGAATTGAAGTTTAGACCAGGTAATATGTGGTTTGTCCAAAGATTAACAACTTAATCATCCTGTACTTTATGAAATTCATGAATAAAATAACTACCATTCTCGTCAATGAACGATAATCTAGCACAAATATAAATATATATAACAAAAAAAAGTTGTCAAAGTTATGGCCACAGTAATTATTAATGTGAAACAAAAAGCACATTTTTATACGATCAGGAAAGAAATAAAGAACCATTTATGCAGACTATCACTTTTAAATAAAAAGATTGGCCCATCATAGGAACCATATAAAACACAACCCAATAGTTTTTAATCATGTGAGGTGTCCAACTTGAAAATTACTAACATGAAAAATTATCCAAACCATAAAATAAATTTCAGGAATATGATTAAGACAAGCCATTTGAGTAAAGCTAAGCTGGTAACATAAAATACTACCAAAAACAGTATTATATGCCAACAAATACCATAAATAGAAACTCAAAAAGAAAAACTGAAATCACACAGTTATGGAAAATAATTAAGATAACCAAAGTATGCCCAGAATCACCTGTAAAAAGCTTGAAGGCTGTCGGCACACTTCTACGCTGTGTAACCCAAAAAACATCAGCCTTTTTTGTCATATACAAACCGGGATCAATAATTATTGGCTTTGCACGCTGGAACCTACATTGATTTATACAATCACTTACTAATCCCGTCAAACAATTAGAGTAGAAAATCAAAGAACCTAATAATTCTCTTACTCTTTCCACCCAATATTACTAGTATGATCAATGAAATTCAGATCCCGGGGCAAGTGGGAAAAGATGTGAAGCAGATCTAAACAACAACCAAAACCCATTAATTAAACTGCAAACTAATTTAATTAATAATAGTTACGAAAAGGAAAAATAGTTAAGGAAAAATCCACTCACCATCTTGAGTAACAAGTGGATAATCAGAAGCACTGAGATTAATAAACCAATCCCAGTCCCCACCTTCCCTTAACAGCATCGCAGCCGCGTGGAGCGTATTCGCCACCATCGTGGGCCCACGATAGGTGACCAGATTTGCTTTGGTGATCATCTTCACGTTACCAAATTTGATAAATATTGAGTGGTTTTGAACGAAATTAAGGAGATCGAGATGCTCGTCCGGGGAAGATTCGGCATCGAGATGCACGACGTAGCGGTTGTGGGGGTGGTAGAGGGCCAGGAGGGTGCGGCGGAGCATGGAGGCGTCGCCGATGGAGCCGGAAATGAGGTAGGCGAAGCGCGGCGGAGGAGGTAGAGACGAGATTGGGAGTGGGTGGAGCTTAGATTCGACAAAAACGGATTTGAAAGTGAAGGTGGAGTAATGGTAGAGGGGGAGGAGGGGAGTTCCATCTGGGGAAGTTAGGGTTGTAATGAATAGAAGGAAGAGAGAAAAAACGGAGCCTATGGCCAATGGGAAGATCCATTTCCTTTCCATTGTTTGGGGATGCTTGAGGTGCATATAATAAGTCTTCAGCTTCTTCATCTGGATCCAATTCTATAACCAAACTGAACTATTTCCCCTTCTGAACTCACTCACTGAATAAGAAAAAGGGCATTAAATTTAGAGGGTAAGAAAGAAAATTGAATAGCTGATCTTGGGTTTGAATTAAATAGAGTTTATTAAAGAGTAGATGATGAGCTTTCTGTTTCAATGTTGTTCTGTTTTTCAGCCTCGGTTTGAATCTCTGTAATCTGATTAATGGTGGAGTGTAGTTTGGGGTAAAATTGGTGGGGGAGTTTGTAGGTGTTTGGTTAATGCTGCATGAGTATAAGACGGGACGACTTTGTTTACTTTGTTTCTCTTTACGTGACTAATGGAATCAAACAATTTTTTCTCTGGAAATAATTGATAAGCATAACAAGACTATTTTTAATTTCTCTAGTCCTGATCAGATCAAGAAAGAAATTTAGAATTTATTAATTTTTACATGCTCTAATAATTACACACCTAAATATGTTAAAGTGATTAAACTATTATTAGTACTGACATAGTCAAATAGAGTTTTTACTTTCGGACATTTAGCAAATGATTTTTGACCTAAAAAATAAAAGGAGATTTTTCGCGCCATTTTTTAATTTATTTGACACGTTTAATTAAAAATAAAATAAAAGAATTGGTGAAATTTGAAAGAAAAATCAAATATCAAGTTATCAAAAAAAGCCGAATTTGAACACTCCGCGAATAACTGGATTAGAAATCCGTCGCTTTCACTAGAAAATATGCATTCTAGTATGACAAGAATAAATAACAATAGAAAATAATTAACACATTCTTTATTCACTTATGAATAATAGGTATTAATTTGATATAATTTTCTGGTTATGGGTGAAATATGCAAATTTTGCAAAATATGCAAGTGGTTATAAAATAATTATTGTTGTCGGGGAATATTCGTTTAGTCGTGGAATATTCTCAACATTGTCGGAAATATTTGTCTGTATTTATAGTAGCGATCATTTAATGGGCCCATAATGTAATAATTGCTTGATGAAAAAAACGACAAGTTTGAATTTTTATAAATAACGGCGTAGTTATTCTGATTAACAATTTGTTGGAATACCCGGTGGTTAAAATACGATGTCTGGCGTGGATATGCGATATTGATGAATTATTGATCCTTACGTAAGAAAGCACTTACTCAATAATTATTACAGTGAGTTCTTTTTTAATATTTTATTTTATTGATTCAATAATTCTTTGCGTTGATATTTTATATTATTGTTGTTTCAATAATTATCATCATGCAATATTTTCCATTATCGGATCAATAATTCATATTATTTGAATAATATTATTAGATAGCATTATTGGCAATGTCTAGAAAGTTACATCATAATGAGAGGTTTGGTCACCTAATTGCGGCGCCAATAAGGAGAAATTCTTATTGAAAAGCCCCATCTTTCTAGAAGGCAGTCGATTATCATAAATGTGATTACGTAATATTATTTGTGAATAATTAATTATTGATTCATATGATAAGAAATATTTATTTTATGTGGATATAAATGTTGGATATATTTATTGTGGTTAAAAATGAAGGAGTTAATGTTGAAGTATTTTATCGAGATTTTTGTCGGAATGAAGGTATTAAAAATTAAACCAGGTGTTTTTTTAGATATATTGTGTGAGTTATAATTTTAATCCCGACCGCTGGATCGTTGTAATTTTTGGATATGTTATACATATATAAGTTGAGTATATGTCCACAAATTTTGAGCACCGTTAAAAATGAACGTATGATTTGTTATGAATTTTAAGAGGTGGTGATTCAGAAATTAGGTTTATAAATGATTTTGGTGAAAAATTCTAGAATTGAGTGGGCCCCACTTGTGGTTGGTGAAGAAATGTGCTGAATTTATTTTAAAGATGGTGGGTGGAAATAGTAGCAGGTAAAGCCATCAGGTTGCAGGTCAAGTCTGCTAACATTTTCCTATAAATAGAGGGCTAAGTTAGAATTGAAAATCACACCAGAAACAAGTTTTCTCTCTTTTTCTCTCTAGATTATTGAGTGTATTTTGTGAGTATTTAGATACTTTGTGAGCTTCTATTCATCGGTCTGAAGTTTCCTTGACCTTTTATACTGATATTTCGATCGGAAATCGATGATATTTTGAGATAAGGGATGTTATTTTCTTCATATATGATATTATTTCTTCAATATCATTATGCCAAAGTATTTATCTGAATTTTTATCAAATTTGGAATTTTTGTGTGTGAGTTCTTATTCACGTATCGGCCTTATTCACGCATAATCGACAATTATTCAATCAAAAATAAAATTTTCTTCTTTTGTCCAAGATGTCTATTATGGTTACTATCTTTGATTGTATCCATGTTTTGATCTTTATTTTTGAATTCCGCTTCAAAATTGGTATTTATGAAGTATTATTGATCTTGGATAAACTGTTATCTAATCCTTACTTATTTGTCCTTCCGTTTCACCGGATTCGTTTTCTTTAAAATATTTTTCATCATCCTTAGTCCTAAATGATGATATTATTAAATATCTTGACTGTAGTGCAAAAGATAAATGATTAACCGATGAATATCTTTGGCCGTAGTGAAAAAGATGAACAAGTGTTGAGATGAACATGACCCATTGGTGATATAAATGAATATCTTTGGCACATAGTGCAAAGATGAATATTTGATTAAAGATGTATATTAATTGTTATTCTGGGGATAAAATATTGATGATGGACTTTTAAATCTTAGAAGATAGTAGAACTTATTCTCTACTTGACTCTTCAATGGATTGTTGTTTCATTGCGATTGTTGATCTAAAACTTGTTGGCTATTATATTTTATCGATTTTTTCTGTTGAAGACTAACGATAATTTGTTGTATATTATCTTAGTCATAATATTCTTCTTCGGGCTAGTTGAGCTCACCCTTTTTCTTTTTGTTCCATTTTCTCTCGGGAGGTGAGAACATATAAAGAACTAGTAATGGGTAGTGCGGAGTGATGGTTCTAGAAAGATGTTTTAACATCCTCTCACTATTTCGTAAAATAGTATTTGAATAATTATAACGAGGACTTATTTGAGTGTGGATATTGTCTAGAAGACAATATTTGTATTTAAACTCACAGTATGTGTTGTCGTATTTTGCACGACAATTGTATTATTGAAGTTGTTGTTTGCTTTCTGTACCATATATCTGGCGACTCAGAATGGGTGTTGTATACCTATTTTGGGGGCATCACAGTTGGTCTCAAAGCTTAGGGATATGGTCTCTGGCGG
This sequence comes from Panax ginseng, assembly GCA_020205605.1. NCBI lineage: Eukaryota > Viridiplantae > Streptophyta > Magnoliopsida > Apiales > Araliaceae > Panax > Panax ginseng. The sequence goes on along the minus strand of CM035145.1, from coordinate 17,947,900 downwards.
AGATCTGGGAATAGAACTAGGAGGGGAGAGATGAGTAAATCATTCGCTAGTGTGTCCTATCTAAGTTCATTTATTGGTCGGTCATAATATAGGGATATTATATGATATATTAATTTGTTTAATTAACCCTTGTTTTATGGCGGTTTTAAGAATGGCCACCGAGAACGTTAACAATGGAGTGTATGAGGCCGTGGAACAACCTTTAGTTACAAAACCAGAGATCGTGCAACAGAAGACAATATTCCTCCCGTAAACAACCTACCGAAAGCAAACGATGAATGATGGAATGTTTAGGAGCTTTTTGCGGTTCATGCAAAACCGAGACGAGGAGACTCGTGCACAAAAATACGGTGGAAATGATAGCGATGTGCGCTTGTCACAACCCAGCGATTCAAGAGTTGAGACCACCCGAATTTAAGGGAAAGCCGGATCCGATCATGGCGTAAACGTGGGTCAAGCAAATTACCAAGATATTCGATGTCTTGGGATGCGGAGAAACGAAGGTTACATTCGCCACCTTTATGTTCCGCATGGTGAAAGCGATCATCGATGGGAGTTCTGTGAAGCGTGCACTCCCACCAGCACTCAAAGCATGTCTTGGGAAACGTTTGAGAACTATTCAATGACAAGTACTTTCACGAAAGTATTCGTCGTATATGAAGGAGGTGGAGTTTATTAGACTGGAAAAAAATAACATGACGGTGTCCCAGTACGAGGCGAAGTTTGCAGAGTTATCCAGGTGTGCACCTCATTTGTTCGAAAATGAGGAACGAATGACGAGGATGTTTCTGAGAGGTCTAAAGCCCGAGATTCAGCAATATCTTATATCTCATAAATTTTCTTTATATTCAGATGTTGTAAATAGGGCTCAATTATTAGAAGCGAGATAATGAGTATGTTACCGAGGGACCATAACCGTGGTCATCTGGGTGGATGTGATCATCGAGCGATGATAACTTGATGAGGAGGAAAAATACTGAACAAAGCGGTAACCACTCGGGTGGTCATCGTGGCCATGATAATAGGAGAGGTGAGTCAAGTGGAAATTTCAGAAAGGGACATTCAACAATGACGAGAAGACATCAACAAAGCAATGACCAAAGACCAACAACAAATTCTAGGGGAGGAGAACGACTTGGTTAGATGTTACAAATGCAGAAATAGGGACATATCATTTCAACCGTCCACAATAATCCAAGGTATGTTACTGTTGTGGAAAGGAAGGCCACATAGCTCGGGATTGTTTTGTAGCAAAACCAAGTTCAATGGGATGGTGACTCCAAGGGTCATCCCTGATAAGTCGAAATCAATGGTTCTAGAAGAAGCGTTTGTCGTGGTCGCCAAAACGCGAGGAACCCGAAACGAGGTGATTACGGGTAAGCTAATCTTGAACTCTTGCAAAGTTTATACCTTACTAGAATCTGGGATTCTACCCATTCTTTTATCTCTCCTCGCTTGTGCTCAACGTTTAAACTTGACTCAGGAGAAATTAGACTTTGACTTATCTCATTTGAAACTCAGTTGGGTGAAACCTTCGTTACATCTACAGTTTATAAATCTTGCATGATCCAAGTTAGCACTATCACCTTACCTGTTGATCTTATATCTTTAAAGATACTTGTTTTTGATGTGATTTTAGGAATTGATTGGTTAACCACTCATCATGCCAAAAATTGATTGTTTTCGAAGTTGTTAGTTTTCATATTCCTAACCAACCCGTCATACAATTCAAACAACTAAACCACTAAAATTAGTCACTATCATATCAAGCCATAAAATTTATTCATTTATTGAAAAAGCGGATGTTAAGCTTTCTTAGCCCATGTTATGGATTTGAACAAAGACAAGTCGATTTGAATAATATTTACATTGTTAGAGAATTTTCTCGATGTATTTCTGAAGAACTTCCCCTTCTACCCCGAACATGATGTTGAATTCTTTATTGACCTTGGTAGCCGTACAAAACCCATTTCTAAAACCCCATCGAATGGCTCTATTGAACTTCGTGAGTTAAAAGTCCAACTACTGGAATTGTTAGACATAGGTTTCATTGCCTTTAAGTACATCTCCTTGGGGTGCTCTGTTTTATTCGTAAAAGAAGAAAGACGAGTATCACGACTTTTTATTGACTACTGAGAATTAAACTATGTCACCATCAAGAATAGGTATCCGCTACCTCGCATTGATGACTGTTCGACCGATTGCAAGGAGCACAATTCTTTTTAAAGATCGATCTTAGCTTCGGATATCATCACCAAGATTAAAACGAGGATATTCCAAAGATTGCCCCTTCGAACTCGGTACGGGCATTATGAATTCTTAGTCATGTCTTTTGGATTGACTAATGCTCCTGCTGCTTTCATGGATATGATGAACCGTGTATTCAAGGAATATTTGGATTAGTTTGTTGTTGTCTTTATTGATGACATCCTCATCTATTCCAAAAGCCGTGAATATCATGAGCACCATTTAAAGCTGATACTTGAAAGGCTTCGTGAAAATAAACTTTATGCCAAGCTGAAGAAATGCGAGTTCTGGCTTGAGGAAGTAGCATTCCTTGGGCACGTGGTGTCAAAACATGGAGTATCTGTCGACCCGGCGAAGATTGAAGCAGTACAAAGTTGGGAGCAACCAAAGTCGGTGACCGAAGTGCGTAGCTTTCTGGGCTTAACTGGTTATTATCGGAGATTTGTGGAAGGATTTTCTCGAATCGCTACTCCGTTAACTCAGTTGACTCGAAAAAATACAAAAATTTGTATGGAGCGAGGAATGCGAGAAGAGTTTCCAAGAGCTCAAGAGGAGACTCATTTCGGCACCTGTTCTGGCAATACCATCTGGTACGGATGGATTTGTTATATACAGCGATGCTTCAGGAAAAGGGTTAGGATGCGTTCTCATGCAACATGGGAAAGTCATAGCCTATGCCTCACGACAACTCAAAGAATATGAGAGAAATTATCCTACTCATGATCTAGAGTTGGCAGCAGTCGTATTCGCGTTGAAAATTTGGAGACACTACTTGTATGGGGAGAAAGCGGAGATTTATCACGGACCACAAAAAGCCTCAAATATTTCTTCACCCAAAAGAACTCAACATGCGGCAACGACGTTGGCTTGAACTATTGAAAGATTACGATCACACTATTCAATATCATCCCGAAAAGCGAACGTAGTAGTGGCGCATTGAGTAGAAGATCATATCATACGCGATCTGAGTGCGATATTGTTAATGCAACGGCCATTCTATATAACTTGCAAAGGATGGAGGTAGAATTAAAGACTCCAGGGGACCCACATGATGATGGCGAATATACGAGTAGAACCGACTTTAATCGATAAAGTTAAAGTTGCTTTCAAGCTACGGACCGGAGTGATCATTATGAAGAAGAAAGTGCAAGAAGGAGCTATTCCGAAGCGAGAATCGATGAAGAAGGAATACTTAGATTCAACTCCGGACTTTGTGTTCTAACGATTCGACTTGAAGCATAGAATCATGATGGAGGCACACAACACCCCGCTTGCGAATCCATAATGGGAGTACCAAAATGTATCATGATATTCGACATACATTTTGGTGGAACAATATGAAGAGAGAGATTGTGGAGTTTATCTCGAGGTGTTTAATTTGTCAACGCGTGTAAAGGCGGAGCATCAAGTGCCAAAGGGTCCATTACAACCACTTGAGATTCCGAAATGGAAGTGGGAACACATTACTATGAATTTCAAGTCTGTGTCTTCCCAAAGTTTCTCAAGGCATAGATGCGATTTGGGTTATTGTTGATAGATTAACCAAGTCCGCCCATTTCTTACCGATACGTGAGACTTATTCCTTGAACGTCTTGCTCGCGCGTATGCGTGAATGAGATTGTGAGATTGCATGGCATGCCAAGATCCATAGTTTCGGATCGTGAACCAAGATTCACTTCACGATTTTGGGTTAGCTTACGTAAAGCTATGGGCACGGATTTACGATTCTGATTTTTAAGACCATCCTCAAACGGACGACGACAATCGAGAGGACTATTCAAACCCTCAAGATCTATTAAGACTTTGTGTCCTAGATTTTAAAGGAAGTTGGGATAAGTACTTGCCACTCGGTGGAATTCTCCAACAACAACGCTTATCAAGCAAGTATATAGCATGGCTCCATTTGAAGCGTTGTATGGATGAAAGTGTCGCTTCTCCGGATATCTTTGGGACGAAGTGGGAGAAGAACGTTGTTGGGACCGTAATTAAATGCTGCATGACTACGAGAAAAGATCCAAATGATTCGACAACGTATATAAACGACACAAGATCGACAAAAGAGTTATGTGGATCTTCATCGAAAAGACGTGGAATTTAATATTGGGGATCATGTATTGTTACGTGTTGCACAATGGAAGGGAGTTACAATATTTGGGAAGAGAGGAAAGCTCAATCCACGATTTGTTGGTCCATTTGAGATTCTTGACCGAATAGGAAATGTGGCCTATAGACTCGCATTACCTCCAAGTATGTCTCGTGTTCATAATGTTTTTCACATATCCATGCTTCGTAAATATGTGAAAGATATTATTGCGTTAGAACCAGACGAGATAGCCGAAGATTTAACGTACGAAGAAGTACCTGTTAAGATCTTGGATAGGAAAGAGCATGTCCTACGCACCAAGGTTATACCACAAGTTAAGGTTTTATGGAGAAACCATGCTATTGAAGAAATGACCTGGGAGTTGGAATCAGAAATGAAAGCGAGGTATCCTCACCTTTTTGAAACACCAGGTACGTATGTCAATTTCGAGGACGAAATTTCATAAGGAGGGGAGGTTGTAAGACCCCAACTTATTATAAATAAAATCGAATTTCCTCTAATTATATTTGTGAATAATAAGGTATTAATTTGATATAATTCTCTCAAGTTATAGGTGAAATGTGCAAATTTTGCAAAATATGCAAGTGGTTATAAAATAATCATTGTTTTTGAAATATTCGTTTGGTCATAGAATATTCTTGTTGTCGGGGAATATTAAATGCGATGGTAGCGATCATTTATGGGCCCATAATGTAATAATAGCTTCGGATGAAGAAAGCGACAAGTTTGAGTTTTTATAAATAACGACGTAGTTATTACTGAATTAACAATCGATGGAATACCCGGTGGTTAAAATACGTGATGTCTGCGTGGATGCACAATATTGATGAATTATTGATCCTTACGTGAAAGGCACTACTCAATAAATTTTACATGATATTTATTCAATATTTTATTTTATTGATTCAATAATTGTTGCGTTGATATTTTATATTATTGTTGTTTCAATAATTATCACTGCACATTATTTTCTATTATCAGATCAATAATTCATATTATTTGAATAATATTATTAGATAACATTATTGGCAATGTCTAGAAAGTTCAGTCAAGGAGAGGTTTGGTCACCTAATTGCGCGCCAATAAGAAAAAATTCTTATTGGAAAGCCCCTCTTTCCGAGAGCAGTGCAGTTTGTCATAAATGTGATTTTATAATATTATTTGTGAATAATTAATTATTGATTCATATGATAAGGAAATATTTATTTTATGTGGATATAAATGTTGGATATATTTATTGTGGTTAAAAATGAAGGAGTTAATGTTAAGGTATTTTATCAGTATCTTTGTCGGAATGAAGGTATTAAAAATTAAACCAGTATTTTTGAGATATATTGTGTGAGTTATAACTTTTAATCCGACCGTTGGATCGTTGTAATTTTTGGATATGTTATACATATATAAGTTGAGTATATGTCCACAAATTTTGAACGGTTAAAAATGAACGTATGATTTGTTATGAATTTTAAGAGGTGACTGATTCAGAAATTAGGTTTATAAATGATTTTGGTGGAAAATTCTAGAATTGAGTGGGCCCCACTTATGGTTGGTGAAGAATTGTGGTGAATTTATTTCAAATGTGGTAGGTGGGAATAGTAGCGGTAAAAAAAAGCCATCGTCACTTGCGGTCAAGTCTGCTAACATTTTCTTATAAATAGAGGGCTAAGTTAGAATTGAAAATCACACCAGAAACATAAGCTTTCTCTCTTTCTCTCTCTAGATTATTGAGTCTATTTTATGAGTATTTAGATATTTTGTGAGTTTCTATTCATCAGTGCAAGTTTTCTTCAGCCTTATACCGATATTCAGATCAGAAGTACTGATATTTTGAGGTAAGGAATGTTATTTTCTTCATATATGATATTATTTCTTTAATATCATTATGCCGAAGTATTGATCTGAATTTTTATCAAATTTGGAACTTTTTGTGTCTGGGTTACTATTCACGATATCGACACTATTCACGATATCTGACCTTATTCACGAATACGACACTTATTCAATAGAAATAAAATTTTCTTCTTTTTGTTCAAGATGTCTATTATGGTTACTATCTTTGATTGTATCCATGTTTTGATCTTTATTTTTGAATTCGCTTCAAAATTGGTATTTATGAAGTATTATTGATCTTGGATAAACTGTTATACTGAATCCTACTATTTGTCCTTCCGTTTCACTTTGGATTCGCTTTTCTTTAAAATATTTTTATCATCCTCACCCTAAATGATGATATTACTAAATATCTTCTACTGTAGTGCAAAAGATAAATGATTAATCGATGAATATCTTTGGTAGTAGTCTGAAGATGAACATGTGTTGAGATGAACATGACCAACCTGGTGATACAAATGAATATCTTTGGCTTCAGTAGTGTAAAGATGAATATTTGATTAAAGATGTATATTGATTGTGTTACGAGGATAAAATATTGATGATGGACTTTTAAATCTTAGAAGATAGTAGAACTCATTCTCTACTCGACTCTTCTAATGGATTGTTGTTTCACTGCAGTTGTTGATCTAAAACTTGTTGGCTATTATATTTTATCGATTTTTCCTGTTGAAGACTAACAATAATTTGTTGTATATTATCTTAGTCATAATATTCTTTCTTTGGGCTAGTTGAGCTCACCCTTTTCCTTTTTGTTCCATTTTTCTTGGGAGGTGAGAACATACATGAAGAACTAATGGGGTAGTGCGGAGTGATGGTTCTAGAAAGATGTTTTAGCAGTCCTCACTATTTCGTAAAAATAGTGTTTGAATAATTATAACGAGGACTTATTTGAGTGTGTATATTGTCTGAAGATAATATTTGTATTTAAACTCACAGATGTGTGTTGTGTATTTTTGCACGACAATTGTATTATTGAAGTTGTAGTTTGTTTTCCTGTACTATGTATTTGGCGACTCAGAATGGGTGTTGTATACCTATTTTGGGGGCATCACAACCTAATTGCGCACCAGTAAGGAAAAATCCTTATTGGAAAGCCCCTACTCTCGGAGAACTACCGGTTGTCGATGATTGTGATTCTGTAATATTATTTATGAATAATTAATTATTGATTTATATGATGAGAAAAATATTGATTTTATGTGGATATAGATGAAGAAAATTGTTAATGTAACAATTATTGAAAATTAATATTTTATTTTATTTTGATAAAATAATTCATTTAAATATATTATTATTTTTTAATAATATAATATTGGTGATATTTTTACAATGAATGTGGGATATATGAGTATATGAGGAGAAAGAGTATTTTTGTTACATTAAATGATTAACACATATTTTGTGTGTCGGTGGACCCCATTTCTTGACTGAAATTTGATTATAGCTTGTAAAATTGTCCGTTTGTGAATTTCGGTCAATTTCTATTTGGAATTTGGAATAACTTTCTTCTTTAAAGTTGTATATAATGGAATTTCCTATGGAAAAGACATAAGTTTATAATTTTTCTGATAAAAGGGATATTTATTATGAATTATTGAAGTTCCGGATTAATTGATTATCATTTTTTGGAAGTTTTAAATATTTTTTGTTAGAAAAACGTTTTTGTCATTATGGTGGGCTACTTTGGTGGCTGAATTCAAGTTTTCAAGAGTTGTGAGTGAATTTATTTTATAAATATATTATAATATTAAATTTTCTGCTTTGGTGTTCTAAGCATTTTCCTATAAATAGGGTGCTTAGGTTAGAATTGAAAATCACACCAGAAAGTAAAGTTTTCTCTCTCTATATTATCGAGCGTATTCTTGTGAGTATTTTGATACTTTGAGTGTTGCTATACGGTACAAGTTTCCTTCAGCACTATATCTAGTATTCCAGTCAGAAGTACTGTCTTTCTGAGGTAAGGGATGTTATTTTCTTCTTAAATGATATTATTTTCTTCAATATCATTATGCCGAAATATTGGTTTGAATTTTTTATCAAATTTGAAAATTTTTGTGTCGGGGTTACTATTCAAGTATACGGCACTATTCACGAATACGACATTATTCACAGAAAAATTAAATTTTCATTTTTCATCCAAAATATCTATTATGGATACTAACTTTGATTGTATCCATGTTTTGATCATTCTTGAATTTTACTCCACTATGATTATTTATGAGGTATTTTTGGACATAGAATAGCTGAAATACGAATCCTTAATATTTATTCTTTTGTTTCACTGGATTCGTTTTCTTTAAAATATTTTTCATCATTCTCAGTCCTAAATGATGATATTACTGAATATCTTTGGCATGTAGTGTAAATATGAATGATTTTCTGATGAATATCTTTGGCCCGTAGTGCAAAGATGAACAATTGTTTAGATGAACTTGACCAACTGATGAATATCTTTGGCCTGTAGTGCAAAGATGAATATTTAATTCCAGATATATATTGATTGATGTTACAGGGATAAAATATCGACGATAAACTTTTAAATTCATATATAGAAGATAGTAGATTGCATTCGTTACTTAACTCTTCTAATGAATTATTATTTCCGCTGCGAATATTGATTTAAAATTGGTTGTCTATTGTATTCTATTAGATTTTTTTCCTGTTGAAGACTAACGATAATTTGTTCTATGTTATCTTAGTCATTATATTCTTTACTGGGCTAGTTGAACTCACCCTTTTCCTTTTTGTTCCATTTTTCTTCTCAGGAGGCGAGAATGTAGCGAGTACTAGTCGGGGTATGGAATGAAGGTTCTAGGAAGTTGTTTTAGTAGTCCTCACCATTTTTATAAAATATTGTATCAATAATTATAATGAAGACTTATTTGGGTATGAATATTGTCTGGATGACAATATTTGTATTTAAACTCACAGTTGTTATGTTGTATTAATAAAGTTGTAAATTGTTTACATATTCATGTTATTATTGTGACTCAAAATGGGTGTTGTATACCTATTTTGGGGGCGTCACACATAACACATATTAAATATAGGTATTATGGTTTTGATTTCAAAATCAACCCAAACCTATTTTATATAACCCAAAATCAATTCAAATCTATTTTATGTCAGGTCTAGTATTGACCAATAAAAAGGGGTACAATATCTAAATATATTAAGAATATAGTGGTAACTTTTTTTTTACCGTATAGTTAAATAGGCTCACATAGGGGTGTAAACGAGTCGAATCTCAACGAACACCTTCTTGCTTAGATTGGGCCCGACTCGAAAAATTTGACTCGGATTCAATAAGGGATTTATATTTTTTCGCCAGATTCAACTCGGATCATTACTCAGACCTACTCAGCTCGTAAGTACTCGACTCGTTTACAAAGCGAGTTACTTATGAGCCTTAAAATCGAGTTTTAAATATGAACCATTTCACTTAAAAGTGAACCACTACATACTAAATTGGTTACTTAACTAATATTTATATATAAAACTTTTTCACTTTTATTTATGTATTAAAATTATAAAGAATGTAATATAAATTGACATTCAATTCATTGATTTATTCAAGTACAAGTTTACACAATTTCATACTACATTTTATAAATTATAAAGATTGATACAAATATCACATATTTAGCTTACTAGCATGTATCAGACCAATATTCGAATATGATCCATCGAGTAGGTATCGAGAAAAAAATAAAATACTCGAACCCTAATCTGAGCGAACACTGGTATGCTCGAATTCGACTCGTGTATCATTAAATAGAAAACGAGTATGGATTAGATTCGATTCGAATCAACTTCGAATTCGAGTTTGGATCATATTTTCGAGTCGATCTCGAGTCGAGTACCGATGACTCGACTTACACCCCTAGGCTTACAATGTCAATCTCTGTAATTCCAAAGAAACGACAGTTGAGTTGCATGGTTTCTCGCATATTTGCACTAACAGAATACCACTGTACATTGATAAACCTATATGCAGATTTTGGACCAGTCGGCCAGTCCTAACTCGATGTGATCATGGCAATGGATGGTTTTTGATAGTATATAGAAATTGCCTTGTTCGTAATTTGATCCTAATTAGTTTAAGGAATTTGAAAATTCAAATTGTAACATTAATTTGTTTTAACTTTTCAAGTAATTTACGATGTTAACTATTGCTTTAATCAAAATCAAACAAATTCACATTCATTTTAAAATTTGAAATTTCACAAATTAATTAGAAAAAAGAAACAAATCTGACTTTTTTTGTGAACGGGTAAAAACTATATGTTTAGAGGAACTCATATTTATTGTTCCATTTTCCGTTTCATCTATTGTTATACTTGATGTATTGTTGTCAAATCGTCCTTATATATTTACAAAATTAATTGTACTTAAAAGATTATATAACACTTGCCAACAAAATATAGAGCGGGAGGGCAGGGCGGTTGGAATTAAAGTTGTAAACGAACTAAACAGTTCAGGTTCGATTCGGGCTCGACTCAAAAAATTATGAGCAAGACTCGGATTCGTTAAAAATATGATCCAAATTTGAGTATTAAAAATAGTTAGAATAAAAATATGAGTAGAAACTGAGCAAGATTATACTCGACTCGTTTAAGATTCAAATTACTCGAATTCTTGATTGTAATTCGATACATACTCGATTGATACAAATTTGCTTAGATGTTCGATACATTCTATTATAATATATACAAATTTAAATCAAATTAATATAATTAGTTATTATTGTTTTGTTTTGTTTTTAATTTTAATTGTGATTTTATATTTGTAAAGTGTAATAATACATATATTTTATCATTTCTAAGTAAAATAACAAATTTAATTTATAATTATATTTATTATAAAACTAGTTAATTATTATGTGAATACTCGAATTCGAACTTGAATTTGAAGCTCGCGAGTAGTTTGAATATAATTCGATCTAAGTCTGATCGAATTCAAGTAATAAATATTCGAGTCGAATGTGAGTAAAAAATTTCAAATACAATTCGAATTTGAGTATGAATTTAACATTTTGAGTCGAATTCGAGTAGATATTTGTTCGCTTCTGTGACGCCCCCAAAATAGGTATACATCACCTATTCTAAGTCGCCAAATACATGGTACAGAATACAAATACAATCTTAAATATACAACATGAGCTGTGAGATTTAATACAAACATTGTCTTCTAGACAGCATTAAAACTCAAAATAAGTCATCAATACATTTATTAACACACTATTTCACGGAATAGTGAGGACTACTAATGCTATCCTCTGCACCAGTCACCCGCTTCCGACTAGTCCTTGCTACGTTCTCATTTCTTGAAGAGAACAGTGAAAGAAAGGGTGAGCTAAACTAGCCCAGTAAGAAATATTATGACTAAGATAAAGCAGAATAAATTATCATTAGTCTTCAATAGTGTTAAACTGATACAATATAACAAACATCAAGTTTAACTGCAGCGGAACAATCAATCCATTAAAAGAGTTAAGTAGAAAATAAAATCTACTATCTTTAATGATTTAAAGTATTTTCATAAAGTATTTTTGTCGTTTTCTCAATCCGACAATAATTCGGTTGTGGGGTCCACCAATGATTGTGCCGTTGTACGAATATTTCCTGTTAAAACGAATATTCTCCGACCAATCGAATATTATATAAAAACTCGCATACTTTGCAAAATTTATAAATATTACCCACAACTATAACATTATATCAAATTTACTCCATAATATTCAAAAATGATATTTATAGAAAATTTATCTTTATTTATAAAAGTTGGGGTCTTACAGCTTCGGTTCGACTCGTTAACACCCTTAGTTGGGATATAAGATATTAGATAAAAGATTTAAATATAAATTACTATCCTAAACAATTGATTTTTTTCTACTTCGGTGATTGACCTTTCAATTTTTTCAATCAGATCATTAAACCATCAATTTTTTTCACTTTGATTCAATTGAATTGTAATGTCATAAATTAATGACATAACTTGTACACAAGGTATTTTTATTGCTTGTGTGTTAAAAAGTAGTCGTTCTACAACTTTTCTTTTATCATTTTACGTTAAGATGAGCACAGAAGAGAGAGAGAAAGATCTCCCTCATTAGAATAAGTAATTAAGAACATATCTTTGTCAAAAAGATATTTCAGTCTTGGACTTCGCCAGAGACGATTGTAACTCTTACCATTTTCGGAGGGTTAGTCAGTGAACTATGCTAAGATCAGAACAACCTTGAATTCTGATGAAATATTATCGTCCTTATAATCAGATTGTTTTTAATTTGAATATAAATCGAATTTAGTGATAGACAGAAACAGAGAAGCTAGACGAGCTGCAACTAGTATGGCGGCAACGCCAAATGAATTATCGAGACGGAGACACAAAAGTAGTAGTTTTAGAGATTCATCCAATTCGTTCAGATCTAATTTGATCTTTGAGTTTCTATTTTTATTATGTTTATAGGTTGAGTTTTAATGATTTTGTGTTATTAATCACAAAGAAAGATGAACAAAGGAAAATGAATATTGAAGTTCAAAATATGTAAGTTAACAATTTAAACCCAGGCCCCAACTTTAATTGAACTAAATAATATAGACTCCAAAAATTACCAATTTCTCTCTCTATATATATAGATTGATTTTCATATATACATAGACCAATTAGGGTTTGGTTTATAGTTGATAAATCATAAATGGCTTCACCATCAACTCAAATTCATGATCTAGGAGCGAATCCCATCTCTTCCCAGTCAAAAAATTTAACCCAAAACCCCTAAAAGATTGCATTTTTGGGTCAGAGGACGAATAATATTGTTTCTTTCTAAGTCATCTTTCCATTGAAAAAAAGTAGGAGGAATAATAGGAAAAATGCTCCTTTTAGAGTTGTGACGAAAAAAGTGGTGGGAATTGACCTTGGGACGACTAACTCCGTCGTGTGGGAAATGGAAGGTGGGAAGCCTGTGGTTGTGACGATCGCGGAAGGGAAGAGGACGTCGTTGGTGGTGGCTTATATTAAGAATGGGGATAAGTTAAATATAATCTATTATATATACTAAATCACAGTACATGGCACCATATATTGACAAATGTCCTTCTATAAATTCAACACTTGTCCATCTTAAACAGTTTTAATTATGTCCCAAATATCTTAATTATATCCTATCCTTTTTTAAATTATGGAAAAATAATAACAAACCAATTATCTTAATTATATCATATTCTTTTTTAAATTATGGATAAATAATAACAAACCAATTATCTTAATTGTATCCTATTCTTTTTTAAATTATGGTAAATAATAACAAACCAAGTAGAATTTAATCTCTTCAACAACTAATGAGCACAATTTTATATGGATAAAACTTCCTAACTGAATTAGAGTTTGAAAAAATAATGTTAATGATCACCTGACCTAATCCTCCATGCATATACATACATATATATACGTATATTAATCAGGCTAATTATTTATTCTCATAAGTGAATAGCAACCATGGCTTCTTCTTCTTTTTTCACGGTCAATTTTTATCTTCTTTTCCGTTTTGTCTCTCTGTCTTTCTTCTACTTATGTCATTCACGTTTCGCACAATGGAAGAGCCATTATATACACACATTATTACTTACAGGTTACAGCTATATGCAGGAGAGTGAAACATAACCCAGAAGCGGGTGGAATTATTTCATTGGTTTGCCTATTTTTTAAATTTTTAGATATTATGTGTTAAAATTTGAGATTATTGCATTTGAATTTAGTTGCTGATATACAGAATAATGTTTGCAATTGATTTGATTGATCTGATATTTGTGTTGTCAATCGTGTTTAATTGAAAATTTTGGTGGGTTTTCGATTGGAAAATTTGTGTTTAGATTAGAGCTATTCACGTTTCTTATATCAACAATAAGGAACTAAGTTTATTTCTTAATTTGATTATTTAGTATTTTTATTTTAAGTCTGTATTTTGGTTTTGTTAATATTATAAATAAACACAAACATGTAAGTATGCATGTAAATGATGAGGACATGAGGTATTTTATTGGTATGGCCTGTAGAGTTTTGGTTCTAATCCACACTCCCGAGTCCCGTGTACAAATTTACTTTTTAATTGTTGCCTTTATTTAGTACAAATTTACTCTTTTAGACTTTTTCATTTTAAATGTGTTATGGTCTTTTTTTTTTTTTTTTTGACTTATATCTAATCCGATTATACTATTTGATCATCGCACAATAATATACTATTTTCTTATTATATTTTAATTTATTAATTGTACGCACATATTTATTATTAAAAATTTGAATAATCCCGCCGCAACACGGGAGTTTGTATCTAGTTTACTCCTAATTTAGGGAAGGAGAGCTAACATGTTAAAAGACTTCTCTACCCACTTCATTTTTCACATAAATTTTTTGTTTGTAAATTTTTTTCATGTGTTCAAGTCACGTCAGCGATTTCTGATGTGACAGGTTCAATTGAATGAAATTGAAAAAATAATAATAATTCAATCATCTAATTGACAAAATTAAAAGATAGATCACCAAAGTGGAATATATAGCCTATAGTTTAGGGTAACAAATTATATTTAAGCCTAAATAAAATAACATTGGGGTATCTAACCTATTTAGTACAAAATAACACTATATTATTCATTTTAGAAATTGATATTTTCACAATACATTTTGATATTTTCGCAATAAAAGTCTCTATAAATGTATAACGACGGTAAAAATCATCGTTATAGAATCTATAGCGACATTTTTCATGTAGAAATATTAATTTCCTTAAATAAACAATTATATATACAAGGCATTCTAGCAGTTCATTGTATATTCTATTTGTTTCAAAATTAAATATTTATTTTGAAACGATTGTTTTTAACAAAACTTTATACTTTCAAAATTATTCTTAAACTCAAAAATTGGTTAAGAATATAATAAAAGTGATATGATATTACTAAGTTAACAAAAAATATAAATAACGGTGTGCTAAAAATTTTATATCACTCTATAGCATAAAAATAGAAATATATCTGTAACTTAAGAATAGACAAAAAAAAAATACTCCATATTGTTAATTTTAGAATGGATGAATTATAATTATAAAGAAAATAACAAATAGTTTGACCCCAGATAACTTAGCTAATCAAATAAAAAAAACTTATGTAAAAGAATAATGTACTTTAGATTAGTGATGACATATTTCTAAATGTGTGTACTTAATTTTATATTTGTTAAATATTACTATATTTATAAATTAATAATTTTCCGTGCATGAAGATATGGCGTAACGAAATCCTCTCTCTCTCTGTTTCAAAAATTTGAAAATTAGAATGAATCTGAACCGTTCTTGTGGTTTCTCGCCCAAATAAAATAGAATAGTCCGAACCGTTCTTATGCTTTCATGCCCAAATTCAAATTGAATATTTATTATTATAGATTTACTGCTTAAAGATCTAAATTATGTCATTTCAAATGTATTGAAAACTTGTGAATGACACTCAAAATAATTAATTATGCCATTTTAAATGTGTCTAAAACTAGTGAATGGCACTCAAAATTACTTTACCCTCTTTAGACTCCTTGTTAAGTTTATAATTTTTTTTTATCAATTTTAGTTCAATTTAATATGAAAAATAACAAATTTATGCTTAAGTACTTTTTTTTGGACTCCTTGTTAAGTTTACTCTATTTGGACTCCTTGATTATAAATTTAAATTTACCATAAGTTAATTTGTACTCCCGGGTTTAATCCTTTATTATCTTCATCATCCTCTGGTTTATAGCAGCTCATCGAATACTTTATTTGTTTCAAAATTAAAGATTTATTATGAATATAGTAAAATCGATATGATATTATTAAATTAACAAAAAATAAAAATAACAAGGTGTTAAAATTTTCATATCACTTTATAGCATAAAAATAAAAATATATCTCTAATTTAAGAATAGACCAAAAAAAAAAAATTTAGAATGGATGAAATATAATTATAAAAAAAAATTAACAAATAGTGTGACCCTAGATAACTTAGTTGATCAAAAAGAATATATGTATAGGATCATCCAAAATAACGTACTTTAGATTAGTGATGACATATTTCTAATTGTGTGTACTTAGTTTTGTATTTGTTAAATATTACTCTACTAGCAACAGTCCCGTGCCTCCGGCACTATGAACGGTGTGATTTATCTCAAATTTTGGACGGTCCAAATGATTTATTAGGATGAATAGGAAATTCAAAATCATTTGTATTTTGTTATATAGACTAGATGTGTCCCGTGCCTCCGGCACTGTATGGACGATGGAATTTATCCCAAACTTTGGACGGTCCAGATAATTTATTAAGTGGGCGGAAAATTCAAAATCATTTGCATTTTATTAGATAGAAGATAGATTTACAAAATACATCTTATAATAAATATCTAAATTATGTCATTTCAAATGTGTTCAAAACTTTTGAATGGCAGTCAAAATAATTAATTGTGCCATTTTAAATGTGTTGAAAACTAGTGAACGGCACTCGAAATTACTTTACACTCTTTAATCTTAATAAATTTTTATTCAATCTAATATGAAAAATACAAAATTTAGGTTTAAGTAGTTTTTTTGGACTCCTTGTTAAGTTTACCCTATTTGGACTCCTTGATTATAATTGAATTTACCATAAGTTAATTTAAGTTTAAGGATTATTTTTTAGTTAAAAAGGTAAAACCAAATTAAACGGAGATAGAGATCTCTAAATTAAATATAAGAGGTATATATATTTCTTATAAAAATTTATATTCCTAACAATTTGAACTCTTTTTTCTTTTTTACTTTAATATTTTACAGATGGTAAGGTGTAAGACCTCGAAATTTTTTTAAAATAAAAAGGAATTTCTTTTATTTATTATTTTGAAATAGTAATGATGAATTTGATTAATGTGGATAGTTATGGGTAAAATGCGCAAATATTTTAAATAAGCAAGTGGTGATAAAATATTCATTGTTGTTTGAGAATATTCGTTTGGTCGTGGAATATTCGTATCTTTTTGAGAATATTAAATGCGACGTAGCGCAGTCTTTTTATTGGGCCCCATAACTTGAAAGCGATTGATGAATGAAAAACGACAAATATAAGTTGTTTATAAATAACGCAGTAGTTTATTCTGAATTAATCTTGTTGGAATACCCGGTGGTTAAAACACACTAATACGCCGTTGTTGAACAAGAAGACACTAGATTGCACCAATTATTGATTCTTACGTAAGAAGGCACTACTCAATAATGGTTACAGAATTACTTTCAAAGATTTTATTTTATTGATTTAATAATTCTTTGCGTTGATATTTTATATTCTTTGTTGTTTCAATAATTGTCATTACACGTGATTTTTTATTATCGAAGCAATAATTCATATTATCCTGAATAATATTATTGGATAACATTATTGGCAATATCTAGAAAGTTCTCATCTAAGGAGAGGTTTGGTCACCTAATCAAGGCTGTAGGAAAGAGAAATTCTTATTGAAAGCCCTCTTTCCTGAACCGCCTGGTTGTCAATATTGTGATTCTGTAATATTATTTGTGAATAATTAATTATTGATTCATATGATGAGGAAAATATTAATTTTATGTGGATATAGATGAAGAAAATTTTAATGTGACAATTGTTGAAAATTAATATTTTATCTTTTTTCGATAAAATAATTCATTTAAATATATTATTTTAATAATATATTAACTGGTGATATTTTTATAATGAATGTGGGATATATGAGTATATGAGGAGGAAGAGTATTTTTGTGGCATTAAATGTTTAACACATATTTTGTGTGTTGGTGGACACATTATTATCGAAAAATTTGATTATAAATTGTAAAATAAAATCGCTTGCTTTGTGGATTTCGGTTAATTTACTTTTGGAATTTGGAAAAACTTCCTTCTGCAAAGTTGTAGAGAATTGAATTTCCTATAAAAAGACGCAAGATTCGAATTTTCTGATAAAAGGGCTATTTATTATGAATTATTGAAGTTCCGAAGTTCCAAAATAATTAATTTTTGGAAGTTTAAAATATTTTTAATTACAAAAAACTTTTTTTTCATTTTTGAAACTCATTTAACATGTGATTAGGAGGCTGAATTCAGATTGTTAGTGTAAAGTATGAAGTTGTGGAAAAATTATAATATTAATTTATTAAATTTTCTACTTTGGTGTTCTAAGCATTTTCCTATAAATAGGGTCTTGGTTAGAATTGAAAATCACACCGTAAATCAAGTTTTCTCTCTCTATATTATCGAGCGTATTCTTGTGAGTATTTTGAGTATACTTTGAGTATTGCTATACGGTCAAGTTCAAGTCATAGCCTATATCCTGTTTCAATTAAAATCTGGTCTTTTCGAGGTAAGGGATGTTATTTTATTCAAAATGATATTATTTCTTCAATATCATTATGCCAAATATTTGTTGGAAATTTTTATCAAATTTGAATTTTTTTCATGTCGGGTTCTTATTCATGAGCTTACTATTCACGAGTTACTATTTATGAGTTACTATTCATGAGTTACTATTCACGAATACTATTCACGAAGCGTGAAGATGTTTTTTTTGAAATTTCTATCTTTTAGTGTCGGGTTACTATTCACGATATCTGACTTTATTCACGATACTCACAGACTTTATTCACGAATACGATCTTTATTCAATCAAAAATGAAATTTCTTCTTTTGTCCAAAATATCTACTATGGATACTAGCTTTGATTGTATCCATGTTTTGATCATTCTTGAATTTTACTCCACTCTGATTACTTATGAAGTATTTTTGAACTTGGATTGTTTAAAATACGAATCCTTAATATTTGTTCTTTTGTTTCACTAGATTCGCTTTCTTTTTAAAATATTTTTCATCATCCTCACCCTAAATGATGATATTCTTGAATATCTTTGGCTCAGTAGTGCAAAGATAAATGATTTCTTGATGAATATCTTTGGCCCGTAGTGCAAAGATGAGCAGTGTTGAGATGAACACGACCGATCGATTAATATCTTTGGCCGTAGTGCAAAGATGAACAGTGTTTAGATGAACATGACCAATCGATGAATATCTTTGGCACAGTAGTGCAAAGATGAATATTTGATTCCGATATATATATGATTGATGTTACGAGGATAAAATATCGACGATGAACTTTTAAATTCATATATAGAAGATAGTAGTTTGCATTCTCTACTTAACTCTTCTAATGAATTGTTGTTTCATTGCAGATTGTTGATTTAAAACTGGTTGTCTATTGTATTCTATTAGATTTTTCCCTGTTGAAGACTAACGATAATTTGTTGTATATTATCTTAGTTATAATATTCTTTACTGGGCTAGTTGAGCTCACCCTTTTCTTTTTTGTTCCATTTTTCTTCTCAGGAGACGAGAATGTAGCGATTACTAGTCGGGGTATGGAATGAAGGTTCTAGAGAGAGTTGTTTAGTAGTCCTCACCATTTTTGTAAAATAATGTATAAATAATTATGATGAGAATTTATTTGGGTATGTAACAATTATTGAGTAGTGCCTTCTTACGTAAGGATCAATAATTCATCAATATCGCGCATCCACGCCAGACATCGTATTTTAACCACTTGGTATTCCAACAGTGTTAACGGTAACAACTACGTCGTTATTTATAAAAACTCAAACTTGTCGTTTTCTTCATCCGACAATTATTCTTTATGGGGCCCACAAATGACTGCGCCATCGTACGAAAAATTCCCGACAACAAGAATATTCCACGACCAAACGAATATTCCCCGACAACAATGATTATTTTATAACCACTTGCATATTTTGCAAAATTTGCACATTTCACCCATAACCAGATAATTATATCAAATTAATACCTTATTATTCACAAATATAATTAGAGGAAATTGATTTTATTTATAATAAGTTGGGGTCTTACAACCTCCCTCCTTATGAAATTTCGTCCTCGAAATTGACATACGCACTGGTGTTTCAAAAGGTGAGGATACCTCGCTTTCATTTCTCGATTCCAACTCCTGTGTCATTTCTTCATGAGCATGGTTTCTCCATAAAACCTTAACTTGTGGTATAACCTTGGTGCGTAGGACATGCTTTTCCTATCCAAGATCTTAACATGTACTTTCTTCGTGACGTTAAATCTTCTTCTATCTCGTCTGGTTTTAACGCGATAATATCTTTCACATATTTACGAAGCATGGATATGTGAAAACATTATGAACACGAGACATACTTGGAGGTAATCTTGAGAGTCTATAGGCCACATTTCCTATTCGGGTCAAGAATCTCAAATGGACCAACAAATCGTGGATTGAGCTTTCTCTCTCCCCAAATATTGTAACTCCCTTCCATCATGCAACACGTAATAATACATGATCCCCAATATTAAATTCCACGTCTTTTCGATGAAGATCCACATAACTCTTTTGTCGATCTTGTGCCGTTTATATACGTTGTCGAATCATTTGGATCTTTTCTGTAGTCATGCGTACTAATTCTGGTCCCAACAACGTTGCTTCGTCCCCAAGATATCTTTGAACGACACTTTCATCCATACAACGCTTCAAATGGAGCCATGCCTATACTTGCGATAATCTGTTGTTGTAGGAGAATTCCACCAAAGTGGCAAGTACTTATCCCAACTTCCTTTAAAATCTAGGACACAAAGTCTTAATAGATCTTCAAGGGTTTGAATAGTCCTCTCGATTGTCCGTCCGCTTTGAGGATGGTATGCTTAGCCGCCAATCGTAAATTGCGTGCCCATAGCTTTCGTAAGCTAACCCAAAATCGTGAAGTGAATCTTGGTTCACGATCCGAAACTATGGATACTGGCATGCCATGCAATCTCACAATCTCACGTACATGCGAGCAAGACGTTCAAGGGAATAAGTCTCACGTATCGGTAAGAAATGGGCAGACTTGGTTAATCTATCAACAATAACCCAAATCGCATCTATGCCTTGAGAAACTTTGGGAAGACCTGTAACGAAATTCATAGTAATGTGTTCCCACTTCCATTTCGGAATCTCAAGTGGTTGTAATGGACCCTTTGGCACTTGATGCTCCGCCTTTACACGTTGACAAATTAAACACCTCGAGATAAACTCCACAATCTCTCTCTTCATATTGTTCCACCAAAATGTATGTCGAATATCATGATACATTTTGGTATTCCCATTATGGATTGCAAACGGGGTGTTGTGTGCCTCCATCATGATTCTATGCTTCAAGTCAGAATCGTTAGGAACACAAAGTCTGGAGTTGAATCTAAGTATTCCTTCTTCATCGATTCTCGCTTCTGGAATAGCTCCTTCTTGCACTTTCTTCTTCATACGTGACGCCTCCGAGTCCGTAGCTTGAGCAGCTTTAACTTTATCGATTAAAGTCGGTTCTACTCGTATATTCGCCATCATCATGTGGGTCCCTGGAGTCTTTAATTCTACCTCCATCCTTTGCAAGTTATATAGAATGGGCCGTTGCATTAACAATATCGCACTCGTACTCGCATATGATCTTCTACTCAATGCGTCAAATTACTACGCTCGTTCTTTTTCCAGGATGATATTGAATAGTGTGATCGTAATCTTTCAATAGTTCAAGCCAACGTCGTTGCCGCATGTTGAGTTCTTTTTGGGTGAAGAAATATTTGAGGCTTTTGTGGTCCGTATAAATCTCCGCTTTCTCCCCATACAAGTAGTGTCTCCAAATTTTCAACGCGAATACGACTGCTGCCAACTCTAGATCATGAGTAGGATAATTTCTCTCATATTCTTTGAGTTGTCGTGAGGCATAAAGCTATGACTTTCCCATGTTGCATGAGAACGCATCCTAACCCTTTGCCCAAGCATCATTTGTATATAACAAATCCATCCGTACTGGATGGTATTGCGAACAGGTGCCGAAATGAGTCTCCTCTTGAGCTCTTGGAAACTCTTCTCGCATTCCTCGCTCCATACAAATTTTTGTATTTTTTCGAGTCAACTGAGTTAACGGAGTAGCGATTCGAGAAAATCCTTCCATAAATCTCCGATAATAACCGCTAAGCCCGAAGCTACGCACTTTGGCCACCGACTTTGGTTGCTCCCAACTTTGTCTTTGCTTCAATCTTCGGCCGATCGACGAGATACTCCATGTTTTGACACCACGTGCCCAAGGAATGCTACTTCCTCAAGCCGAACTCGCATTTCTTCACTTGGCATAAAGTTTATTTTCACGAAGCCTTTTCAAGTATCGACTTTAAATGGTGCTCATGATCTTCACGGCTTTTGGAATAGATGAGGATGTCATCAATAAAGACAACAACAAACTAATCCAAATATTCCTTGAATACACGGTTCATCATATCCATGAAAGCAGCAGGAGAATTAGTCAATCCAAAAGACATGACTAAGAATTCATAATGCCCGTCATCGAGTTCTCAAGGCGGTCTTTGAAATATCCTCGCTTTTAATCTTCAAATGATGATATCCGAGCGAAAGATCGATCTTTGAAAAGAATTGTGCTCTCTGAATCGGGTCGAAACAGTCATCAATGCGAGGTTGCGGATACTATTCTTGATGGTGACATGGTTTTATTCTCTCGTAGTCAATACAAGTTGCATACTCCGCCTTTCTTCTTTCTGAATAAAACAGAGAGACCCCAAGGAGATGTACTTAGGACGAATGAAACCTATGTCTAATAATTCCTGTAGTTGGACTTTTAACTCCTCGAAGTTTAATAGAGCCATTCGATATGGGGTTTTAGAAATGGGTTTTGTACCTTTCCAAGATCAATAAAGAATTTAACATCACGTTCTGGGGGTAGCGGGAAGTTCTTCAGGAAATACATCAGAAAAGTCTCTAACAATAGAAATATTATTCAAATCTGACTTGTCTTTGTTCAAATCCATAAAATGGGCTAAGAAGAAAGCTTGACATCCGTTTTTCAATAAACGAATAGCTTTATGGCTTGATATATGATAGTGACCGATTTTAGTGGTTTAGTTGTTTGAATTGTATGGCCGTGTTGGTTAGGAATATGAAAACTAACAACCTTACGAAAACAATCAATTTTGACATGATGAGTGGTTAACCAATCAATTCCTAAAATCACATCAAAAGCAAGTATCTTTAAAGATATAAGATCAACAGGTAATGTGATAGTGCCAACTTGGATCATGCAAGATTTATAAACTGTAGATGTAACGAAGGTTTCACCCAACGAGAGTTTCAACAGATAAGTCAAAGTCCAATTTCTCCTGAGTCAAGTTTAAACGTTGAGCACAAGCGGGAGATAAAAGAATGGGTAGAACCCCAGATCTAGTAAGGTATAAACTTCGCAAGAGTTCAAGATTAGCTTACCCGTAATCACCTCGTTCGGGTTCCTCGTGTTTTGGCCAGTCACGACAAATGCTCTTCCAGGAACCGCTGATTTTGACTTATCCGGGACAACCCTTGGAGTCACCATCCCCGTTGAACTTGGTTTTGCTACAGAACAATCCCGAGCTATGTGGCCTTCCTTTCCACAGTTGTAACATACCTTGGATTGTTGTGGACAATTTGGGCTGATATGTCCCTATTTCCCGCATTTGTAACATCTAACTGGCGGTCGTTCTCCTCCCCTAGAATGTGTTGTTGGTGCTGGTGCTGCTGTTGATGTCTTCTCGTCATTGTTGAATCTCCTCTTTCTGAAATTTCTACTTGATTCACATCTCATATTATCATGGCCACGATGACCACCTAAGTGGTTACCGCCTTTGTTCGTATTTTTCCCTCCTCTTGGTTATCATCGCTCTGATGACCAACAAATAAGCTTAGATAAGACACACTAGCGAAGGATTTACTCATCTCTCCCCTCCTAGTTATATTCCCCGATCTCCGCCAGAGACCATATCCCTAAGCTTTGATACCAATCGTGGCGCCCCCCAAAATAGGTATACAACACCCATTCCGAGTGCCAAATACATAAAGATGAGAAAAGCAAACTACAACTTCAATAATACAATTGTCGTGCAAAATACGACAACACATACCGTGAGTTTAAATACAAATATTGTCTTCTAGACAATATCCACACTCAAATAAGTCCTCGTTACAATTATTCAAATACTATTTTTACGTAAATAGTGAGGATCATTAAAACATCTTTCTAGAACCATCACTCCGTACTCGATTAGTTCTGTTATGTTCTCACCTCCCGAGAAAAATGGAACAAAAAGAAAAGGGTGAGCTCAACTAGCCCAATAAAGAATATTATGACTAAGATAATATACAACAAATTATCGTTAGTCTTCAACAGGGAAAAATCTGATAAAATATAATAGCCAATAAGTTTTAGACTAACAACTACAGCGGAAACAACAATCCATTAGAAGAGTCAAGTAGAGAATGAGTTCTACTGTCTTCTAAGATTTAAAAGTCCATCATCAATATTTTATCCCTATAACACAATCAATATACATCTTTAATCAAATATTCATCTTTTGCACTACTGGCCAAAGATATTCATTTTATATCACCAGGTTATGTATTCATCTCAACACTGCTTCATCTTTGCACTACGGGCCAAAGATATTCATCGATTAATCATTTATCTTTTGCACTACAGTAGAAGATATTTAGTAATATCATCATTTAGGACCGAGGATGATAAAAATATTTTAAAGAAAACGAATCCAAAGTGAAACCGGAAGGACAAATAGTAGGGATTCAGATATAGCAGGTTTATCCAAGATCAATAATACTTTATAAATACCAATTTTGAAGCGAGAATTCAAAAATAAAGATCAAAACATGGATACAATCAAAGATAGTAATCATAATAGACATCTTGGACAAAAAGAAGAAAATTTTATTTTTCTAGGTGAATAGTGTCGTATTCGTGAATAAGGTCGTATCGTGAATAAAGCCATATATACGTGAATAGTAATCCCGACACAAAAAAGTTCCAAATTTGATAAAAATTCGGATCAATACTTGACATAATGATATTGAAGAAATAATATCATATATGAAGAAAATAACATCATTTACCTCAAAATATCGAGTCTTACGATCGGAATATCGGTATAAAAATGAAGAAAAAACTTGCACTGATGAATAGAAACTCACAAAGTATCTAAATACTCACAAAATAGACTCAATAATCTAGAGATAGAAAGAGAGAAAGCTTATGTTTACGGTGTGATTTTCAATTCTAACTTAGCCTCTCATTTATAGGAAAATGTTAATGACTTGACTCGCAACTCCGATTGCTTTACGCTTACTATTCTCACCCACCACATTTGAAATAAATTCAGCACATTTCTTCACCAACCATAAGTGGGGCCCACTCAATTCTAGAATTTTCCACCAAAATCATTTATAAACCTAATTTCTGAATTAGTCACCTCTTAAAATTCATAACAAATCATACGTTCATTTTTAACGGTTCAAAATTTGTGGACATATACTCAACTTTTATATGTATAACATATCCAAAAATTACAACGATCCAAATCTATTTGATTAAAAATTATAACTCACACAATATATCTCAAAAATCTAGTTTAATTTTTAATACCTTCATTCAAACAAAAATACTTGATAAAACACCTCAACATTAACTCCTTCATTTTTAACCACAATAAATATATCTAACATTTATATCCACATAAAATAAATATTTCCTTATCATATGAATCAATAATTAATTATTCACAAATAATATTACGAATCACATTTATGATGATCGGATCGCTCCCACGAAAGAGGGGCTTTCCAATAAAATTTCTTCTTATTGGTAGCAATTAGTCAGGTGACCAAACCTCTCCTTGATGTAACTTTCTAGACATTGCCAATAATGCTATCTAATAATATTATTCAAATAATATGAATTATTGATCTGATAATGGGAAATACTGTGCAGTGACAATTATTGAATCAACAATACTATAAAATATCAACGCAGCAATTATTGAATCAATAAAATAAAATATTGTACAATAACTATCATAACAATTATTGAGTAGTGCCTTCTTACGTAAGGATCAATAATTCATCAATCACCATGCATCCACGCCATTCTCGTATTTTAACCACCGGGTATTCCATCAGTGTTAACGATAACAACTACACCGTTATTTATAAAAACTCAAACTTGTCGTTTTCTTCATCCGACAGTTATTCTGTTATGGGGCCCACAAATGACTGCGCTGTCGTACGAATATTTCCCGACAACAAGAATATTTCACGACCAAACGAATATTCCCCGACAACAATGATTATTTTATAACCACTTGCATATTTTGCAAAATTTGCACATTTCACCCATAACCAGAGAATTATATCAAATTAATACCTTATTATTCACAAATATAATTAGAGGAAATTCGATTTTATTTATAATAAGTTGGGGTCTTACATAGGTGACCAAACCTCTCCTTAGACAGAATTTTCTAGACATTGCAATAATGTTATCTAATAATATTATTCAGATAATATGAATTATTGCTCCGATAATGGAAAATACTGTGTAGTGACAATTATTGAAACAACAGTATTATAAAATATCAACGTAGCAATTATTGAATCAATAAAATAAAATATTGAACAGTAATTACTGTAATAATTATTAGTAGAGTCCTTCTTACGTAAGAATCAATAATTGGTGCAATACTGCGCTTCTTATGTTTTAAACCAATTTAGTATTTCAACAATGATAATCAGTAATAACAACGCCGTTATTTATAAACAATTTATTTTTGTCGCTTTCTTCATCCAATCGCTTTCAAGTTATGGGGCCCACATAAGATCAAGGTCAGTCGCATTTAATATTCCCAACAAATGAGAATATTCCACGACCAAACGAATATTCCACGACAACAATGAATATTTTATAACCACTTGCTTATTTGAAATATTTGCGTATTTTACCCATAACTAACCACATTAATCAAAACAATCCTTACTATTTCAAAATAATAAATAGAGAAAATTCAATTTTATTTCTAATAAGTTGGGGTCTTTAATTATGTGGTTTGTATTTAAATAGTTATAGGTCGAATCCAGATCAATCTATTTTTTAAATTATAGTTTCACTAAAATCGTAATTTCTGTTATACTAAAAAAGTTATTTTAATGAATTGCCTTTTCCCTTTGATGTTTGCCATTCATTTGATTTTAATTAAATTTCAGAAAAAATTTAAAACGTTGCACCAGTGGTCTAGTGGTAGAATAGTACCCTGCCACGGTACAGACCCGGGTTCGATTCCCGGCTGGTGCATTAGATAGGCACTTTTTTGCCAAATCCATTTGTCAAATTATAACACACCTCACAAAAGAGAGTTTTAAGAATTGATCATGTCCAATCAAAATCAAAAAAACTGTAGTACTTATCTCTTAAATGAATAGAATTAAATGACGAGTTGCCTAAACAAATTGAAAAGAAAGTAATCCAAAACTCAAACTAAATAAATTTCCTATCACCAATATTCAGTCAGTTGAGGCTCATGAGGCTAAAGATAGTTCATTCCTGGACACAAGTCCGACTTGTTGTTTTGTATCTTTAGATGAGAATTAGTTGAGGCTCATGAGGCTAAAGCATGCTGCTGCATTCCTGAGTTCATTCGTGGACACAAGTCCGATTTGTTGTTGTGTATCTTTAGATGAAGATTCTGAGCTGGATATAAAATTCACCACACTGATCAAATGCTAACAATACAATGTAATATATATTCACCAACAATTAGTTAATTGCTAGCTAATAAATCTATGTACTTTAATTAGTTCCTTTTATATATATATATATATATATATATATATATATATATATATATATATATATATATATATATATATATAATTTCAATATGTTAATTAATCTCCTTAATTGAGAGTAGATATTCTACATACCTGGACTCACAGGTTTCCTTGGATTGATCATCATCAATTGCATAAAAGTTCATATAATCATAATCTTGATCAGGAGCTTCTGCTAAATGTTTAATGTCAAATCCATGCGAAGCCCCCAATTCGGGTTGAATT
Source organism: Panax ginseng (assembly GCA_020205605.1). NCBI lineage: Eukaryota > Viridiplantae > Streptophyta > Magnoliopsida > Apiales > Araliaceae > Panax > Panax ginseng. The sequence continues at coordinate 17,919,643 of CM035145.1, read as the reverse complement.
TCTAATGGTTTGTTATCATCACTCATAACATCAGAATAATTGCTCAGATTAAAGAAAGGTTTAGTCGTATCACCGGATTCAGCATAAAATCCACCCTCATTTTCACTCACAAGATCATAAGAATTAATAATTTGAGAAGAAGGGGAATTATCTCCCCTGCATAGAGCAAGCTGCGCATGCACATAATGTAGTTCCTCGGTGGCTTGCTGCAGCTGCTGATGGAGTTGAGTTATGATGCCAAAACAGCCATGAACAGGAAATCTCTCTCGTATATTAGACTCGTAAATTATTGATTTCATGGCGTCGACTTTTTGGTCATGGTTTCTCATTTTCCTAAGTATTTTGATAACCTTGGAGACTCCGAAAAGGCGGTGCACATTGTCGAAGATTTTGGGCTGGTCGGCTGGGAAAAATGGGGCAAGAGAGCACTCTAAATAACACCTTCTCCTTTGAAACTTGCATGCGGCACATGCTTTGTTTGGACCTCCTTTTACTTTCATGTTCGATCGGGTGGTAAATTAATGTATGTATTAGCAATGTTAACGTTGTACAAGCTAGTAGGAGTGATAGGTGGTGGTGGTATTATTAGAAATATTGATGTAGCAATGAGAGGAGGAGGAGGAGGAGGAGGAGGAAGAAAGAAGAAACAAAATTAAGGTCAGGAGATGAGAATGACTTCATTGATGATCAACAAGTTCACAACACGTGTGGGGTTTGTTGAGATTAGAATTTTGACCCAGTTTATATTTGGGAATGCGGTTTTAGTGGATATATTTTGACCCAGCACTGTAGACTAGCTAGCTAGCCAGCTATCACTCACAAACATACCATTAAATCATTAGTACTTACTTCTACAACGCAATTGTAAAATCCTTTAATTACAATTATGTATTACTAGCTATATATTTTATATCATGGAAGTGTATAAGTACTAAACTTTATATATGTTGAGGTCTGTAACGGCAAGCTCATGTGTTTTTTACTTAAAAAATCTAAAATAAACAACTATTTTTACTTGGTTCAAAATGTTAGGTGTTGGGTCGTGATATATTTTATTTTTAGGTCGGGTACATTGGGCCTATTCACATAAACAATCTATAGGGCCTCTATTATTAATCCGTGAAAGTCACTGGGCCCAGTCACCATATTATATCCGTTTTAACTTCTCTGGTAGGCTTGGTCAAAGTGGATCGACCCATTAGATATTTTAATATCTGTTACTTTGACTTATGATGATGAAAAAGCATGACGGTTGACCAAGGCTCTGTCATGCATTAATGTGGATGGGATCATAAGCCGTACGTGGTGAAAACAAATGGCCAAAAGCGGTAGATAAACCTTATCTGATCGGCAGAGCCCATCGATCGGAGGGGTGTCGGTAGTAGTGGGTGACACGATAATCAAGCGAGAGATAGTATAACCTAGCAAGGAAGCCATCGCCTGCAGAGTGCGTTCATACATATTGATTTTTTTTTCATATTCTCTCACATACACACAACCGAGATTTATTATCTCTCTGAGACCTTTAGGCGAGACATTCCTCCATTGTTAACCTTGTGAACATATACTAATTCTCACGCTGAAGCTATCCCCGACGGAACCACCGTCGAAACATGTGTGTTCACAGTGTTTCTTCGCGAGATCGGGGCGTCTTACGTGATTGGGGCGTGGCGAAGATCCTGGCGTTAACATTGGCGCTAGGAGGGCTTTGAGTTCTAGTGTCATTAAAATTTTCAATCACAATCGTTTAACCTACTTCGGAAGATGATGAGGAGTAGGGATGGTACGCCGTAAGAGGCGACGATGGTCATAGCTAAATCATTTGCCTCGTGTTTCGGTGAAGGATCGTCTGGGTCCTTCCAAAAGTGCTCACGAAAGCACGACCTTTAAGCATAATTCAGGAGATCTCCGTCCGAAGATTCATGGCGGGGCCAGACGAAGATTGGTCTTCGGTGCGGACAAAGAGCGAGATCATGGTCGAGGGCAAATGGAAGGCTCACCGACCAAGATTTATCATAGAAGTAGTCAGGAAGATAGAGCCGCCAAGTTGGCGAAGATGGTGGACGAAGCAGATAGAGCCATAGAGGTCCTGTTAAAGCAAAGAGAGAAATAATAGAAACAGATGCTTGGTGGCGGAATTACGGACGAAGCATCTAGCCATGATCGGTCCAGAAGGACGAAGTGGGCATAAGGAGGAGTCGCGACGAAAAGGGTAAGGAGCCGAAGCGTTAACGCGTGTTTCTAGGGATCATTCTCGAAGTAGGAGGAGATCGAGGAGGAGAACTCTCGTGGCCTCGAAGAAGGCAATAATGACCGTTACCTCTCAGCATCGAGATGATTATCGACAAAGGAGCAGGTCGAGGGAGGTCGTACCCGAAGTCAGGGTAATGGACTATCAACGCGATCATTCTCACCATAAGGAAAGAGTTGTGTACCGAAGCAGATCAAGAAGTTCCTCCAGGGCAGTAGGATCGGCAGGAGGAGGTCGATCCTCTCAGAGACATAATGTTGTTCACTAGAAAGAGGTTTCCCCACAGCCTAGAGGCGTTGATTTTCCAGTAAAGGAGCCGAGAGCTCGAAAAGCAATCGGCCGAGGTCCAACAGGTGAAGGGCCGCTCGGAAAGAAAGCATCCCTTTTTCCTGGATATTCTCAAGGAAAAGCGAATATCACTAAAAATTGCCTCGCATGGAAAGTTACGATGGAACCGAGGATCCTTATGACCATAGCCAGCGTTCGGCCGGCTTAATGGACTATTACGACTTCACCGATCTTGCCAAGTGTCACACCTTTATTACTGACCGAGAAAGGATCGCGAGGCGAGTTGTTGGGAACTTTGCCTTGGATTCAATATCCTCTTGGACCGAACTTTGTGATAAATTCCATGCCTGCTTTAGAATGGCGAAGAAGAGAAAGCCTACGGGTTCTTCAGCGCAGATCCGTGCGGTTTACCAAATGAATCTTTGGGCGATGTGTAAAGAGGTTCGGAGAAGCGATCGGTCGGTGTCCGATCTTAATGATCTCTGTGTCAGGCTGTAGGTTTGTTCCAGAATGGATTGGATCTGGTAAAGTCCGAAAAGTTGGTGAAGAAGTTGATGTTCAACCATCCGAAGAGCTTGGCCGAAGCCTTTGACAAGGCAGGAGGCTATATCGTTGTGGAAGAAGCTATGAACAGCCTGAAGCATCGTCCTTCGGGTCAGGTAAAAGAGTCAGTAGCTCCTAAGGCCAAAGTTGAACAGAGGAGAACGGGGGGTATAATGATCGGACGGTTAAGCGCTTCGAAAAATACAATAATTCTGGCGGCAAGAAGCGGTCATCCTCCGTTCCGGCCTACCAAGGTGAATAAGGTCTACACCAAACTAAACAATCGATAGATCTATAATTCGGACCAAATCGAAATCAACCTTTCTTGAGCCACCCGTGATAACTACTGAAACCAAGGCGGGTAACTCTCATAAGTATTGTGGCTATCATCGGTCACCGCCACGACACTAACGAGTGTTGCAATTTGAAAGACTTTGTGGAGAGGAAGATTAAGGATGGCTTGTTGGTGCAGTATGTGGCCGTGAGTGATCGCTGAGAATATTAACCGTCGCTTGTTCGAGACGGTTCAAATGGCCCCAGTGCCGCCGCCAAGGCATGTCATCGATGTGATAACCGGTGGATCTGCAGGGAAGTTGATAGGGAGGAAGAGAAGGGCTAACCTGGATTCGGTCATGACTATGACAGATGTTCCCCTGAAGGTGGATAGACCATTCGCCGGGACTGTCATATCATTTACTGACGCTGACTATCCTTCGGAACCCATCGAGCCACGTGAGGGGCCTTGGTGATCACAAATATGCAGTGGGCACGGTGGACATGAAGCGCGTGATGATAGATAATGGATCTTCATGGATATTCACATGCGCCCATGCCTATCGGAGGATGCACCTTGATGGGCGTAAATGGAGGTCGGGCGGGAAGCTCCTTTATACTGGCTTCAAAGAACGATCCGGTCAAAGTTGCGAGCCTATTGAACTCCGGTTATCTTGACACACACCCCAAAGAAGTCGAAATAGTATGTAAATTCTATGTTGTGCACGCGTTGATTCACCTTACAACGCTATACTTTGGGAAGACCTACCTTAATCGCTTCTCAAGTTTGTGACCTCCATCCCTCATTTCAAAGTCAAGTTCCCCACGGCTCATGGAGTAGGAGAGGTGGCGGGGACTTGGATTTAGCTGACGATGCTTCTTAGGAATCTTTGTTATTTCCTCCAGAGTGGGGTTAGCAAACAAAAGCGGCGATGGCAATTGTGATTGAGCCCTTTCCGAAGTAGTTCCGAACCGATGGGTGATTCTCGCTTGGTGGGGCGGAGGAGGTCGAGTTGATCCTTGGAAAGCCGACAGACCGTGAAGATCGGTTGGGTCTACCGAACCTCTTCTGACAAACCTTATAGAACTCTTACTGTTCTTTATGCGGATATTTTTGCATGGGAACCGAGGGACATGCGAGAGTTAGTCGGAAGATAGCTGAGCACAGCCTGAATGTAGATCCCTCGAAGAAGCCAGTTCGGCAGAAAAGGCGGATCTTTGTGCCCGAGCGACAGAAAATCATTGATGAGGAAATCAATATGAAGAGAGAGATTGCAAAGTTTATCTCAACATGTTTAACTTGTCAACGTGTAAAGGCGGAGCATCAAGTGCCTAAGGGACCATTGCAACCACTTGAGATTCCGAAATGGAAGTGGGAACACATTACCATGGATTTCGTTACGGGACTTCCCACGGTTTCTCAAGGCATAAATGCTATTTGGGTTATTGTTGATAGATTAACCAAGTCTGTACATTTCTTGCCGATACGGGAGACTTATTCTCTTGAACGTCTTACTAGTATGTATGTAAATGAGATTGTGAGGTTGCATGGCATGCCAGTATCCATAGTTTCTGATCGTGACCCAAGATCTCACTTCAAGATTTTGGGTTAGCTTGCAAAAAGCTATGGAGTGCGGATTTATGATTCGATTCGGCATACCATCCTCAAACAGACGACAATAAGAGAGGACTATTCAAACTCTTGAAGATTTATTAAGACTACGTGTCCTGAACTTCAAGGCGGTTGGGATAAGTATTTACCATTGGTGGAATTCTCCTACAACAACAGCTTATCGAGCAAGTATAGGTGTGGCCCCATTCAAGCATTATATGGACGAAAATGTCGCTTCTCCGGGATATTGGGACGAGGTGGGTGAAGTAACATTGTTGGGACCCGAGTTAAGATGCGTTATGACTCACCGAAAAGATCCAAATGATTCGACAACGTATACAAAGCAGCACAAGATCGACAAAAGAGTTATGCGGATCTTCATCGAAAGGACGTGGAATTTAGTATAGGGGATCATGTATTATTGCGTGTTGCCCCATGGAAGGGAGTTACAAGATTCGGAAAGAGAGGAAAGCTCAATCCACGATTTGTTGGTCCATTTCAAATTCTTGACCAGAAGTAGGTAATGTAGCCTATAGACTCGCGTTACCTCCTCGAAAGTATGTCTCGTGTTCATAATGTGTTTCACATATCTCATATTAAATAAATATGTGAAAGACACGAACCACGTTATTGAGTTAAACCGGACGAGATAGCCAAAGACTTAACGTATGAGGAGAGGTACTGTCAAGATCTTGGATAGGAAGGAGCATGTTCTACGACGAAGGTCATACCACAAGTTAAAGTCTTGTGGAGGAACCATCTTATAGAAGAAATGACACAGGAATTGGAAAGCGGAAATGAAAGCGAGGTATCCTCACCTTTTGAAACACCGTGCGTATGTCAATTTTGAGGACGAAATTTCATAAGGAGGGAGGTTGTAAGACCCCAAATAATTAATAAATGAAATTTAATTTCCTCTAATTATTATTTTAAAATAGTAAGGGTTGATGTGATTAATGTGGATAGTTATGGGTAAAATCGCAAATATTTCAAAATAAGCAGTGGTTATAAAATATTCATTGTTGTCGGGAATATTCGTTTGGTCGTGGAATATTCATACGTCGGGGAATATTAAATGCGACCACATGCAGACCATGTGTGGGCCCATAACGAAAGCGATTGGAGGAAAAAAACGACAAATATAAGTTGTTTAAAAATAACGGCGTAGTTATTCTGAATTCTGTTGTTGGAATATCCGGTTGGTTAAAACACAATACGCGTTGTTGCACAAGAAGACACTGCAGTATTGCACCAATTATTGACTCTTACGTAAAGGGCCTACTCAATAATGGTTACGATAATTCTTTATTCGATATTTTATTGGTTCAATAATTGTTGCGTTGATATTTTATATTCTTGTTGTTTCATAATTGTCATTACACGTATTTTTCATTATCGAAGCAATAATTCATAGTATCTGAATAATATTATTAGATAACATTATTGGCAATGTCTAGAAAGTTACGTCTAAGGAGAGGTTTGGCCACCTAATTGCGGCGCCGAAGAGAGAAATTCTTATTGAAAGCCCTCTTTCCTGGGAACTCCCCAGTTTATCGATATTGTGATTACTCGTAATATTATTTGTGAATAATTAATTATTGATTCATATGATGAGAAAAATATTGATTTTATGTGGATATAGATGAAGAAAATTTTAATCGACAATTGTTGAAAATTGAAATTTTATCTTTTTACGATAAAATAATTCATTTAAATATATATAATATTATATTTTAATAATATAATAATGGTGATATTTTTACAACGAATGTGGGATATATGAGTATACGAGGAGGAAGAGTATTTTTGTTGCAATAAATGTTTAAAACATGTTAAACATGTCTGTGGACCCCATTTATTGACTGAAATTTGATTATAACCTCTAAAATCACCCGTTTGTGGATTTCGGTCAATTTACATTTGGGAAATTTGGAAAAACTTTCTTACGCAAAGTTGTAGAAATTGAATTTCCTATAAAAACTCCGAGATTCAATTTTCTCGATAAAAGGGCTATTTATTATGAATTATTGAAGTTAGGAGTTAAAATAATTGATTTTTGGAAGTTTTAAATATTTATATTAACAAAAACGTTTTTTTACAATTGTAAGCCTCATGAATCACATGTTAAGTTGCTGAAATCAGAAGTCTAAGTGGGCGTAGGAAAATTTTAATATAAATTAATATTTTATTAAATTTTCTGCTTTGGTGTTCTAAAGCATTTTCCTATAAATAGGTGCTTAGGTTGGAATTGAAAATCACACCGAAATGTAAGTTTTCTATCTCTATATTATCGGTTTATTCTTGTGAGTATTTTTGAGTATACTTTGAGTATTGCTATACTGCAAGTTCAAGTTATAGCTTTATATCCAATTATTCCAGGTGAAAAGAACTGATCTTTCGAGGTAAGGGATATTATTTTTTCGTAATGATATTATTTTTTTCAATATCATTATCTTTGAAATATTGATCTGAAGTTTTATCAAATTTGGAACTTTTGGTGTTGTGAGTTCTTATTCAAGTATACTGATCTTATTCACGAATCTGACCTTTTATTCATCGAAAAATAAAATTTTTTCTTTTCGTCCAAAATATCTATTGTGGATACTAGCTTTGATTGTATCCATGTTTTGATCATTCTTGAATTTTACACCACTATGATTATTTTTGAGGTATTTTTGGACGTGGATAAAACGAAGTACGAATCCTTAATCCTTAATCCTTGTCATTTTGTTTCACTGGATTCGTTTTTTTTAAAAAAAATAATAATATATTTTTCATCATCCTCAGTCTTAAATGATGATATTATTGAATATCTTTGGCCTGTAGTGCAAAGATGAATGATTTCTGATGAATATCTTTGGCCTGTAGTGCAAAGATGAATGATTTCTGATGAATATCTTTGGCCCGTAGTGCAAAGATGAACAGGTGTTTAGATGAACATGACCAATTGGTGAATGTCCTTGGCACAGTAGTGCAAGGATGAATATTTGATCCCGGATATATATTGATTGATGTTACGAGGATAAAAATAGATTTATGAACTTTAAAATTCATACATAGAAGATAGTAGTTTGTATTCTCTACTTAACTCTTCTAATGAATTATTATTTCATACGCGAATATTGATTTAAAACTTGTTGTCTATTGTATTCTATTATATTTTTCCTGTTGAAGACTAACGATAATTTTGTTGTATATTATCTTAGTCATAATATTTTTTTCTTGGGCTAGTCGAACTCACCTTTTTCCTTTTTGTTCCATTTTTCTTCTCGGGAGGCGAGAATGTAAAGCGCGATGCAGTCGGGGTATGGAATGATGGTTTTAGAGAGTTGTTTAGTAGTCCTCACCATTTTGTAAAATAATGTATCAATAATTATGATGAGGATTTATTTGTATGTGGATATTGTCAGATGGCAATATATGTATTTAAACTCACAGCTTTACTATTGTAATAATAAAGTTGTAGTTGTTTTACATACAGTGTATTGACAACTTCGAATGGGTGATGTATACTGTTTTGGGGTGTCACATGAAGACTCTCGGTTGTTCAAAGATGTCCAACGTCTGACTAGTCGGATTGCAGCTTTGAGGAGGTTCGTCGCCAGATCTGCGGAGAGGTGCCTTCCTTTCTTTGATACATTGAAAGTAGAAGAATGCGAAGACGTTCCAGTGGACTTCAGAGTGAAAGACGCCTTCCGAGCATAAAGGCGTATCTTTCTTGACTCTTTTATTGGTGAAGCCCGCTTCTAGCAGAGAGACCTTATATCCAGCATTTCTGCAGTTAAAGTTCGTTAGCGGTTGGTGCGATCTTTGGTTCGGAGGTCGATGGAAAGCGACATCCGGCCCTATTATGTCGATCCACGTCTGCGAGATCTTTGAAACCAGTATCCGAATATTGAGAAATTTGCCTTCGCCTTGATAATTGCTAGTAGAAACTTGGCAAGATTTTTTCAAAATCGGCTCTCTGATCGCTACACAGATCGACCATTGAAGAAGGTGATGGGCAAGCCAAGTTTGAGGAAGATTAGCGGCGCGTGGACAATGGAGTTGTCACGCGTTTTCATCGAATACCATCCACGAACCGCTATCAAAGGTCAAGCTTTGTCCGATTTCATGGTAGAATGTTCGTTAGCAAAGCGAGATGTCGAGTTACCGAAAGTTTAATCGTCCGTCGAGCGATTCTGCGAGCTTCTTCAACAGGAAGCGAGAATGTTTGGACTCTATATGCAGATGGTTCCTCTACCCTAACTGTTAGTGGGGCAGGAATTATCTTGACAAGTCCGGACGGATTCAAAGTTCAACAGCCATCGATTGGATTTAAAGCGACGAACAACGGCCAGTAGTATGAAGCGATGTTAGCGGGTGTTCGATTGGCAAAGAGTCTAGAGGTCCAGAAGCTTATCATTTACAGTGACTCTCCATTGGTCGTCAAGCAGCTGTCGGGAGATTATGAAGCTCATGGAACTCGGATGATCAAGTATCTGGCGGAGTTAAAGGACCGATTTCAGTATTTCGCTTCGTACGAATTTCAGGGCATAGAGCGTAATGACAATTCTATCGCCGATGCATTGTCGAAATTGGCTACTACGGATGCAAGATGTTTTTAACGGATCGTTTTACTTGGAAGTTCTGCAACGTTCAGTGTTTAGCATGAAGCAGTGATGTGTATCGAGGCGATCTAACGCTTGGATGACCCCTACATCGAGTATTTGGCAGATGGCGTCCTTCATTCGGATCAGATGTTAGCAAAGAAGATCAAAAACAAGAGCACCAACTTTGTTCTTATTGATGGGAATCTTTATCGATTGGCCTTTTCTTCACCATTCTTTGAAGTGCTGGTCCCATCCGGAAAGCGGAATATCTTTCTTCGGGAAGTTCACGAGGGCATTTACGGTGATCATATGGCTGCTAAATCTTTGGCTTACAAAGTACTTCGACAAGGATACTATTGGCCTACAATTTTCAAGGAAGCTACAGAGTATGTCAAGAAATGTGAAAAGTGCCAATTCAATAGTCCGATCCCACATCAGCCACCGGAAGAGTTATACTCGATTTTATCTCCTATATACCTTCATTTATGCTGGGGGTAGATATATTGGGCCCATTGCCTAAAGCTAAAGGTCGTTAGCTTTTTTATAGTTCTTATTGATTACATGACTAAGTGGGTAGGCGAAGCCACTTGGTTAATAAGCGAACAAGAATGTTTGAAGTTCATAAAAAGAGTCCGTAGTGTTTCGCTTGGAATCCCTGAGTATTAATATCGGACAACGGACGCTAGTTAAATGGGATCAAAATTTGAAGCATTTTTAAAGGAGTTGATTCAAAGATAAGAAGACTTGGTGGCTCATCCACAATCAAATGGCCAAGTTGAGGTGACCAACAGACGACTGGCGAATCGGATCAAGCCAGGATGGATGAAGCTAAAGGAAGATGGCGGAGGAGGCTGCTCGGCGTGTTGTGGGCTTACCGGACTACACCAAGGACTACCATCGAGGATTCACCTTTTCGACCGCCTATGGTAATGCGATGCCTTTAGTCCTCGTCGAAATCGGATCTCAAGTCTTGGTCGGTCCAATACAAAGAAATATACAATGACGAAGGATGAAGGCCAATTTGGATCTGCTAGAAGAAGTCGGAGGGTGGCTCTACTTAAACCGGGTCAACTTATCAACGAAGAGTATCTAAGCATTATAACAAAGGAGTCAAGCTTCAGCAGATTGAAGTAGGAGACTTAGTCCTCGAGAAAGCGAAAGCTTTTACACCTCGAAACACGGAAAAGTTAATGCCAAACCGGGAAGGTAGTATGAAGTGATCGAAGTATCAAAAGCCGGAACTTATCGGTTAAAGGCGTTAGATGGTTCAAATCAAAAACACTTGGCACGCTGGTAGGCTTGGAATACTTTCAATAAAGATCAAGTTAATTCATCTAAGTCATATATATTATTGTTCATTATCAATAAAAAGTCACTTTTTCACTATTGATCCCGGTCCTATTTATCCTATGGTCACTATGGTGTAAGGAGGTATGGTAGGACTTCTTTGGCCATTCGATGGCGACCCATTTGTCGTTTCTACCCCGAGTGGTGAGGCGAAGGATCTATATTGATTTTACCAGGGTGGTAAATCAATGGTCACTATTGATCCTGGTCCTATTTGTCCTATGGTCACTATGGTGTAAGGAGGTATGATAGGACTTGCTGGCCATTCGATGGCAGCCCATTTGTCGTTCTACCCCGAGTGGTAGACGAAGGATCCTATATTGATTTTACCAGGGTGGTAAGTCAATGGTCACAATTGGTCCTTATATCTTGATCCTTATAACTTGATCCTTATATATTGGTCCTTATATGATTGTTCCACCCCGAGTGGTAAACAAATGCCCAATCTCACACTTCGGAACCGATGAGTATGTGTTACTTTATTTTATTTAAGTGTTGAGTTCAGTCCTTTCTGTTCAGTTAATAAATTCTGTCCATGAAATTCAATTCACTTCATCTCATACATTAACTATTATATGTCTTAACTGATTCACTGTTTAGGTTCATTTTACTGATATTGAATTATTGACAAGAAACTAACCGAAAACATAGTTCACAATTAAAGAAATTGCAGATTCATCAGGAAAACTAAAACATTCATTCGATCTATTCATTTATGAACTAAATACACCAATATAGGAACATTGACAACCTCCATATATAAAATTTCAAAATGATCCCAAAAACATAAAAAGTTTAAACAGAAAAATTTTATATAATCGAGAATGAAAGCGGGAAGAACACTAGGCACCACCTTCGCCTTCTTGAGTTGAGCAAAGTTGGATCCAGTTGAAGCGTGAGACGCTTTTTCTTTGCCTCTCTCTCGGCAGTCTTCATAGCCTTCCGAATAGACCTTCATGATTTCGACGTTCGGTTAAATCCAATCCCTATATTACGCTTGAATCGCTTTACCGGCTCTTGGTCGAAGAGGACCCTTCCCTCAGCTCCTTTATTTTATGGCGAAGTTTGTGGCGTTTGTTCTTATGTCTCCGCTCTTCGTCACGGGCTTTCGATTGAGCGTCACCAAATTTGAATTGCCAAGCTCCGGTTGGTAGAAGAAAATTCCTCATTTTGGCCTTGAAGTAGGTTTTTCTTCGACCAGTGCTCGTTGAGATCGATTAAAGTTTGTTGGTTTGGCTTTTGATCGCGCCATCCATCCTATGGGCCCTTAGTTCATCGTCGACGTCTTGAGTCCATCTTGGCTTGATCTAAGTCTCATTGGAGGCCATCGATGGTTTGAATAAGCGTCTTCGTGATTAGTTATTTCTCGAGCCAAGGTCGATCTCGGTATGTTTATTTCTTGTCTCATGAAATCTTCCTCGGCTTCCCCCATTTATGTGCCTTGACGCAAAACGCTTGAAACGACATTAGCTGCGTATGTTCAAACAATTTTCAAGTCAATACCCAAATATCCAAGTAAACGGAGATATAAGAAATAAAAAATGCTTATTTACCTTAGCGAGATAGCTTATCCCTTCATCGAGCAGATTTCCGTCTGTGTGATCACTGAACCGATAATCGTCAGCGTTCCTTATGAAGGCCCCGAAAAGGTCGAAGGGAAAGTTAGCATTGAATCTAGGCCACAGAGTCGGAGACCCCATGGCCTCAGCATGATAACCCCGACATGAAGGACCGGGTCGTTCAGGCGAGGGTCTCGACCTTTCCGGGGAAGGAACTTGTTGCTCAGGAGGAGTAGGTTCAGGTTCAGCGTACATAGTTTCGGGAGATGGAGATTTGTTTGGGCTGGATTCTTGGAAAGGAGCTGCAGATGCAGAGCTCGGATAGCTGTGGGGAGTGCGTTTCCTCTTCTTGGACAGGGTTTGGATAGCTTCATCCTGATCACCCTCTTCGGCAATCTGTATTTCTACAGGCGGTACGAAGGGAGGGATGATCGATGATTGGGGCACCCTAAGCTCTTCGGCGGTCAGAGGAGTTATTTTACTTTTCAATTTTTTGGTGCGGAGGATGCTTTTTCGATCAGGACGATCGAGTAGACCTCCTCGGCGTGGGACGGATGTGGTGGTTGGCTCAACTTCAGGCGTGGTTTCAGAAGGGGTTGGAAAGGGTGTTGATCTTGGCTTTCTGATTGCCCTCCTCTTCTTACGACGAGGACGAGAGGTCTCGTCCGAGCCGGAACCTCATCGACTTCGTTCGTCAATTCTGAACTCGTCTGTATGTGTTTCCGGGATTGGTTCGGCTTCGGGAGCAGCTTCTGTTGCCAGAGTTTCCATCGCTTCCGAAGACTTCCCGGATAAAAAATCTTCAAACTCTTTTATCTCCAAAGAGCTCGGTTTGATCAAAGATACTGCATAACCAACCAACTCCGTGTTAGAATCCACCTTATAAAAGCGTTTTCAAAAAATTTGTATACATATAAAATAGACCGATACTTACATTTATGGTCATACAACTATGCTTGTTTCGATAGGAGTCCATACTTCCACTCCTCCTTCGGGAAATTGTCAAAAAGTTCCATCATTTCCACTTCTCTTCTTCGTAAATATCGCCAAAGTCGTGAAATCTTCTCATCGCTGGCCTAGTTCGGTAAGGAAGGAATTTGGGGACCCTCAGCGTAAAACCACTTCTCATGCCATTTTATTGCTCAAGGCGTGTTCACCAAATGACGCCTCTTGAACTTCTCTCGACTTGGAGAATGCTTGCTAATGGCCTTGAACCCTTCTCCCTAGATTGTACTATTTTGTATCTTTGTGAAGAAGAAGTCCGGGGAGGGCTCCACGCCCAATTCGTGACGAGAAGGCCACGAAGGCCAAGATGTGAATGTATGAGTTCGATCTTAGTTGGGCGAACCCCACCCCGAAAACCCCAAAGAAGGTTACTATGAAGATATCGCAAAGGAAACGAACCCCTTCTCTAACAGAGTCACAGGACTACGGTAGTCGACTCTCTGGTCAGTTGATACATCTTCACCGGGATCTGGAGTCCTAATCGCGTGGGTATCCTAATGTGAATGCAGGATCGAATCCTCTGTAACTCGGCCTCGATCCACGATAGAGGAGTATTGGCGTCGCGAAAACACTCAAAGTCTCCTATAAGACTCGAGAGGGTTTTGGGAGTTTTGGGAGAGGATTCTTGTCGTTTTCGACCCCTTTGGATTCGAGGCCGAAGTTTCTTCGTGAGCGGTAGGGTTTGGCGGAACAACAGTGATCGGTGTTACTAGTATGGGAGAACCTTGTTCAGAATTTTGGGAAGCCATTGTTGACAAGTTGTAGAAGAAAAGAGAAAGTTCAGAAAGTTACAGAGTTCAGAAGGCGCTCGAATTTCAAATGGGCAGGTAAAACTGTCAAAATTGGTAAAGTTACCTTTTATACTGACGGTTACACGGTGTTCAAGGCCGGCTCATTAAATGTTAGTAATGATTTAGAATTTGAATGGGAAGGGTCCGGTTCCGGGTCCATGTATCTATTAAATAGGGCTTTTCTGATTTGGGCCTCCATTCTCTTCTCCTTTCATTTCGTGAACAGCGATTGGGTACACTTCAATTATCTCCTACTATGGACCTTTAGTAAACTATCTTGGGCCATTCATAGTTTTCTACTAAACATTCTGTTTAACAAAAACTAGGGGCGATGTTGGGTCGTGATATTTCTATTTTTAGGTGGGTACATTGGGCCTATTCACATAAACAATCTATGGGGCTCTATTATTAATCCGTGAAAGTCAATCGGGCCGGTCCACCATATTATATCCGTTTTAACCTTTAAGTAGGGTCAGGTCCGATTGGATCGACCCATTAGATATTTTAATATCATTACTTTGACTTGTGATGATGAAAAAACATGACGGTTGACGAGGGTTCTGCCATGCATTAATGTGGATGGGATCATAATGCACTGGCGTAGAGTGAAAAAAATGGCCAAAAGCGGTAGATAAACCTTATACTGATCGGCAGAGCCCATCGGATCGTAGGGGTGTCGGGGTAGTAGTGGGTGTACGAAGAATCCAAGCGAGAGATAGTATAACCTAAAGAGGAAGCCATCGCCTGCAGAGTGCGTTCTCATACATATTTTTTTTCATATTCTCTCACATACACACAACCCTGAGATTTATTATCTCTCTCTAGACACTCAGACAATACATTCCTCCATTGTTAACCTTGCGAACATATACTAATTCTCACTTTGAAGCTATCCCCGACACGGAATCACCGTCGAAGCTTGTGGTGTTCTGCATGTTTCTTTATCGCGAGGATCGGGACGTCTTACGTGATTAGGACGTGACAGAAGATCCTGACGTTAACATTAGGGATAAAGGTTTTCAAACGGCTATGCTGCCCAAAAATACATAAAATAAGATGACCCCTCCAACGCATACATGCATGTAATCAAGAGATGTGAATGCATGAAGTATATATAGATATATACAACTTAATCAAATCCTAGTCTTGTGAACATTTCTTAAAGGGACTCGTATCATGGTGATTGAAACATCGAAATTGCTTACCTCATCTAATTCTCCACGATTCTAATAAAATGACCCCATAAAACGAATATTCAAATTAACAAAACCATTCAACAACTTGCCAATAGTCAATTATCAAACAACCCAAACGTCAACGAACAAAAGCAACTTACCAAAATTTCTAGTCAACCCATTCATTCAAGTCTTTTAAACCTAGATAACAACAACAAAGATAGAGCAAACAAACAACTTTTCAAAATGGAGTTTTTTAACAAGGCCAAAGCTGTTAGGCTCCAAAGCCACCTTCACAAGTACTTAGTCGCCGATGACGACGAAGAAACCGTCCGGCAAAGCCGTAACGGCTCCTCGCGAAGAGCCCGATGGACCGTCGAGTTTGTGGAGGGGAAGAGCCATGTTGTTCGCCTCAAGAGCTGCCATAATTGGTACCTCACTGCCTCCGATGAGCCATTTCTTCTCGGCATGACCGGGAAAAAGGTGGTCCGATCGGCCCCGTTGTCGAAGAGGGATAATTCGGTGGAGTGGGAGCCTATAAAGGAAGGGGATCACGTGAAACTAAGGTCTAAAGAAGGAGGGAAATTCTTGAGGGCAAATGGGGGCACACCGCCTTGGAGGAACTCCGTTACACATGATTTTCCTCATAGAACTGCAACCCAAGATTGGGTTTTGTGGAAAGTTGAAATGGTGGATATTTTTGTATCGGACTCTGATTCATTCCAGCGTTTTGCATCCAACTTTTCTTCGGCCCGGGGTGATTTAACTGGTTCATATACAAATTCTTCATCGATCACTCCTACTGAATCTCCGCATGCATACGGAAGAAAGGTACATCATCTAAATCTGATAACTTCACATCCATAAAACTATTTTATGGATTGTAACAAATGATTTAACCGACTAACGTGTCACCCCTTGACAACTTAATTTAACACCACCATAATAATATAGTAATGTTATAATTTCTCTTGATTAATTTAATCCCTGACTATATATATATATATATAGTAATGTTTGAATTTCTCCACTTTTTTTGGTTAGAGTATCATAAATTAATTTATGGTGCCATTTGTAAATTCTGAATAAATATTCTGTGACTGTATGCATATATATAACTCAAGTGCATAACGATGTATGTACCTTAATTTCCAATGCAGGGTGGAACAGAGTTTACAAATTCGGACTGCCAAACTCTGGCAATTGCCTCAATAAGATCTCTAAATGCGTCTAGAAGACGGGTAGGTACATGTTCTTTCATACTTACAGCAACTATATTACATGCATGAACTTGACTTTCAAAAGAATTTTCCAAGCTCCAATGCTACTAATATGATTTATAAGATAAAATTAATACGTAACTAAATTTAAAGTTGAAACTGTTACTCCTTTTATTTCAAGATTAGAGATGCATTTTTTATTCCATTCTAAAAAAAAAGTAGAGATACATTTATACTAGAAACTATAAATTGATATATATAATATACACATTTGCACATTATTTTTATACTATCCTTTACGGTATCATATCACCTTTTTGTGGTACATCTAGTATCATATATACCACTATTAAAATTTTTAAATAAATTTAAAAATAAAAAATCAACCTTAAAAGTTATTAATTGATTGATAAATATATCTATAATTTTGGGACGTATTTTCTCATTTTTGTTTGTTGCTAACATATATAGAAGTTAATATATCTGCAAAATGCAGAATGGAATGGAATTTTTCTACAAAGCCAAGGCGGTGAGACTCCAAAACCACCATGGCAAGTATCTAGTAGCCGATGACAACGAATCCACCGTCCGTCAAAGCCGCAATGGATCTTCACAAAGAGCACGATGGACTGTCGAGTTCATCAACGGAAAAGACAACAAAATCCGTCTAAAGAGCTGTCACGGACTGTACCTTACCGCCACCGACGAACCCTTCCTCCTCGGTATGACAGGAAAAAAAGTGGTCCAATATCTTCCTGCCAAGAAAATGGACAGTTCCACTGAGTGGGAACCTATAAGAGAAGGATTTCATTTAAAGCTTACGACAAATGATGGGAATTTTTTGAGGGCCAATTGGGGCACACCACCATGGAGAAACTCCATAACACATGATATTCCACAAAGAACTGCAACACAAGATTGGGTGCTGTGGGGAGTTGAGGTGGTGGACATAGTTACGTCGGAGGAACTTTATTCTTTTCCGAGTTTTGTTTCGTCAATGTCGAGCTTTTCTTCATTGCCTGTTGATTTTATGGAGTCACCGGATTCCGGGTTTCCGTTGGTAGTCTCCGGCGGGACTAGAGATTTATCTACAAAAGAGGTACATTGACTAGCTTCTAATTAAATTAGTCAACACGATGAATGATTGAGGTTTTAGGTCTATCAAAATAATAACGAAAAAGAAGCTCTTAATTTTTTTTTAATGATCAATACAATGATTATTATTTAATATTAAAAGATTCAGAATATGTCTAGATTATTATATAATTCATTATACTTGTACTTATATTTCTCTAAAATGGGGGCGTTCAAAAACAAACTATTATCACATCTATTTTAATTTTTTCTTGATTTTATAGCTTGATAAGAAAATTACAAATAATTTTTTTTTGTATAGCCCAAAAAATAATAAATGTATATTAGAGACTTTAGAGTTATAATGACTAATAAGTTATTAAGGTTTGCTTATTTTTGTTGCAAATACATAAAACAATAAACATAACACAGTAAAAAGTAACTAAACAAAAATAAACAGGCTTCTTTAAAGATTTATCTCGGTCAGACAAGTTGTTGGGAGTTTGGACAGTCTATGACTGACAGAGGTGCACAACAGACCGGTCCGGCTCGGTTCAGCCTTGACCATTTATTAGGATTTAAGCCAAGCCATGCTTGTCTTTTTTATTTTATGACCGTTGGGAGCCTTTGGGTGTTGCATGGATTAGGTTAGTATGAAGTTTATTTTTTTGAAAGTTGATCAATTGATCATTTTTCAAATGCTAACTTAAAGCAATTATAGAGTTACTAGTTACTGGTCTTATGCCTTAGTTTTGGAGTTATAGCAGTTATAGCCGTGTGTGACCCATGTGTTGTGTTGGTCAATTTGTACCTATCATTATATTTAATTATTTATATAATTATGTTATAAAATATTAAGTATTAATAAAATTTTAGGCAACTAACTTATTAATAGTATATAAACTAATTAGCATATTAATATTAAAATTTAATCAACTAACATATTAATATTAAATAATTAACTAGTATGTTAAGAGTATTGCTATATTTACAAAGAGTGTTTACAAAAATTAACTTATAAAGTAATGTGTCAAGGAATAATTGGTAGATAATCCACTGTGGGTCCAATAACTTGTAACCAACCAAAGTCGTACACATCATTTAATATTTTGTTTTTGTAACAATTTTTTAGTCACCAATTATACATTGACACATCATTTTATAAGTTAATTTTTATAAAAGTTATTTGTAAGTGTAGCAATACCCATAATAAAATCTAATCAACTAACTTATTAATATTAAATAAACTAACTAGTATATTAAAATTAAAATTTAATCAACTAACTTGTTAATATTAAGTAAACCAACTAGTATACTAATATTAAAATTTAATCAATCAACTTGTTAATATTAAATAAACTTAGTAACATTAACTAACTTTTCAATTTTGTTTTGATAGTTGGTAATGGTGAGTCCGGATCAGGCCAGACTTTTTGTAATGTCGGTTCAGGCCGGGCTTGATGTCCAAAATATAAGTCGGTTGATGACAGCCCTTCAGGCGGGGTCTGATCTGTTCGGGCCTTGACCATACTTTGTCCAGACCGGGACCAGGCCGACTGCAAGGCCGAATGTACACCTATTGCCAATAAAGTCTACAATTAAAGAAAGTCAATAAAAAAAGACAAAAAACAGAAATATACTTAATGAAATGGGCTCCACACGTGGCATCCATAACGTATCTTTTACGTTTTAACTGTCATTTTTTTTGCTCACACTTGCACCCATACCATAACCATTAATCCCCTTCACCTTTGAAATAAAACCACTTCCTTCCCCTTTCATTAACCTCAAAACTCATACCCATCAGCAGATTTCTGTCCATTTTTTATCCCAAAAGAATTAGTCAAATCCAGTCTGATCTCTTTGAATTGTTGCGAATTTAACACACAAAAATACTCATTATTTCCTTTTTGCAGCAGAAACTTTCTTAATTTGATTGGGTTCTCTCTGTTGATTGATTTTCAGAGCAGTGGAATGGAATTTTTCCAAAACGCTAAATCCATTCGCCTTAAAAGCCACCACGATAAGTACCTGATAGCCGATGATGACAGAGAATCTGTGTTCCAAGATCGCCATGGATCAATTAGAAGCGCAGTGTGGACAGTGGAGTTTGTTGAATGTGTTAGCAATAATGTGGTCCGCTTAAAAAGCATTTACGGCCAATACCTCACGGCCACCGACCAGGAAAAAATCCTGGGCCTCACAGGCCGGAAGGTCCTTCAAACCATGCCCAGAAAATTGGGCTCGTCGGTGGAATGGGAGCCCATTAGAGATGGGTTCAAGGTGAAGCTCAAAACTAGATACGGTAACTTTTTAAGAGCAAATGGTGGATTACCCCCTTGGAGAAATTCTATTACACATGATATTCCGCATAGGCACTCAGATTGGATTTTATGGGAAATTGATATTGTTGAAAAAAAGCCAGATTCACCCAAAAAAGTTGAGCGATCTGAATCTATGGAAATGGATTTAAGCTCATCAATTGTTCATCTTAGATCTCCCAAATCATCCCAAGTTGAGGTTTGTTTGAATTTTTGGTGAATTTACAATCATTTTATGAGATGGGATTCAATAATACTGATGGGTTTTTGTTTGATTGTTTATAAATGCAGTCTAGTGATTATTTTGGTGGTTCATCGGCGAAGTCAGATGGCCGGATTATTCATTATGTTGTGGTGGATGATAAGGGAAATGTTGATGATAGAACTGAAAGGAATTCTTTTATTTTCAAAGGGCATGGTTTGGAACAATTGACTCAGAAATTGGTGGAAGAAACAGGGCTGGAGAAAATTATTGTGTGCTCGCACAATCCTTTGAATGGAAAGCTTTATCCTCTTCGCTTAGCTCTTCCACCCAACAATGCAACTATGAATATTGTTGTAGTTCCCTCGACATCAAGAGGTTAGTGTAAGCCTCTCTTGATGCATTGGTATAGTGTAGTTATCTGATGTCTTTTACTTATATGGTTTCTTGGTATTCGATTCTTATGCTCAATAATTGATTATAATCATGGGATACTTTTGAGCTTGTCCTGTGTGCGTATGTAAAGTGCAATTGATGGTTAAAATAGTGCTCGCATATGTTATTGCAATTGATACTTTTGGTGCTACCTTTGAGGATTTCAAACTTAACCCACTCTTAATGGCAATTACACAACTGCGTGAAAACTTGAATTGAGAATGTAGTAGTCAATGCACTATCTGAATTTCTCAATCTAACCCCCCTTTTTAATTCATTATCTTGATTTGATATGAATAACATATTATAGATTTAATACTTGAATAAATCATGTTGTTTTGTAATAGGATGTTTTTATTGCAACCTTAGTGCCATACATCTGATTCTTGTTGTTGCCATTCAAGTATTAGTATAAAAGAACATTTGGGTAACCTGGAAAACCTTAATGCTATGCATCTCCTTAATATGATCACTATACCCACACAAAAAAAAACACATGGTAAAGAGCGAAGTTTGTATTTGTTTTGGTCATAAGCACACATATAAGGGAAGTATCTAATCTCATAAATTGCCAAACATGCATAATCTGGAAATTTTCCTAATAACCTTTCAAAAGGGGTAAGACACACTTGCAAAAGCATCAACCCAAAATCATTTTGGTACATGGCCATGAAAAAGGGATCCGGATCCTCTATGAGGATTTCTCTGTGAGGATCTTGTGAGGATTTTGCTGTGGGGTTGACAACACATTAAAAAGAAGATCCAATGACTCACAACTCTTTTTTGTCTGTGTGTCAAAACCACGTCGTTTTGATAGGATTTTTTTTTACAAATTGACAGAAAATTGGAAGCTACCAAACGCCATTTAATTTTACCAAACAAACGAAGTAAAGTAAAAAGAGTACATTTAAAATAGTATTTGAGTTGTGATGGTGATTGTCTCCGTTGAGCAGTGGATTAAGAGAGGTAAAGTAAAACGATTATTAATAATAAAAAAAGATATAAAAGAATATGTAAATAATAATAATTGATAGGTCTAGAATATTTTGTTGGTTGACCCAGACGGCCCAATGGTTAGAGTAACTAATAATAATTTTTTCAATGGTGAGAGTAAACCCTTTTTATGGAACAAATAAATACAAATTATAATAATAATAATAAATAATAATATAAATAAACAAACAAAAACAACAATAAACGAAAAATAACTAAAGCTACATTGAAAATATTAACGATAATTATAACCGATATATTTATTCATTTTTTTGAGTCAAGTTTGTAGTTATCCTAGTATTAATAGCAAGCTGAGTTATTAAATAAATAAAAAATCATATACAGAATAATCAAGAAATTTAAAATAATTATATGTAAAAATAAACGGCATTTGGTGGCTTCTAATTTTTTGTCAACTTGTAAAAAAAAAATTCCTATCAAAACGACGTCGTTTTGATACACAAAAAAAAAAGAATTGTGAGCCATTGAATCTCATTTTAATGTGTTGTCAACCCCACAACAAAACCCTCATATAGAAATCCTCATAGAGGATCCAGATCCATGAAAAAGTAGGGTTAAACTCGAGTAATTTGGCCATCTTGATGTTAGCCAGCAAAGGCAACATTATGTTCATGGATAACATATGTCTATGGCGCCAATGCGGGTCGCGGCGGTAGTTGACCACCAGGACGCTTAAACGATAAGGCGTCCGCCATGGCGTTCGTACAACAACTCTTTAATAATGTGCAATTTATACATTATTTATTTTATTTCAAAAGTATATTGCATAATAAAATTTTATATATACTAAAACCCAAAACATAATAACTAACACTGAAAAATCTCCACTCTCTACTTTGTTTCTAGTCATAGCTCAAGCAAAGTCATCACCTATGAAATCATTTCCATCTTGAGCATTAATCTCATTCAAAGGAGTAGGGTCATGGGTTAGGTTAAGGTCATGGATCAAGTTACTTGAGTAATTGGAAAAGTCATGAGTTATGATCAGTCATGATAAAAAATAACTTAATCACTTAATTTGGGTCCGCTACCAATGTGTGAGCCTTGGCGGCTCGACGTCCAAGGCGTTGCCAAGCCCTTCTCCAACGCCAGGACGCCTAATCGTCGCCTAGGTGATGCCATGGGGACGCGATGACAACTATGGTCTATTGTTGATCAAGACTCTTCATATTTTCATTATTTTGTAGTAGAAGTACAATTTCCTTAGAGTGCTTCCTTTTTTCTTATAAAATTTACTCTTTAGGGAAAAAAAGTTGTCTTACAAATACTGCTCAACATATTTGCAACATGTTCATTTTGTAGCTTTTTATAAAATATTCTCCTCATTTGAAGCCTATAATAGAAAGAAGTGAAAGTTTCTAATGTAGAGTAGTTGTTTATGAATTCTTCCTATATGATTATGAGAACTTAGAATAGTTGCTATAATAGATTTTAGCTAAATATGTATCACTGGAAATTTGATCCCAGGTTTGGTGATTTAAAAGAGATTGTAACACATGCTTTTGAATTTTGTTATCATACACATTAATTCTGTATTTTTGCAATTATGAAGGTACATAATTTTCTTCAAAATGTTTGCCATAAATTGCTTGTCTTTTCTGTTTATTGACCTTATTTTTTCATTCAATGGCCTCCTCTTGTCGCTTGTTATTTTTAGTAGCTATGTTCTCCTAATCGTTCACTGCACATCTTTGTTGTTTTATCAGTGGCGAGAGAATTTGCGCTAGAGACTTCAGTTTCAATATGACCTCTGGCATACACCAACTGCATCGAAATATCTGTTTCAAACGAAAAATGGCATACAAAAGTGGAACAAAAGCGAGAGAAGTGCTGTACTCTGAACTAATGAAGAAAGGAATAATCATCGTGAACATGTTTTGGTTATGGCATTTGTTTTGGTTATTGCTGGGGGGTATTCAGTAAAACTTCTGTTGTCCAACTATAATAACTTGCCAGCTTTACAAATTAGTATTTGCTTATTTGTTGGATGTAATCTTCCCGGGTATTTACCAAGTATGAAGAATATTTAAGTAAAATAGTATGAAGTTTGTGTATTTTCCTTTTTCAGTATCGCTGATGGTTCCCTCTTCTTTTGGGATTGGTTGGCCAAATTAAAGCTCTAAACGGCATAGATGAGGAGTTCTTGCAATATTATCTCCAGAAAATAAATTAGCATCCATGTTTATCATTAGACTGTAAATATTGTACAAGGAAATGCCTTTGTATGGAATATTAATTTTGCTGTCCAATAAAACACATCGCATTCCTTTTGGCCATCCCCTGAGACACCTCCATAGCCATTCCAATTCACCCACGCTTAGCATTCATGTTGACAATTGATGTTTTCGGGATAGTACACAAACATATCCCGAAAACATTACATTGAACAAGATCTTTATCAGAAATATAAGTTAAAATATAAGTTGACTTATAAGTTATTTTAAATTGTGACTTATAAGTAAAAGTGTTTGACATCAATTTGACTTATAAGTCAAAAATCAAGTTAAAACAAGTTACGAAGGTGTTCGACTCATAATAACTTACAAGTTAAAATAATGTAAAGATTATTAAAAAGGACATTAATAAAAAGAGGGGTAAAATATACATTACATTTGGTCAAACTAACTTATTTTAAAATGACTTATAAGTCAGTAATAATTACTTATTTTTTTGACTTAAAAATCAATTTATAAATCAAAAAAAAATATAGCTCTCAAACCCTCCAAATGGGAAGTGGTTAGTATGAAGTTTATTTTGGGGTAAGTTGGTCAATTGACTAATAGAATACTAACAGCCAGGCAAGGTTGTATGTGTGTTAATTTTGTATTGGCCAATTAACTAACTTACCAAAAAAATAACTTCATTATAACCGGATCCCTCCAAATGATTTGACCAACTTATAAGTGACTGCCGAACACCCCGAGCATCACCCAAAACTTTAAATTCCAAACAAAATCAAATCAACGCGGTCTTTACGAGAGCATTCGATAAAGCCAAACTATAATTGAGTGCCCAATTATGAACTTGCTTATCCAAAAACACCCACGAGGCATTAGAGAGTGCAATTAAAAATTAAAATGAAAGGGAAGGTATGGTGATCGGTACGAAGAATTGAGAAATTTTAGACAGAACAAAGTAAGGCCCAGAACTGCTATAATAATAATAGGCTCTGATTAAGAGTATCGTAAATGAATGAATTGGGATCGTCACATACAATAGATTGCCGGCATGGGAGAGCGCGCAGAAGGCGAAGAGCTTGCTTATGGTGGAGGCCGCAGGACCTATTGATCATTGGGTTCGAACCTGATGTATGTTACATTCCGAGTAGTACAAGCCCACCTTTCCACGTCAACTCGGGCACCAAGATCCCCTTATGTATATACCAGAATCCAAATAAAATATATTAAATCCGTATTTGCCATAATACTCAAACTTGATAAATAATCCAAATATAGAGAAAATACTAATATTTTTTATGATTTCAATTGCTTAAAAAACAAATCAAATCCAACAAATATTTCCTCATTCCCTATTTCTCGTGATTCCAAATTTCTATATCACCTTTCTCCTCAATACTCCGCATACCCTTCAAGAGGTTGCCGAAAACGTCGGCGTTCCTGTTCTATATCCATTTCCTTTTCTTTCCCGGAATTCTTGCATCTCTGGTAAAAAGATTATGGCGATTTCGTTGTTCACTTTTAATGCTATTTTATTTTCCATTCCTTTTATGTTTATATTCATTTATGTGTTTTTAATTGAGTTTCAGATGTGAATGTGATATTTAATAGCGCAGTTGGAGAGAGACGAGAGACAGAGGAAGACATTTGATTCTTCAGTTTTACAGAGAGAAAGTAGAGAGATGGAGGCGGAGGATGTGAGTCTTTATAAAAAGATTACGGTTGGTGTATGCGTAATGGAAAAGAAGGTGAAATTGAAATGCGGCTCCGAGGTTCTGTTCTTGTTGCTTCATTTCAAAAGAAAAAAAAAATCAAAAAACAGAGCATATGCGAATCGTATATTCAGTAGAGTCTCGTTTTGTGTTCCGTTCTAGTAGATTCATTTTTCGTTTGTTTTTCGGTGTGTTTAATTAGGTTTTTTCAGCTCCTATGGGGCAAATTCTGGATCGGTTACAAGCATTTGGTGAATTTGAGGTATTGTTTATCATGTTATCTTTATAAAATAAAATGCATAATAGCAGTATTAGGTTTATTTCTGATGCAAAATTCACTGTGCAATTGGGAGTCCTTGTGAATAGTTTGTTTTTGTTATTATTACTCTGTCCCTTCCAAAATTAGACATGCATCTGCATTAGAATAGCCCGTTTGGCAACTATTTATTTTAAAATGACAAGTTAAAATTTAAGTTGTTTTATAAGTAAGTTTAAGTTGTGACTCATAAGTAAAAGCGCTCGACAGCAATTTGACTTATAAGTCGGAAGTTAAGTTAAAACAAGTCATGAAGGTGTTGGACTGATAATGACTTATAAGTTAAAATAAAATTTAAAAATTACTAAAAAGGACATTACTAAAAAGATACACTGATTCAATAGCAAAATAAAAGAGGGACAAAATGGACATTACATTTGATTAAACTAACTTATTAAGAATGACTTATAAGTCATTTTTATATAAGTACTAAATTGATGCTTATTTATTTTGACTTATAAGTCAACTTATAAGTTAAAAAATAAATCATTACCAAACACCTCAACAGTAGCAAATGACTTATAAGTCCTTGCCGAACACCCCCCTAAAATGACCGACTTATAAGAAATTTTTTATTTTTCTAAATATATCCCTAACATTGGCTAGAATATAGTAGTGAGGTATGATAGTATTCAATCTATCTACATATACGATTATGTAATGGCAAGTTAGGAATTGCGTATCAATTTATAGCTTGAAAATAGGAAATGTTTATCTAATTTTAGAACGGACTACCAGAGAAAATGTATGTCTCATTTTGGAACTCTATCTATTATGTTCTTGCTTTGTGTTTGTTTGTTATGTCGGTATCATGTGCTGTATTCTTTCTCATAACATATTGTTTCATACTATTTCCTTCTAGATCATACATTTTGGTGACAAGGTTATCCTCGAGGATCCTATAGAGAGGTACATCTTTATTAAATCAACTTATTAATGTCATTTTCTAGTGTATACATTGCTCACACAAATTGTTCAACATTGTATCTCAAGGAAATACATCATGTCTATTAAAAAAGTTATATGTGTTAGCATATTTTTAAAGTTATTAGATACAGTCGGATGATTGAAAAACAAATTGGAGGTAGTTATCTATATGTGCTTTAGAAGCACAAAAACTTGTAAGTCTGGAATGATCCCGTATCGGATACTGATACTTTATGGATACTATCAGACATGTGTCTGACACTTCTCAACATGCCCATAATTTGAAAATAAATTTAAATTATGGGCATGATTTATTCTCTCCTTAGATACTTGTTAACGTGTACCTATGGAGTATGAACATTAAACAATATGAATATATGATATGTGTTTTCTCTTCAAGTAAAAGAAGTATGATTACTGAAGGAAACAGAAAAGAATCTTATTTTGAACACGAGTATATGTGGATTATATATATGATAAATAACATGGTAAACATATGACTATTAATATAAACATAGATATGTATAATATCCTACGTTTTATAAATGTCATGTAAGCGTATAGTGTTGTGTCCTCCTGGAATCCCATGTCTGTACTTATTTATGTTGGACCATTTACATGGGACCTCATTAGATGAGTGCTATCAGTAGATGAAATAATTTTACGTTTTTCTGCTGAAAATAGTACATAGACGATACATCGATAAGCTGATCATTATCTTTTTTCAAGCTACCCATGTTCGTTTATTTTCTTTCATTTATGAAATCAAACATCTTTTTCTTAGTAAAGGAAGGAACCCGCCTTACTTTTTTTTAACTCACCTTGACCTTTCTTTTTCTGGTGTGAAGACCATTGTTAGGATGTAGGAGACAGTTCAGTTTCTAATAGTGATTAAATTCTGTTGTTGTCTTTATTTTTGCAGCTGGCCTATATGTGATTGCTTGATTGCCTTTTATTCCTCTGGGTACCCCCTTGAAAAGGCTGAAGCATATGCTGCATTAAGAAAGTAAGTCTTTCATTCTGCTTTATTTATGCTGTTCTCAAAACTTTATTAACCCTATTATTTTCTGCTTGAATGAATCTTAATGAAATACTTGGTCCTCGTGATTGTAGTGAGACTAGAGATTGCCATGCAATAAAAGATTTTATTTATCTTCAGGGGTGCAACTCGGATAAATATGATTCTTACTACAATAATAAAACTTTACAAGATTTGACTATATATGTGTGTACATGCTGCATACATGGTTATATGGTTAAGTTGTGTTCGATATACTTGGAGGCATGTATAATTATTGTGCCATGCCATGATTGCAGATTACTTCTGAGAAGCTTTAGGTTATGTATGGGAGGTCCTTATAATATATTTTAGGCTTGTAGGCCTAGGTGACATTCTTACTATCATATGCATGTTTGTCAACATTGTTAATGAACAACTTGAATAAACCATAGAGTTGTTTGATTTCTTAGGTGCAGAAGGATAGTTAAGTAACTTAAAGCACTTCATAAATATGCTTTATCTAACACAAAATTTTATGTCAGTAATGATTATTTTTGGAATATTTATTTAAAGCTAAATTATAATAACCCAAAATCAGGCATTGATCAATGGTTTTGCCTGGCTGTGAAATATTGAAATTCTAATATTTGATTTACCTCTTGAAAAATTATTGAATGAATGCTTTCTTGCATGATGGTACAGTTGGGGAGTTTTGGAACAGGGAGGAAAAGGACTAGGAAGAATAAGCTCATCCTTTCCATTGCCATAGCAGTTCAATTGTTAACAATGTCAGGGTCAGGGCCACTAGCATCACTAATAAAGTAACATGATGTCTTTATAAGAATGTGAACCCTTCTGAACGTAGTTGAAATTACGACTCTGATGTGGATTTTGCCACGTACATGAATTTTGATTCATACTTGAATATATCTACTATGGATTGAAGGTCTTTATCAGATGACATCCTTATCATGAGTTACCTCACTCTGTCACGACTATCATTTTTCCAAGGTGTCGCTCTTGGTTCTACAATCTCCACCTCCGATGCTATGGCCACTCGATCATTGACCTCCTTGGCCAAACTACTAAACTAGCCATGGTATCAATCTGGCACCGGGCCAGTATGCCTCTTGTTACTATTTCTATTCCAGCGTCATTTATATCACACCTACCTATGTGGTCATCACAAGTGGTAGTTGGTACTATGAAAACTTCCATATTATGTCTTTCACCACAACAGTACCACTGCATGTATGAGCAGACTATCTTAATTTTGACCCTGGTATAAGTTTCATGACCCCTCGGCCATTGCCCTTTCTGATAGGATATCAACTGAATCACAAGGCAAACACTTTTTCTAGCTGTTTTCGGCTAGAAATTGTTTTGATTTGGACGTGGGTTGTTTCCCTATGGTATATGGTGTTGTATGATATTTTCATAAAGCAGCAGTTTATGGCTTGTAGAGAGGTATGCCCAAATGAAATAAGATTTTGTGGGTAATTTATTTATTCATTACCCATTTCCTAGGTCATTATAGATCTCTACTTCTTTATACTTGACATGAGTGCATAATGCCTGAATTTTTGTTGGAATGTCTGTACTATTGGAACTTTGGATGTGTGGAAGCCAAAGAAAGTGAACATAGTCGTGTTTTTGTTCGTTCTCTCTCTGTCCCGCTGCTTTATATCTATTTGGTCATGGCTCTCTATATGCCTAAAAGAGTGATGCACTTTAATTTTCTCTAAAAAGGAGTCTCAAATCTTTATATGAATTTCATTTCTGTGAGATTTATTTCAGAGGAGTTCCTCTTCTGTTACTATATTTGTTAGTACCTTTATCCTAGATGTATGGGGTCAGTATAAACTCTCGAATGCTGCTTTGCACCCTTTTGCAGTTCCTGAAGAACCCACGTGTCACAATACTGTATGCATTCTTTGTTTCAGGCCTTTCCTTGTAAATGAATTGGATCCTCAACACCTTCTTCACGATAGAACGAAAGTATATGAGGTATGATACTATGCTAGTTTGACATTGAAAAGTGGACAATTTTATTTTTGTTTTTAGAGTATTTAATAGACTGAGCTAGGATATCAGCATCATACAATCAGTTATAGATGATATAGTACATGTTTAGATTCATCCTGTATTACTAGCTTTGGTCTGGTTTTTTAACCATGGAAGCCTGTTAAAAGGCTGCTTATTATGTAGTGAGGTTGATAGTCTAATGTTGGATTAACCAGTAATCTAAGGAAATCCTTTAAAGAGATATATATACCTCCCTTCAGTTATTGCATAATGCAGAGGATCCTTGTTGGCTTTATGCATCTTTTTTGTTTTGTTGGTCCAGTGTCTTGAAATGTATGGTATTCCTGTTCCAAGATATGCCCTTGTGAATAGAGAATTTCCATATCAAGAAGTAGATTATTTCGTTGAGGAAGAAGATTTTGTTGAGGTTCGTGGGAACCGTTTTTGGAAGCCTTTTGTGGAGAAACCAGTTGATGGTGAGTTTTTTCTTCATAATGATCGATTTATTTCTTTTTGCTGCTATTTTCTCTAATGTCTGATGATTTTATGCCATGTTTTTGCTGCAAAACAAGATGGTCAACTGAAAATTAAAACCAAGCTTATACATGGAACGCATAGTTGTCACGGCGAGTCATGGCGGTAGCCGACTGTCTTGACGCCTAGGCGACAAGGCGACCGCCATAGTGTCCGTACGGCGACAAGTCGTTTACAATGTGCAATTTATATATTATTTATTTTACTTAACAAGTATATTGGCAATAAAATTTCATATACATTAAAACTCAAAACATCACACTATGGAATAACATTAAAGGCATAATTATGTAAATACTTAGCAATAACAATTCAAAAATAAAACACTTAATATTAAAAATTAGTAAAAGAAATGAAGAATTCAACAAACATCACATAAAAAATAAAGTTGCAACCTTCACAAATATGTAGTATGATAAAAATGTGACGAATCCGATTACTGACAAGTTTTTTAGGGTTTTATTTCCTTTCTCCCTGGTTTTAATCGATGGGTCATGGGTTTTTAATCGATGAGTCATGGGTTAATGGATCTGAACTGTAAAATACTTTGATTGGGCCAGAGCTGCTAAGGCGTCCCAAGGCGCACACCTTAACAACTCCACCTCAAGGCGCCCATCGCCTTATCAATTTTTCATCGCCTAGACGCCTATGCGACGCCTTAACAACTATGATGGAACGTTTTTATGAAATACTGATTTTGGTGGCAATCTGTTATTTCTTGGGGTTAGATGAAAGAAATTGGATCCAATTTATGAAATTTGAATTACAAGTCACTTAATCATACCTTAGGAAAAGCTCAGCCATAGTAAATGATGACTGGGTTGTTGAAACACTGTATCTTGAATAGAGACTGGATTCTCTTTTGAGTTTTGACACATCACGACTTTATTATAGTAATTATTTCAAAACATTATTGCATATGCACACTTTCAAATCTTAGATGGAAGGTAACCAAAAAATAGTTCTGGGTAATTGCTTACCCATGAAATAGTAAAACAAAAATGCTGGAGAAATCATTTAGCCTTAACTTCAGGTCTGCAATGAACAACGTGAGAAATATGGTATCTAAAATGGATTGTCCTGATTCCTCTATGCTTTGGACACCAGAATTTGAACGATGAATGAAAAAAGGAATGAGAAAAAGACATTTAAACAACATGACACGCGTTCTTTCTTTTCCCGTCAAAGTGATAAAAGCTTTAGCAGATGGTGAATTTTTTAGGTTAATAACTAAGGCCAAAATTGAAATGATTTTATTTGGAAATAGAAGGAAAGAAATAAGGTTTCACAGGAATTTTAGGTCTCATTCCAGCGGATGGTCAAATTTATTAGCCAGAAGGTATCAGGATGTGCCAATAAACGAAATTAATAAAAATAATATGGCAACAATATTGACTTTAACTTGTCAAAAAAAAGTATTTGACTTTATGTGAAGGTGAAAAATTTCTCCTTTGATACTTTAGCAGTTTAGCTTAGCTAATTAATGTTGCCATACTACATAATTGATACTTTTAATTTAGTAGCACATTAGGGTGCGAATATTACTCTCAATGTAAAGTAATGAGACTTGTTTGGTCTTTTGTGAAGGTGACGACCACAGTATAATGATATATTACCCTAGTTCAGCAGGTGGGGGCATGAAAGAATTGTTCCGAAAGGTGAGTTTTGGTATGATCTTTTAGTCACTCTCGGTTTGGGCTTAAATTGCTGAAATACAACTTATTTTCCATTGTGATGTAATGCCATTTGAATGCTTTTAGGGCTTACTAATATGTTTTGAAGTGGGGTTAAAGAAATTGCAGAAATCAACTTTAAATACTTTTTGGTTGGTTGGTTCTGTCATTAT
The DNA here is from genome assembly GCA_020205605.1 of Panax ginseng. Lineage (NCBI taxonomy): Eukaryota > Viridiplantae > Streptophyta > Magnoliopsida > Apiales > Araliaceae > Panax > Panax ginseng. Next base: position 17,887,404 of record CM035145.1, on the reverse strand, counting down.
TGGCCATATCTAACCTGTTTTCACTTTTCAAGTCATGCTTGTTTTAGGATTACTTGAGTTCAGCCGGCTTATTTTTACCTTTCTTAGTGCATATTATAAGTATGTGTTATTGTAACTCCCCCAAATCTGAGTACTTTCCACAGCGAATCTGGTGCTGGTGCTGACTAAACATCATCTTCTATAACATTCACCAACAATAAACTTGGTGAAAACTCGTTTAATTAAAAACTTAACATCATACTCTTTATTCCAGAATCGTAAACTTTATAATTTTTGGTTACATCTCAAAGTTATAAAAATTACAACTTATTCTAATGTATTAAATATGCAAATCATCCAACCCTACTTCCTCTTGAGTATTCCATAACTTTAATCCATCACTAAACCCTTCTTCTCAACTTCATTACCATTTATCTATCATAGACTTTCAATATTAGCAACCAGTCAGTTCCCAGGAAAGAGGGGGCTTTCCGATAAGAATTTCTCTTTATTGGCGCGCAATTAGATAACCTAACCCCTTTCCTCGACAGAACTTTCTAGACATTGCCAATAATATTAATCTAGCATAAATGACTCTTAAATCTACTAGCTTAAATGTACAGTACACAAACAATACATTCTTATAATAATTCTCAACTCTTTTAATCATATTTCCAAAGTTATTACAACTTTAAGTTCTATTACATGAAAAGAAGACAACAATAATAATCTCTTAACCTAACTACTCTTCTTTCACTTTCTCTTTATTGCCAGATTCTACTAGTAATTCTTCCTTAACTGCAAAGAAGATTTTATTCGCAAGAATGAGCACAAATGCTCAACAAGTCTATCAGATAACACATTTCACACTTCTCAAGTTTATACAACTAATAAAGTTCACACTACTCAAGTTATACAGATAATAGAGTTCACACTACTCAAGTTATAGGGTTTACACTGCCCAAGTTATACATATAATAGAGTTCACACTACTCAAGTTATAGGGTTCACACTGCCCAAGTTATAGGGTTCATATTGCCCAAGTTAAAGAATTCACAACCTTCAAGTTATAGAGTTCACAATACTCGAGTTATACAAGTAATTCACATATCACAACTAACTTCACACAACAACTGAAATTCAAAACAGTTTTATAGCACATCGTTGCACATAAAAATAGTTAGAAATTGCACATAGTCCGAAAAACTTGCCTGATTCCGCTTCTATAGTTTACGCTAATTTTTGTGTCTTTCAATCAACCTCTTGAAGTTGCAAGCTTTACGTTTATCTTGAATAAGCAAGACTTGATCTTTCTCTCAATTATAAATATACTTACTATGCTATCTCTTAGAATTGCTTTGGGATTTAATAAAGGTTATTAGCATGGCATAAGGCTTCTATTTATAGGCAAGCAAGACCTAGGGTATAAGGGTCATCTAACCATAACCAACCAAAGTGGCCAACACCACAAGCAAGAAATGTGGCCACATCTCACCTCTTAAAACAAGCCAACACCACAAGTAAATTAATAAGCCACATCTCACCATCCTAGGCTTGACAACACATTAAAGCAAGTTAAAGCCAAATTGATGACTAACTCTTCAAAGTAAGTAACAATACTTACAAGTTTGTAAGTATTACATACTTCCATAATCGCCAAAAAAGCCCTCCCTTTTTCTACACCATAATCTGATCCCACTTAGTTTAGTTATTCCAAACTTAGTTTACTTTCTAGTTGGCTTCTAGTTACTCATTAGTTGGCTAAAATTTGTTGACTTTCCCAAAGTTTACTTTAGCGTTTTTATGAATAACGATTTAACGTTTTTATGAATACTGATTTTCTAATTAAGTTTTACAAAAAAATTCAATACTTTATACTTAGAATGAAACCACACACATTCAAACATATAACACATAATTTCAATCACCAAAACATCTTTTATTAATCATATAAGATTACATTTACAAGCTTTATAAGGATTTCAGAATATTTCAGTTATCATGTCATATCATAAACTTTGTTGGTAATCCACTTGCAATTAACATTCTAGAAAATGTGAAAAGAGAGAACATAATTTACTTTCAAAGCTTCTAAGATAAGGAGAAACATACATAAAACCTTCTTCTTTGCCTTTTTAACTATATATATATATATATTAGTTCCAATCAAACACTAAGTGTTTCTTTTCTTCCGATTGGAATGCGCTCTCTCAAAAATTTAACTTCTTGAAACCCCAAGGGGAGTGGGTGAATGGCAGAAGCCTTGAAGGAACATAAAAAGTCGCTAGTACCAATCCTCACACTTAGGCCAAGCTTACCTATTCAAAAAATTAATACTTCATTAAATTTTTTTAGAAACTTATACAGTTGAAGCTTTTCTATCCAACTTGAAATCTTCATTTATTTTGATTTATTGGCCATATTTGTTGTTTCTATTCATGCATTCCCAATTCATTTAAGCTTTGTTTTTTTGCCTTCAGGTTGGTAACCGGTCAAGTGAGTTTCATCCAGAGGTAAGAAGAGTGAGACGTGAAGGCTCATATTTGTATGAGGAGTTTATGCCAACTGGAGGGACAGATGTCAAGGTTGTCTAATTTATGATCTTGCAGTTCCATCGATGGATTTATCTATTTTTCAATTATTAGATAATGAAAGCATGTGCTATTCTTCTTGCTCCTCCCTAAAGTAGTAATTCTATTGCACTGAATTCTTGAGAACATTCATAAATCAACAACTGTTTTAGGTTGTCAAGAAAAAAGTTTCAAGGTTAAGGATGTTGCATTGACTATTGCATGGAAAGTGATTGATTATCGAGACTTTGGGAGTAACACCTTCCACAGAGAACTGTTTGCTAGAATCTCATGAAATCAAGCTTTAGTAGCAAGGAGGGACCTCTGGTCAATAATATCAGCTAGTTGAAGGAAGGTGTAAATCCAATCTGACAACAATTTTCCGTGCTATGCATTTGAAGGTCTCAGTAGCAGTAGCTATTGAAACCTTAATAATTCAATAGTTGAACTATTATTCTAGTATTCACCAAACAAAATGACACACGTATATCTGGAAGCATCAAGCATAGTTGTCACGGTGCCATGGCGAGATGTGACTGTAGTTGACCTATAGGACGCCTAGGCGATAAGACATCTGTCATGGCGTCCTTATGGTGACAAGTCTTTAACAATGTGCAATTTATACATTATTATTTTACTTCAAAAGTATATTGAACAATAATATTTTATATGCATTAATAACCGAATCATAATAACTAACAATATGGAATACAATTATATGAGTACTTCACAATCAAAATTCAAAAATAAAACACTTGACATTAAAAACTAGTAGAACAAGTCAATAAACACCACATAAAAAATAAAGAATGATGACTTGCCCATCACCCATTACAAGTATAATAAGTAATAAAATTATACGACATAACAAATCCATGGGTTATGATGAGTCATGGGTAAAAATGACAATCACGTAACTTGGGCCAGCTACTAAGGCGTGAGCTTTGGCGGCTCGGTGTCCAAGGCGTCGCCTTGCCTTTCTCCAGTGCCACCTAGGCGTCGCCTAGGTGACGCCATGACAACTATGGCACCAAGTAAATCCCAGCATGTTAAACAATTTTACTGGAGGAGGCATACCATAGATGAAGAAAGACCTAGTGATTAGTGGTCTCCACCTTTTATGCACAAGGCAGATACTTGTGAGAGTTTTCTTTTCCTTGCTATCTTGCTTTCTAAATCTAAATTATTTCTGTGCGAATTCATCATGAATATTCATTAAAAGTCTTATATAAAAAAAGTTGTATCAATTAGTTGAGTGAAAATTTCTGTTTATAGAGTGCTTTGAAGCAGTGTATGATGTTTTACAAGCATACATTAGGAGTGCGTGCTAGTATCAAAACAAGTGGCACCAATCAGTTCAGTGTTTGCTGCTTATGTTTCTTATATCTGTCAGGTCTTTTGAATTTGTATCTATGATGGTCATATGCTCTGCTCTCTTTTTCTTGGCAAAGTTTAATCTAATTAACATTTTTTAACATTCATTTTTCATAAAGATTGCTTGAACTTACCTTCATGTTATTGTAGGTTTATACAGTGGGCCCTGAATATGCACATGCGGAGGCAAGGAAGTCTCCTGTTGTAGATGGCGTTGTTATGAGAAATCCAGATGGAAAAGAAGTACATACTTTTTACATTTAAACATCAGCAAAACTCCATCTCAAATCAGTTTTCAAGATGTATCGAAAACACATTTTCATGTTTAACCTTTGCCAAGTAATGCACATGCTATTGAGTTTTAAGTGCATTTGAATTGCATCTGAATTTGTTATCTTTTGTCAGGTCAGATATCCTGTGCTACTCACTCCTACTGAGAAGCAGATGGCAAGAGATGTTTGCATTGCATTTAGGCAATCAGTAAGTCAGTTTTTACCCGTAAAATAATGCTGGTCATTGTTAAAGCTGCCAACTTTATGATGAATCTCATACAGTAGTTATTGTTTCAAGTGTTAAGGGTTCATTACGATAATTGTCATTTTCCCCCACTTCTGAAGTTATATTATCTAGAGTGCTATTTGTTGTCCCCTGCCCCTCTTGTTTCTCTCGTTCAGCCCTTCGCCCTCTCCCCCCTCTTTTTCTTTGTCTCATATGTGTTGTTTCTCTGCATTGGAAGAATTACTAATTACCTAGATGTGTAACTTTTCAATACTAGAAGATTAAGCTGCGTAACCTTGATCGTGCTCTTTCAGTTTTTTGTTTCCCATTCACTGCATTCAATTTTATTAGGTTAATTATTTGTGCTCAACTTTAAATGGAGGGGTTTGTCATAAAGATTAACGCTCTTTACTGTTTAGATGATGTAATTCATTGAAGTGCATAACAAACCCACTGGACATGCACAGTTATTAACTGTTTCTACCAATAAATTTTATTGGCTGTTGTAATTCATCTCTTCATGATGCTTGCAGGTTTGTGGGTTTGATCTCTTGCGTTGTGAGGGCCGTTCATATGTCTGCGATGTTAATGGATGGAGTTTTGTAAAAAATTCCCACAAGTAACCTCGTTATTTCCTTATTTATTTAAGTGATTATCTCGTTAGTATTGTAATGTAGTCTTTATATTTGTCCATAATCAAGCTTTCTTTACTTTTTTCTTTTGGGTATGGATAAATTTTTTGCACGGACTTGCAGTATGAACTGAGCTAATATTGTTGATACTTCAATTTTTTATCACTTTGTCATTCAGTGTCTACTTCAATTGCATTTGATGATTTAAATCATATGTCCTTATAATGATAAACTTAATCAACCTCCACGACCTCTTTTTTACTGTCTCTCTCTCTCCTTTTCTCCCTCTCTCTCTGTCTATAATATATATATCATACCCCTGTCCTAAATGGTACGCTTGGTAGGAGCATATAAGTGATTGAATTATTGAGGGAAGGAAAAATAGGAGGGATACTGTCTTTCCTTTCTTGTGTTTTGTTGTGTAGGAAAGAAAGAAGGCAATAGAAGGATTTTATTGCATATCATCACTGCTAATCCTTACATGAAAGGGGGAAATTTTGGGTTGAGGAGTAGTGCTACATATATGCACTATTCTATGTAGGAATTTTAAAAAATTAACTTACGGCATATGAATCTATGATACCTGAATCTTTCATGGTACTTTTTTCTGGTGGTTTCATTTGCTTTCTTTCTTTTTCCTTTTAAATCCATATCAACATAGAGCCTTTCTACTTCTCTCTAATAGTTTTTTTTTAATATTTTAAATATAGGCATTAGTATTATAGTACATATCTTAAAACTTGTGATTTTCTACCCTTTTTTTTATCTTTATGTTGATTATTTGAAAATCAAAAGATAAGTAGTTAAACTAACAAGATGGATTGCTGATTTGTATATTTTAATTAATCCAACCTCTGGTCTGATTGGATACAACATAACATATACATCAGCCCCTTTTGTTTGTGTTTATGCGCTTGTGGAAGCGTGAGCACTGTATTTTTTTTAAAATTAATATTTTTAATACTACTAAAAATATTTCCACCAAAATCATGGCAGGCCTTCCCACCTTGCTTAGAAGGTGGATCTGCCCCTATTTCTATATATTGGTTTGTGTGCATCTGGGTCTCATGTATGCACAGGCATGTGTATGGTATATTTGTGAAATGTAATTATTATTTTTCATCCATGCGATGCTTTCGTATCTTTTTTTTTTGTAAAAATATAGTTATGATATTAGTTGCTAACTATAGGTATTATGATGATGCTGCTTGTGTTTTGAGGAAGATGTTTTTAGATGCAAAAGCCCCCCATCTTTCATCAACAATTCCACCAATTTTGCCATGGAAGGTTAATGAACCAGTTCAACCTTCTGAGGGACTAACACGTATGGGAAGTGGGATTATTGGCACATTTGGGCAGTCTGAGGAGCTTCGTTGTGTAATTGCTATTATTCGTCAGTAAGATCAACATCCTTTTGGTTATTTCCTTTCTAGGGGGCAAGTTTTGTTTTCCTATTTTTAGTCATGTTCTACTTGGGCAGTGGTGATAGAACTCCAAAACAAAAAGTGAAGCTGAAGGTAACTGAGGAAAAACTATTGAATTTGATGTTGAAATACAATGGGGGGAGACCTAGATCTGAGGTGCTCTTTTTCTCAATATCATCCTATCTTCCATCTTTTTTGCTTAAACATTCAACATCTCTAACAAATACTACTTTTGTTTCTTATTTCTATCCTGTTTGGCAGACAAAACTCAAAAGTGCTGTCCAGTTGCAAGATCTGTTAGATGCCACACGAATTCTTGTTCCACGTTCTAGGTCTCGATCCATATGAAATTTTGTTTCCTTTTAATTATCTCTGAAAGTACATTGGTTAATCTGTTATGTACAACTCATTTGTAGCCATTGTCACTCCTCTTTTCAAATTTATCTCCAAATGCAAATACACATGACTTTGCTCAAATTCATGTCTTAAACGGTGGTAATTTAAAAAAAGAAAAACAAAAAATACTACTCGTTCTATTCATTGTATGGAAACCTGAGCCTCATGGGAAATATTTTGATTCTAATTTTTAGTTTGTTTTCATAATGAACTAAGTCGAATAACAGCCACCATGTAAATTAAAATGTGAAGATCAACAGAGAATAACATTGGAGGAAAAAAGAGATTGCTCTTTACATTATCTGTGTTTGGAAACTGCACAGTTTTGGATTGAGAAGCATAACAAGGCTCAATTAAGAACATATGTAATTTAACCATAAGATAAGAAAGATTAATTTTAGAAAAGATGATTTATTAATAAAAATGAAAAAAATAGATGCACCGAGACTTTAAGGATTAAAGGGACAAAGGTAGACTGCACCATATGTAGGCTTTAGATCCCTTTGGGATTGGCACATCTTTTGTTGAGTTCTGCCTTTCCAAGCATATGCGAGAAAGTACGTGTTGTAATCTTTGAGCCCCACAAGGCATTTTGGAATCTTCTCCCCTAGACGAAAGTCCAAACATGAACCTAAAAACTTCGGGTCACTTTAAATGTTCTAAGATTTCTTGAGGGAAGTACAAGGATAAGTGGAGTTTGGGTCCAAATTTTTTTTTTGGTTATTGATTCTGAGCTATTATACATTAAAGGGTATGGATTCTTTCTTAGTTCTGACTCATGTCTAAGGCATCATGCACATTGCAGACATTGGAATAAAAATTTTATTGTTCCACTGTACCAAATTTTGAAGAAGAAGTCATTTAGAGGTTTCAGCTGTCTGGACTATCTTCTGAACAAGAGAATAAAAGAAAGATTAAGCATAATTATATTGTAAAATATGGTGTGTAGTCAATATCTAAGAAAGGTTACCCATCAGTATTCACGTGATGTAGAATTGGAACTCGGAGTGTTTGTCTATTCTAACTATCTCCAAATGTCTATATGGATTAGTTCATACATTCTTAAATTGTTGCATACCCTCTTATCTTCCAGTTTAATATGTTAACTCTTCATGTTTGCTGTTTTGTACTCATATAGCTCATTCATGTTGATGCTTTTATAGCTTCTAATGTGGAATTATGCATATAACGAGTCACATGGTACCTACAACCTGCTTATATTATAAAGAAACTTGTCTTTACTTTTATTTCCAATTAGCATATGGAAATTTGTTCCGTACACATTAAATGATTTTCATTAGTTATACAAGTAAGAACAATACAAGCATACGTTCCTCAAAATTCATCCAGACTGTTTGATTTTTTTTTGTTACAGAGTATGCTAGGCCTGCCTTTGTGGCTTGTCAGTTTAAATCTTATTGTTGAGTGACGTATTTTATTTTTGAAAAGGACACATTATATTTGCTTATTGAGGCTTTTGTTTCAAACAAATTAATGACTGAAATAATTGGAAATTTTATATAGACCTGATCGGGAAAGTGATAGTGAAGCAGAAGACATTGAGCATGCTGAAAAACTACGACAAGTTAAAGCAGTTCTTGAGGAGGTCGGATTTACATAGTTCTCTCAAATCATGCATTATTGCACTTTCATTTTTGTTGTGGTTAAATTATGAATATTTATTTTAAGTATGATTATGCTGCATAAAGATGTCTCTAGTTTGAAGCATGGTTACCAGGAACGCTAATCAACTGGGTTTAATGAAATCAGCAACTGGGTTTAATGAAATCAGGTACAAGGAACGCTACCTATGGTAGAATGCACAAGGCATCTAGTTCTTGTACCATGATTCAGAACAATAGAACCCTGTATGCGGAATGGAGGATAATAAAAGTTCCTTGGTAACCCTGGTTTAAAGACATTATTTAATGATATGAGCTACATGAAGTAGATGTTTTCAGATTCTGAAGTTAGGTAGATTGCTCAAGATAATTATCTATCACGAGCAATTTATAGAATCTTCAAAATTTTAATCAGCACGAGAATGAACTTAGATTGTGTAGTTTGACCTTTTTGGGCTCCTTGGGGGTGGGGGACATCGAAACTGTAGTGATTATGGTTAGCATGTTAAGAGTTTTCTCTACTCTTCTTTTCTTACTTTCTTTCACTTTTGACATTCTTGTTTTGAACCATATCCCATGACATGAGGTCATTTGTATTTTGATTTTGAGGATGGTTTTATGATAGTTGTCTGGAAGTATATAGGTAATAATATAAAATATGGGAATGATGATGTTTGAGTTTTTGTTCTCTACCATGAAAAGAAAAGCTCTCTCAACAATCAATGCTAGAAAAACTATTCATGGTACACTTGGAATTTGAGGACGAATTCTTTTCAAGTGGGGGAGTATGCATGTACACCAGTGAGTACTTTCATGATTGTATTTGGATTAATTAGAAGACAAAAAGATGATTTTGAATCTAGAATATTACATTCCTATAAGTTACCTTATTAATTGTCCATAGTAGATTTAACCTAGTATGTTGTATCTAATCTAGAGTATGGTATGAGGTACATAATTATTACAAAGGATGGAAAATGGCTATGTAAATCTTATGAGATGTAAACAGATTGCAGAATTAAGATTAATTATAAAATTTATCCTTGATATTTGATCAATGGATTAAGCATTGCTCCTCCTCCCCTATTTATCCTTCTCCTTTCTTGGAAGCCCCTAAGTTCTGATTTCTCCGTACTCTGTTCTATCCACTCGCATCACTTAAGTTGTTAAAGAGAGGGCCCAACAATGTATATCATGCTTCAACCCAGTAAGTTATAGTCGCTGCACAGGAACCTTTGCAATTCTGTATTTTATTTACATGTAGATTATATGGGGTAAACTTTTTTGTTGGAATCTAGAATCCCTTGAATTCTATGTGCATAAATGTGGGGATGCAACATATCTTACTTTATTTTGTGGGCATTTTTTGTTTCTCCATGAGTATTTTTTCTGTTTCTTTCTATCTAAATAAATAATATAAGATTGAAGAGAGTACAAAAAGGGAGAACAAGGAGTCCTTCAAGGAAATACAAGTGAGAAAATAAAGAAACACGAATGAAGAACTGTCTGACAATCTTCATGATCATCTAAACTAGCAACTTCTCTAAGAGCAATGCCTCCTGGATGAGTATTACTGTATTTGGAAGTTCCTTCCCTTGAAAATAAAAATAAAAATAAAAGACGCATCCCCTCAACGTGTATCTCAAGTTGCATGAAAATGCAACTTGGTTAAACATGAAGACTGGAACAACCTAACTTTACCTTAAGATGTAGAAAACTTTTCCTCATCCTCTTAAATCATAATCATTAATTTAAGGTGCAACTTTTTTGTTATCCAGGGGGGGGCATTTCTCTGGCATTTATCGGAAGGTTCAACTAAAGCCACTAAAGTGGGTTAAAGTTGCAAAATCTAATGGTGAAGGTGAAGAAGAAAGACCTGTTGAAGCATTGATGATTCTTAAATATGGGGGTGTTCTTACACATGCTGGCAGAAAACAGGTGTTAACAATTGTTGAACCTTGCATATGTTAGTTTATTTCTCTTGACTGTGCTGTTATATTTTAATCATGATCAGTGATTATTTTCTCTTATAACAAATGCTCCCTTCCCTTGATCACTCGGCAGGCTGAAGAACTGGGAAGATATTTTCGAAATGATATGTACCCAGGTTAGTACTTCTCAGTATTTCATTTTTACAAGTAAGATGTATTTCTTTGGAAGTTGAAACTTGCTCATTTATGAAGTCAATAAATTTTGTGTCTTCCATCTTTTGTCGAGAGCATAAAATGCTAAACTAATTGTCACATTTGCTATTGTACTACTTTTTTTCTAAATAAAAGTTTTTATGCTTTTATGGGTTGAAGTTGTATCTCTGTGTTAAACAACAAAGTAAAGGAATTCTTGGGTGTTAAATGGTGTTTATAAACTGCCGGACTATTGTCTTTCACTTTTTGATTGTTGTGATCTTAGTGGATTGTACTTGAAGTTAAATTAAAACTTAATATGTTGAAGGAATAATCTGTCACTTCTGTATATATGCAAGGAGATGAATAAGAGAGAGTGACGATGGATCTATTAGAAGGAGATTTTCTTTTTTCCCAATGCAAGATCCACTGCTTGCATAGTAGAATATGTTTCGTATCTGACAACTGGCCTTAAATTCCTTCAATCAAAATTATGAACAGGCATCAGTGTCTGTTGCATGCATATTTTTATCATTTTTTTAGATAAAAGAATATTTTTATTAGATAGGGATGAAAGTATTTGGTGGCAAGAATATTATTTGTAATTTTTCCACTCAGCCTTTCATGATAATATTTTCAGGAAAGTTCCACTTGAATTATGCCGGTGCTATGCTGCCAGATGAAGGCACTAATGTTGAGACATTGCATTTGCAATCCAACTTCTATGTGCCATTCTCATAAGACTTCAGCTCATTGGACATATGTGATTTACGTGTTGCCTTGCAAGATATTGCTCTTATAAAAGCCTAGAGTGGGTGAATGACTTGCAGCAAGTTTCCACATTCACAGTCTATTTTAGTAATTTCTTGTATTCTACAAATACTTTTTTTGAAGGAATTTGACAAGAGCTTTGGTGTAGGAAGCACTGAAGAAGTAAGACTAAGAGTTCTTTCTTTCCTCGGTTCTTCTGTTTATGGTTTAAAATCACTTGATCTCTGCTTGGTTACTTTTCTTCCAAACTAATTTTTCAGTTTCATCTTTGTAAGGAAATCGTAATATGTGGCTAACTCTTAGGTTTGATCAAACTTTTACTACCTAAAGAACTTATGTGGTCTTCATATTCTACATGATTGTCATTTACCCTTAAGATGATGTGGATGAATTTACCACCTTCCTCGTCTGCACTATTCAACATCTCATTTTGCTAAAGTGATGATTCAGTACTTGCCTGCCTCTTGTTTGCTACTTACCTCTATCTTTTTAATCTCAGGCGAAGGTACTGGTCTGCTTCGTCTTCACAGTACATATCGTCATGATTTAAAAATATACAGCTCAGATGAGGGCCGTGTTCAGGTATAGTCTGAAATATAAGTGGATATATTTGGCTGCTTGTTTGAGCACCATCATGTTGTGCTCCTAGTGTTTACTTGGATTTCAATTTTTTTATTCAGTTTAGTCTCGTAAGAGTTCTTCACTTTCTTTCACTTGTTTTCCAACTTGTATATTGCTTAATCTCAGACTTAGGTATTGTGTATGAGCTGCACCATTGACTGAATATTTGCCAACAGATGTCCGCGGCTGCCTTTGCTAAGGGCCTTCTTGATTTAGAAGGACAATTAACACCAATCCAGGTTTGCATTCTTCTTCTCAGGGGTTTTCTTTTCTGTTTGCTGACTTCTATTTTTGATGACTGACATTCTATCTTCTAAAGGTTTCACTTGTTAGCAAGGACTCCTCTATGTTGGATGGACTTGACAATGCCAGTATTCAGATGGAAGAAGCTAAGGTTTCTCCTGTGCCTTTTACTGCATTATGTTGCTATGCTTTTTAACGAAGTCAAAGAGCAAAATTCCAGACTGGTGGTTGATATTCACTGTCCAATAGGGCTAAGTTTGAGTCTGCTGAAGTTTTGCACATGTAGTTTTGAGTATATTATGGCTATTTGCCTGTTAATATTTCTGACCCACCTAAGACCTAACCTAGGGTTTCAATTTAAATCACCAAATTGGAACAGGATTATTAGTAGGATGTTGAAAGCCCTTCCCCACCTTCTTTTATTCCAGGCTAGGTTGAATGAGATTATAACTTCTGGAGCAAAGACGGTTCATAGCAATGGATCGTCCGCTAAACCTTGGATGGTTGATGGATCTGGACTCCCGTCAAATGCTTCTGAACTCCTCCCGGAATTGGTAATTCATCTTATGTACTGCTTTCCTGGATAGTATTCCAGAGTGATATCATTATTCTTTGAATCCAAAAATGAGTGTTTTTTCTGCAAACTTCTGACCAAATTGGTTGAGGTCCTAGTATCTATTGCCAGCCAAAATAACTTTCTAGGCAAATTTCACAATTTATTCATTTAAGTGATTGGTGGTTCTTTACAATACCGTCTTCTTCTTCATTCTTTTATTTATTATTTTTTAACTATGTATATGTATAAATTCCATATATAACATCAGGAACCGCTTTTTAACTTGTCACGAGGTAAACATGATTGGTGGAGACTACAGTTTTAAATAATTATCCTTGGTTTCTATGCGATTAAGTAGAAATTATTTGTCTAAAATTCATAAAATACCAAAATTGCAAAAAATTAATTTATCTAACTAAGACATGGCAACTACAATAATGTAAGTGCAATTCATTAACTGCCGCTCACAGCCTTACTGAACTAAAACCAACTATGCTGCCATCTTCCTCTAAAGCATTCATTACTCTCAGTGCCACCATGTGAACAACACCCCCACCCCCACACCCCCCAAAAAAAAAAAAAAACTAAAAAAAAAAGAGAAGAAGAAGCAATTCTAACGCCTGATTTAATCAATATATTTCCACCATCATCTGTACCTTCTATATCTATTGGTGCTCTTATTGCAATCATTCTATTCAAATACCTAGAAATTTAGTAAAATAAGAATGATATAACAACTTAAAACAAGGAGTACTAGTATCAAAGTTCTATAATCTGCAAAAAGATTAGAAGAAAAGCCTCGTACTAGTTCTCACGTCAAACAGAATATATTGGAAAAACGATGGGTTAGAAAATCACTTCTTCTAGTTCAGTAACAGAAAATGTAAACCTCAATGGAAATATTCAACACCCAATGATGATTGAAATATTCGGGAGGGAGGGGGGACCAAAGAAATAAAACCCTCAGTGAAAACATCTTTTATTGTTAAGTTAAACAACTTGCGAGGGTTAAACCAACACATAATTGTTCGAATTAATAACACTGTTTAATACATAATAAATATGTTCTTAATCTGCCGTGTTGATGATTTTGGTGTTCATAGGTGATGAATTCTAGGAGATTATAGGTAGGGCAGAAAAAGTATTTTCAAAGAAAGCTGGAGGACATTAGAGATACCTTGATTAAGTTGATGCAGCATTTCTATTTGTGAATAGCAAGATAGAATAGTGAAGGTGGTCGATGATGGTAGATGTCACTGATGGGTTGATAGCCAGCAGTTTTGACTAGGATAGGAGGGATAGGAAGAAATGGGGAGTAAGAAAGGGGGATCGCGGTTGAATGTTGATGGTTGAGATGCTTAACTGTAAACGTGGGCTATTGGTTTGTGTTGGTCGTGCTGAAGGTGGAGGAAGTACCAAGTTGGAGAAAAGACAGTGTTTACTGTCAAAATGTTATGCAGTGATATGACGACATAAAAAAAAAGGTTTAAGTAGTGATTATGATACTGTGAGTTGTAGTATATGTTTGATGATTTGATTAAAAAGTTCTGTGTAGCTGAGTTATTTACTTGCATGATAGATAGCAATAATATTTCACTGTAAGTTAACTTGCTGACTTAATGCATTTCTGTCACTAATATTAATGATGTATGTACATTTCGGCTATATGTTCAATTGAAGTGTTCATCGAAAATGTTCAATAGAAACAAAGTATAAAGTTATGTCTGGAATGCAAGGATAGCCTGTAATTATCAATTAGCTTGTAATAGGTCGGTGTATCCACTAATTTCTTCAAATAAAAATTATTATCTTTCAAATAGGTGAAATTGACAAAAAATGTTACTGAAAAAGTGAGGCTGCTCGCCAAGGTTGAAGATGAGAACCTGGCAGAAAAGAGCTCGTATGATGTTATACTTCCATATGATCAAGCAAAGGCACTTGGTAAAACTAGTATAGACATTGATCGTATTGCTGCTGGGTTACCCTGTGGTAGTGAGGGATTCCTTCTGATGTATGCTCGGTGGAGGAAACTTGAGAGAGACTTGTATAATGAACGGAAAGAGTGAGTATTTAATTGTTTACTTACCTAACAATGCTTGTACAAGACTAGAAAAGTTTTCATGTTTTGGATGAAGTTAATTCATCGTTCGTTTCAGTCATGGAAAGTTTTCAATTGAATACATTAATTTGTGGGATAAGATAGAAGTGCCATTATCATTTTCATTAATTTTGTGATTCATTTGCAGGCGGTTTGATATAACACAGATTCCGGATATTTATGACTCATGCAAGTACGTGTTCTACAAGATTTGAAAGTCTGATGTATAATGTATGGAAGAAATACTGACATGTATCCAAGTTCTTCAGATTTCTGCTGTTCAAAATATTATAACTTCTTCTTGTGATTTCATAAATTTCCATAATGAAGTCTCTAACTGATTCTGGTAACTGGATACAACTCTTATTCTGAGAGAATGACAATGATGGCATGTCATGTTTGTGTATCTTGTAATTTGTGGTTGTCTTTCATTGGTTCTTTTATTTTTATGTTTTACGGTATATCTTTTCTTTACAAATATGTGTGCTCAGTACATGCATATTAATGTACATAAAATTTTGACCTTTGGAATGAACTGACCCATAATTAGCAATCCTAACTATTGATGTGGTAAAGTTTTATAAGTACATTTGTTTCCTATTGCTACATCTTATGCAGTGGAGTAGATATACAAAATGGATGTCCTACTTTGACACATTTTTTTACTGGAATTCACTGATAAAAATTGTTTATGGTATATATGTTGTTGTATCCTAGCATGCTTGTAAATTTACTGGTTCCCTTTAACAGGTATGATCTCCTGCATAATGCACATCTTCATTTAGAAGGTCTGGATGAACTCTTCAAAGTTGCTCAGGTACACTTGATCAACTCTTATTAGTTTATAAAAGAATTTTTCTCTCCATCCCCCCCCCTTTTCCCTCCCTCTTTCTGAGTAACTTTTCAATGTCATGCCCTTTTCAACTCCTGCGGCAGAGAGCAAGTTATAATATTTAAGAGATCTATGCCTTCAGGGTTCATATCCTTCCTGTCAGTTGATTAGCTTTAGTTATTCTGGTACTTCAAGGCAAGATGGGTTTAAAATTTGGACAGAACTGGGGCGTGTTTTATTTAAAACAATGGAAAAGTTTACTTCTGTTGTGATTTCAAGTATAACTCAACTCAACTCAGCAATGACTTTGTCCCAAACTAGTTAGGATAGGCTTTCAATGAATCCCACATGTAAGCGAAAAAGTAGAAAGGCAAGAAGAAACTAAAAAGATAAAACAAATTAATTAAGAAAAGAATAAAACAAATACTTTAAAATAAAAAAATAGAAATGCATGGAGATAGGTAAAATAAAAGTACACCTTCATATTAAAACACGTACGCGCGTGCGCGCGCGCACACACACACAAACATATATAAAGAGGAAAAAAACTAACTAGCTACAGCAAACAGGGTGCAAAGAGAATGACCCCTTGATAATAAGCTACCTGAGGGTTGTCAAGTCTTGTGATGTTATCCTTATTTGCCTTAATGTTTTGCCTTTATATTTCAGTTACTTGCAGATGGTGTTATTCCAAACGAGTATGGGATTAATCCAAAGCAGAAACTGAAGATTGGCTCGAAGGTAAAAACCATGTCATAAAAACATTTATCCCATCTTAATTTCATACTATTTTGTTTTATCTTTCATGAGGAAATGTGATTAAAGATTGCCAGAAAAGGACTTGATGTATACAAAGAGGAGAGGGGTGGGGGGTGAGGGTTAACACATTTTAACAGGCAGGGGCTTAATTTTTTATCCAAGAGTGAATAATGAATGGTAGAACGGCTCGAGATATTTTTGGTTTTGGTGAGTTTGTGTATTTGAGGTTCTCATGAACATAGGGCTCCTATCATTGTGTTAAAATGTATTCACTGCTATTGTTACTGCACTCTTATTTGGTCTCTCTACTTTTAAATGTAGTATCCTTTGTGTTATAATGCCAGTGTTTGTTGATAGTATAAAGCAATATTTTTGTTTGCAAAAAGTGATAGACCAATGGATAAATGCCTAAACCTAATGAGATTTTTTTTTAATCTTCAACATATCAGGTTGCTCGCCGTTTGTTGGGTAAGATTTTGATTGATCTGAGGAATACTCGTGAAGAGGCAATCAGTGTTGCTGACTTGAAGAGTAATGAAGATCAAGAATCAACATTCACTAAGACTGGGACTGGGAAAGAAGATACAGATTATCAACGAAAGTCTCATACTAAGAATGAAGACACTAGAAAGACCAGTTTAACAAGTGAAATGTCAATGGATAAGGATGATGATGATGACAAAGAGACCAAATATCGCTTAGATCCAAAGTAAATTCGTGATACTTTTGCTTCTTTACTTACAACCACCCATTCTCATGTGTAGAATTTCTCATTGTTTTGTTTATCCATGGGCAACTGGTATATAAACTTATATAGAAAACAATAGAAAATATGAAAGGGTACATCCTTATTCTTGATTGTATTAATGTTATAAATTATTTCCATCAGATATGCTAACGTGAAGACACCAGAAAGACATGTCCGAACGCGCCTTTACTTTACATCGGTCAGTTTATACATTACCCCAAAATGTTTGTTATTCTCTTTGTTAGTTTCACACTATTAGATAATACATAAACTTGCAGCATTGAGCTAAAAATCATTTGCCTATGAATAAGAGTTATTGTGGTTCCTTTTACAATTGCCACCATGTAGCCTTCAATTATGTTGATAAATTCTAAGGAATGAGTTCAGATTATTTTTATAGATGGCCATCTTTTTCACAGACCAGAAATTTCAAGCTGCAAAATCCCACTCAGTGATGTCTTTTCAAAACTCACAATTGAATAGGCCTATATATTTAGTTTTTTTTTTGTTTTTTTACAACACTTGTATTATTAAGTTGTGTAAAGAAACTTTTTTATGTCGTTTTTTTGCTTCTTTCCACTTAAATTAATAAACTATGAAAACCTTTATCAGATAGCTTTCAAGTTTCCTCGTCAATTTTTCTAGTTCTTATATAGTTTCAAAGTGAGATGTATATACCCCTGAACTTCATTTTTATAGTTATTGCTACCTTGTTCACTTCTTTTTGTGTGTTCATCCTCTAAAATTAATCTTTTTGTGTTGGTCAATGACAGGAATCACATATTCATTCCCTAATGAATGTTCTTCGGTACTGCAACTTGGATGAATCACTTCAAGGAGAGGCTAGCCTGGTCTGTGATAATGCTTTGGACCGCTTGTTTAAAACCAAGGAGCTTGACTACATGAGTTGTATTGTGTTGAGAATGTTTGAGAACACAGAGGTTTGTTTTCCTTCCATTTCAAAATTAAAGACGGTATAGGCAAGTTTGAGCTTTGTAATGAGCAGCATTTTGTTGCTTCATGCATCTACTACTTGTTTCTTCAGGTGGAAGCTTCATAATTAACATTACCTATCAACCTGGCTAATTGATTCATTCCCCCCCCCCCCCCCCTGTAAACTATGAGTTCTTCAGAGGAACTGCTTCACTAAAAAAAACTATGTTTTAGTCCTTGAGGAACAGATGTGATCTCTGAACATGCCAGAACCTATCCTGTAGTCATAATTTTTTTTTTTGCTAAATTGTTTTCATTAATAAAAAATGACTTGTACATCTCGTAGTCATAGTTGTTGTACATACATCACTTGGTAGTTCTGCAACTAAATCCAAAACTCACATTTCACATTTTAATTAGTTTGTCACTGAAAAGTTTGTCTTCTTTGCACATCAAGAGGGTTCCTTTCATGGGCAAGTAGTATCCCAAAATTGCATGGTTTTTTGCATCGCATACATTGCATAGTTTTTTGCATCAAATTTCGGACAATAACATTTCATATATAGAACTAGAATAATGCAAATTAACCACTCATATAGATCTGCTATTTTGGCCACAGTGAACCGTACTGTTACTCTTCTTGTATATGCTTGAATGCTCCGTACTCAACTTGAGGATTTTTTTTTCTTGGTGATGTACTAATTAATTAATGAATATTTAGTATTTTTAACAGGGAAAGATTAGGAGCACTGCACAATTTCTTTTTCTTATACAAATATGCCCTTGTCATTAAAATAATATGGGCCACCACAATCACCATAACCAAAGATAATTTTCAAGGGAAGATTGTCCCAAATAAACATAATTACCCCGTGCCCATAATTTTTGTCAAGTTAATATCAGCTCCCTTTTATAAGTAATTATATAGCTCTTATTTATTAGCCCATCCCATTGAGTTTGTGTAATTGTAATGCAGTTGGCGCTAGAAGACCCAAAGCGCTTCCGCATAGAGATGACCTTTAGCCGAGGTGCAGATTTATCCCCTTTGGAGTTAATACATCTTTATTTACAGAATATATACTTGAAACATTACCTTGATATGAACTGTTTTTGAGGCACATGTATTCTGGTTTCTATGAAATGTCACACGGTTCTTTACTGGTGTTTAAAACATACTTTGGGAAGCATGACTTGATAAGGCTACTTTAGTCCCTGTTTGAAATGGTATCGTAGAATGCATTTTTGTTAATTGATAGTACTCTTTATCTATATTTCTACTTTTTTAAAATGAAGCATCTTTTTAAATTTTCACTTTATAAAGGAAGCAAAGCTTCTGCTTGTTAATTGGGGTTTTGAAAAGAGGGGGGAGGGGGAGTGGAGGGAGGTCTTGTTACTAAGGGTGAGAGCCATTGTCAATGGACCCCGTCATTTTCTACCTCTTTAGCAAACAATTTCTATTCAATAATCTTTTCGCATAAATTTTAACCGATAGTATTCCTATTTTCTTCCATGTATAACACTTATGTATGCAATATCACAGTCTAGTACTATTTTGTTTTGGAACACTTAGTTTATTCAATACGTTGGAAACTTCCTGGCAGAAGTAGGATTGAGATAGAAATATCTAGCCACTCAACAGATTGACTTTAATTAGAGATTATAGAGCTTAGTCATATTTCATTTATTTGAACAATTGAATTACATAATGTCATGGAGCGATTGAGGTATGGAATTGAAGCTGATAATGAGATTTTTGGTTTTTTCACAAGGTTTATTGTGTTTCCTGTTTTGCTTTGCAGAAGAACGACAGTGAGGCTACTTCATTGCATCAGGAGCACACATTACCAATAATGGGCCCCGAGAGGCTGCAAGAAGTAGGGTCATATCTGACATTAGAGAAGATGGAAGAAATGATTCGACCATTTGCAATGCCAGCAGAAGATTTCCCCCCGCCATCAACCCCGCAGGGATTCTCTGGCTACTTCTCTAAAAGTGCAGCAGTGTTGGAGCGCTTGGTAAATCTTTGGCCCTTCCACAAGCATGGAACTACCAATGGAAAGTAATAAATAGCCTAACCTTTTTTCTTTCAAATTCTTGCTCTTCTTTCTTGGTGACTTGACCTGACCTACTACCAAGTGAGTGGTTGTGGGGTCTGGTCCTTCAGAGGGAATTTTGCGATTTTAGCATATCCGTACGACACTGCACTCTTCTATATTATTCATTTATGTATATAACTCGATAATATTGCAATAGAAAGTGTGATGAAAGAATTGAAATGAGAATATTGTTAAGACATTTTGATTTCCAAATATAATTCCATGAATACTTTTTCCGGTATATTACAAAGATGGATACACGTTTCTTCTAAAAAAGTTAAAACAAGAAGAAATAGAGACCCAGGTTTTAGCTCTTAATTTTTCATTTAAGCCATACCGCTAATATTGCAAGTTTTAAAGTTTAACTGCCTAATAAAATGAAGTTAAAGTTGTACTAGCAAAAAGATATGAGATGCAATTATTTAAGAATACCGAAAAGCACCCGAGCCGTTAATAAAAATAAGCATTCCGTGGGAAATTAGCACCAGGATTGAACGTTGCTGATTCTGAATTCAGATTTGCTATAGTGCGTAATGGTGGAATATAAACTTATATTTACTACTTTACTTTCTTTTCAAATATGAAGAGTTGGCAGCATGCCAGGCCAGCATCGCTGTGATCGTCGGCGTCCAATTTCGTATCAGGCAAAATTACAAAATCAAATGAACGTCCACAAGTATAGGAAGTTTGACCACGACACTACTAGTGTAACCTTCTGATAAATGAAAAAAGACACCCGACCTATTTATGAAATAATTAAATTAGCAAAATACATAATGGCTTATTCAAAACTTTATAAAATTGCTTATACTTTTCAAGTTGATCAAGATAACATAACGATCTACATATGACTGCAGTTGCAGATTTTGCGTCGCCAATTCTTTTCTCCAACTTTATTGGAATGGTACTGGAATGCCTTGCTTCTTGTTCACTATTGTCATTGCCATATATCGTGTTCCCATC
This sequence comes from Panax ginseng, assembly GCA_020205605.1. Taxonomy (NCBI): domain Eukaryota; kingdom Viridiplantae; phylum Streptophyta; class Magnoliopsida; order Apiales; family Araliaceae; genus Panax; species Panax ginseng. The sequence goes on along the minus strand of CM035145.1, from coordinate 17,866,166 downwards.
CCAATGGGTGCCTGCTCATCAGGACCCTCCCAGAATGGGGCTTCACCTTCACCTACCAGACGCCAGTACCCTGTCCTCAGAAACTCAGCTTGCTCTTCCGTGCAATTCTGTAGTAAAGCTTCAGCCCTAAAATTTATGCCAAGAGAACCGAGAAACTGAGATTGGGTAATAGGACCATGGACAGACACATCATCTGCAAAAAAAAGTTTAGCATTATGAGACCAATGCCCATTGTAGCTCCCTTTACTTTCTGAAACTAAAATACTAGTAGCCCTGTAGCCCATATAGGAAAGAGTCTTACTTTATTGACATTTTTCCAAATATTAATATTTTCATTTGACACATAAGGCCTAAAAAGATTTTTCATAATAATATTTTTTATTATTGTAAGTTCAATATAGGGCTCTCATTTCTAGATGGAAGGAGTAGTAAAATAATATTAATCTACAGCCATCACAAGGATGAACACCTGAAGTTTCCTCAGCAGAGTGCCTGATTGCAGAAAAATCAACATAGGCACTGAGATCAGCAGACCCAGGTTCATCCAATATGTTGACAAACTTGTGTTTCCGAATTGCCTGCAAGATATATGATAATGTAAAACTGCCTTGCACTAGAATGCAAAAATACGGAAGGGAAAAAAAGAAAAACAGAAAAAAAGGGAGAGTAAAATATCATGCATCACTGGAAGAACATCTTTCCAGGTAACCCAGAAGTAATTGATACATATAAAACAAGTGGTATTTGATATGTGATGCACGCTTGATCTACGATATTAAGAATTGATATATCAAAGTTTCCTTGGACAAAACAGAGAAATATTTTATTAAATACGTCATCTGTCTTGTATCTGTAGGGATAACAGAATACTGCTCAGGTACATGCAGACAAGGTCCCAATGCATCCTGCATGAATCAAAATCTGGAAATCAAGGTTACGTACCCTATGATTCTTTCATCTTTGATAGATAGACAAATGCTTTACATGCGTTTGTACTGCATCACTTTTTTAAGTGTATGTGTATACATATATTATAGAGAGAAGAGAAAGAGAGCCAACACTTGAAATGCATATATAATATATTGATGAAGAAGGTCATCTTCTGCCATATATAGTGTGCAGAAACTGATGCACACTACTTATGATGCTGAGTAGGTAATAGAGCCCATCATCACATGACAAAAACTCAGTCACTGGAAACGAAGTCAAACAGAAGCAAACACAGTTAAGAGTTAAAGACAGCATACTTGAAGACTATCTGAGACTACTCCATTCAGGCCATAATCAATTATGAGGGCTCCACCACCGTCAGAGCTTATTCTTTTAGCAATGCTTTGAGTCAAATCCATTGCTTTTGGGCAAACCTCAATCTGATCAAATTTTGCTATATTTTCGCTCTCAACCCACTTGCAGCGCTTTATTAGATAAAGAGTAGCAGGTGTAGGCTGTGGAGATAGAACAACACGAAACCTGACCAATGATAAAATAAAAGGAAATCAACCAAATAAATCAAATTTTGTAGAAGGAATGCCCGGAATGAGACTAATAACTTGAAACTGGAATGGAAACCATACGACTGATCTTCTGCAATATCAATCATTTTCTCACACCAGCCACGAGAAGCTCTCTGGAGTTAAATCATAACATCAAATGATGCATAGAAAGTAATTAAATTAGCCACTAATATACACAACAAAAACAACAAGCATGAAGTCGTTATTTTTTTTTGTTTATTCATTCGCTTTCTTGTTTCAGTTAAATCATAACATCAAACGATGCATATAAAGTAATTAAATTAGCCACTAATATACACAACAAGAAACAAGAAGCATGAAGTTTTTTTTTTTTTTTACTTGTTCGCTTTCTTGTTTCTTTTTGTATTAAATTTTAGTAGAAATTCTTGTCCTCCAACTTCTTTGTACCACTTTCGCCTCTAATAGATTATTATGTTTTTAAAAAAATAAAATAAAAGATACATGTAAGGGTAAAATAGTTGGTATAAAATTAATCACACCAAGAAGATTATGATATTATATCAAGACAAATGCTAAAAAGTTGCCCCTTGTTAAGATGCATTTATGATGTCCTATAAATATTATTTTAGAAAGTATTGAAAAGTAATATTGAGGATTTGTAAAAGTATAATTAACATAATTTAGAAAATTTTGTGAAAGTCGATGATAATGCGTCTAATTTATTAGTGAGAGTTCCAATAACCAAATTTTGTGGAAGTCGCTGATAAACAAGTGCCCCAGGGCACTTATTAACAGGATCAAAACATGAAAGTTAACATACTTTGGAAGTAGAAACACAACAAAGGCTTCAAAAGTAACCGTACATACCTGAAATTGATGAACTGGTAAGGCATCGTAGAACTCGTGGGCAATGATGATAGTTGGCACTGAAAGAAAGCGCAGTAAAAAACTATTTTATTATGATAATAAGAAAGTAGGACTAATATCCAAGTAGACCAAGCCCAAATATTAAAAACACCAATTTCATAATGTTTAACTAAAATACAAACTCTGAATATTTTAAATGTTGTAAGATATTTTATTGAAATCAAACATAATTTTGCAACTTTTCAAGTATACCAACTACTAGTCTACTGTCAAGTCATATAAAAACTTCTTTATGACAAACAGTAAAACAATTTATTTATTTCCAACAGCAAAACTAGAAAAACATGAAGAAATAAAGAGTGTCGTGCCATAAGAGGTATGGCAGAATGACAAGCACCTAACAACAACCATTACTGCTCCCAAATCTACATCATCACCCACCTGTATTTTAAACCAGTACTCCACCCCCTCCTTCCCCACTCAAATCACCCTACACACCTTCTCCAAAGGAAAGCAGTATTTCCCATCATGACATAACCATCACTTCCATCATTGCTAGAGTGCCATCCCACAATCATCATGATGTCACACCAATTGACACATCCAGCTCCAGCTTGAGATTTACGTACACCTCCAATCCACTACAAAACCATACATCTATGAATCACTACCATTTTGAGAGCTTTATCTCCCTGGATGTCACCACTGGCAAAACTTCCATCAACCACAAAATGCACACAAAAATCCTCAATTAGCTTGTGTCAGGCGTTAACAACACAGCTCCATGTTTATATGACTGTCTAACATCACATTTGTCTTACAAGCGAAAGGTCCTGATTTTGATCCTGATGGCATCATTTAATAACAACATCATAGTAAACTAGTAATTATCATAGAAAAGGCCTATGCTCAAGATAACCCCTTACATCCTGATGGGATTTGGTCTAGTGTTGCATGCCATGATATTGGACTTCCGGTCAGCGTGCTAATGATTTGTTTATCTACATTCTCGCAGGCACCATCCTCATCCGTACCCTTTAGGTTTCCATGTTGAAGTTTCTGTAATGCTGGACTACATTCAACCATGTGTATGTGCAATGATTTAGTAAAGCTGTTGAATTTTGATGAACCCTACAGAGACATGCCACAAGCTGCCAATTAAAAACTTGAACCATCCCAATAAACTAATATCATAAGAGTGTGTGTGTGTGTACGTATAAAAGTGTCCAAGTATTACAGTTAGTTTTTCCTTTATTTGGAGATAGTGATTGAATTGAAAGATAGAGAGCTCCATGGTATCGTACACGTAGAAGGTCGGCCATAAGAGTTCCTCTTCCTGGACCCAGCTCAACTAGGTTCACTTTATTTGGCTGTCCCATTTGCTCCCACAGGCACATAGCCCAAACACCAACCATCTAAAGAAATATGAGAGAGTAAAATCACATTCTGGTGACGGTATGAATCTTGAATAAATCATAGTACTAGAAACGCAATATATTTTTGTTAAAATGTTGGAGCTAGTGGTCCAGAAAAGAAAATTGAAATCACTGAACAAAATTACAAGGAAAGTAAGCAATAATACCAAAAGCTGATATCTACCTAATTTAATACCTCTCCAAACATCTGGCTTACTTCAGGAGAAGTTATAAAATCGCCTCCTGCTCCAAAAACGTCCCTATTCATATAGAACCCAGCTTTAGGATTTGTCAGAACTTCCTCCATATACTCGGCAACTGAAATAGGCCCTCCACGGAACTGGATACATTAAAAAACATTCAAATACCGATATAAAAGACTTCCAGCTAGCCAAATATCTAGTAGTGCATGAAGAATATCAAAATCCAGAAATTCAAATATTTTCCCATATTCCAAATGCAAGCAACAATGAAATTTCCACAAACAGTGTATCTACAACATGAAAAACAGAAAGAGAAAGGTGTATCATAAACCTTGATGATGCCTTTTAGATGCTTAACAAGCTCAGAGTCTGAAGATGCTTCATGAGAATGCTCTGCAAAATAAAATAAAATAAAATTGTCACAAACAGGCAATAACACTAAAATCCTACAGTCCTAATATGTATTGTATAGAATTGGAGGAGAGAGAGTGAACCAGGGGGGTTATATAAGCCAGAGCGATCGATGGATAGTTTGGCGGAAGATTGAGGAGTGAAATTATGGGATAAGTTTGTGCCCTCTTCTTCCTCCTCCTCCTACTCCTCCTAAGTGTTCGACGAAAGAACTCACAGGAGCTGGGGAAGACGAAGAGGAGGAGGAAGAACATTGTCGAAAGGAGAAGAAACGACGGCGTTGAGTCGAAACTTGAACTACTAACCTTCTCAGCATTTCCCGGAGTCGGAAAAAGTAATCTGTTTATCGGACTGAGAGAAGAGACGTCACTACCTGCCAGGATTGAGAAGAGGACAGGACAGGACCCAAATGTCCAACATAAATACATAATGTAGTAGGAGTGGTTATCAATCCTTATTATATATATAATTTCGCTCTCACTTGTTGATAGGGATATATGTGTAGTTCACACGGTAGAGCGCTCGCTTGGCATGCTTAATTGGCGTACGTACAGGGATCGATACATCCTGCTACTCAAAGAATATTATTTACTTTCTTATATAAACCTTACCTCTTCTGTCATTGTTCCAATAAATTTTCTCCCTTATATTAATAATTTTTAATTTCCTATAAAAAAGTAATGATAGAATTTTAAATAAATTTTACTTAATAAATAACACTTTCTTAATTCTATGTGCCAAAACCTGACAATCTTTTAGGAACAGAACAGAGGGAGTACTTACTAGTTTGAAACATACATATATATATATATATATTACACGATAAAATAATAAAAAGAAAAACCCACTAGTTCCTATGATCAAAACAAAAATCAAAATTCCCACTAAACGTCTAAACCAATGAAATAAATAATAGTCAACTTATTTTCTGAAGAATGTGAACCGTTGAGAAAATACAGTAACAGTAAACAAGGAATACAACTCTCCTTTTGTTTTGCTTATCAAAGCACACGGCTTTAAATGGCATTTTGGACTCTGCTGCAAGCTAGCTAATTTAGAAGAAGAAGAAGAACCTCTAGATTAAACTGACAGATATATGATTGGAGATGTATTACAATTGAAATGATAATATCAAAATTTCAAGCTACAGGGGGGGATTTGATGCCAAACAACCCTGTCTCACCCATTCAGCAACGCAACATCCAGCTTATAATCTTAAAAAGTTATGACATCTTTCTGGATAAATTCTTCAAACCACATCCAACACATTTAAGTATGACTGTTCCCGTTGATGGATCTGGCTTTATCACAAATTTAACCCCCAGAAAATCTCTGATGTGTCTCAGTGTTTCTATTCCATATGGTGACAGCTTCCCTACACGAACCTTCGAAACATCTTGTGGGCACAAGGCACAGAGAAGAAACAACAAACCCTGTATCACATAATTTAACCAAATGACCATCAGGTGAGCAACACGACAAACATATACAAAGTGTTCTTTTTAGAGAGAATTAAAGAGAAATAAGTGTCTAAAGGTATATAATCCACCTACTTGAGTGAAGTATAATATGAATTATAACTACAGTGGAAAGGGTACAGAAGATCAGAATAAAAACCTGGTGGGTCGAATCTACCACGCCTCCTTGTTCAATCTCCCCAAGTAAAAGCGAAGCAATTTGCTCACCAACATCCTCTGGAGGTGTTAGCTCATTCTTTTCTTCATCATTGAATCCACCCTCTTCCTCCACTTGTGCATAAGAAACTGCGGTATCGGCGGAGATGAAACAACCAGATGTTGTTTCGGCAACTAATGAAATTCCATAGCCAGGTGACCTGTCATTATAAAATTATCTCCAAATGAAACAACTCACACATAATCAAAGAAATCCAGAATATCATCTTGCAAATTCTGATGTATATAACAACAATAATACATGATAGCTACTTGAAATATTACATACTTCCCAGATTGTGCACCCGTTTTGTGATCGGTAAAAATGTGAACATCCGGGAGCAAGCGATTAAAGATTCCACGGGCTGCATGTATCATGGTATTTTCAAACTGAACAGACACTCTAGTTGAAAATGTAACTCCTCTAATTCTCTTCACCATTCCCTCATCTATCCATGTGACTGCCTGTAGAGCAATATATTTAAAAAAATGATACGCAAAAGATTGATAACTCAAATGAGGAAACTCACTGTTAGAGAATTGTGGACAATGGGAACAGACAGAACAACTTCTCCACCACCATTCGGAGCAACTCCACGGCTGTCTATTTTTAGCTCCAGTCCTTCTGGAGGAACTCCGAAGAGCTTCAATATTTGTATAGTAATCAATCGGAAAGTATCAACAGAAGGATCCTTGGAGTCATTAGTGATCCCTGAGATCAACATTAAAGTGCATTTGTTAGCCATGCTGCGAGAACTAATACCTATTCTGGACTATATAAATCCCAATTAACACTAATAGAACACTATGTTCAGCCAGTAAACTCGTGCTAGTGTGATCAATTCATGACATCAGTCACATATCAAGTGAAGTAGATACATATATATGTGTTTTCTGTATAGCAAATGACATACAATTCATGGCATCAGTCACATAGTGAGTGAAGTAGACTCGTATATATGTTTTTTGTATAGCAAATGACATAAAGTTAGTTTGCCTTTAGTCCCACACTTTCCGGAGCATAGGTTAAGCTTGTAGTAGAGGCTTGTTTTGGAAGAAAGGTAGAAGTAGAAAACTAGAAATGATTTAACTTTAGGATAACAGTGTGTCTTTCCTCCTTTTTTATACATGTGCCTTGTGTCTTTAATTTCTAAATCCATAAAATAGTATCAAATGACAGCTACTCTGATGGCTCAAAAATTTTAAGCAGATAAACAACGAAAAATCATCCTTCCATTTCTCCAAAGGGCACAGACCTACATCTTGCTTCAAAATTTTACTCGGAAATTCCATACGTCTAATGTCTGTAACAGACTACTCTCGTTCAGCACAGAAAGTGGGATAGATGCAATCCACCGACATGATATCGGTTCAAAATTTTTTTTTACCAAATAACCATTATGAAATCATGGGACATGCAAAATGGATAAATAATTAAATATGCATTTACTGAACTTTTCTATAGTTATTGAAATAATAGTCAGAACAAAATGAGTGAACATCTAGAGTGAGTTACAAGGTATCATATCCTGGGTCAACACCCACAATTAGGTCAAAATTATTTATTATCCCATTTTTTTAATCCAATTTAACACAATATTGAACCAATTTTCCTCATTGAATTACAGCCGAGTTATGCAATATATCATTTAAATCATGTCCTTCTGTTACAACCTCAATGTCTACCACACTCAACGATGGATCAATAATTTACCAATCATCTTTAGTATATTACTTGGGCCACCACTATTGTTGCACAACCATCAACTTAAACATCATCATCTTCACTAATCCAAGGCCGTGAATTGTTAGCTCCAGCTGCTCCACCACTTCAATTCTACTCTACTCTAGATATTGAATCCAACTTCACCATAACCAAATTAAACCACTTCAATGCATTCCAACTTCAAATTTGCTAGTACCAGTGAACCATTTAATGTGTATGACACAAGTTATAAATAGTTTTAAACACGTCAATAAACCAGTAACAAACAATTAGATTTTAAAAATAAAAACCAATAAAGCTTCATCCTAAGATTACAACCCAAAAAATAGGGGGCAAACAAAATTTAATACATTTAAAAAGGGAAGGAAAAAGGATAGTACCTTTCAGCCTAATGGAAAGGGGTTTTTTCCCAAACAAACCAAGCACAAGTAGAGGTTCCAAGAAATAGCCAATTGAGCGACTAACACCGCAGTCGTGCACGAGATTCTTCCCACCCATTACTACCCCAGGCTTATATTTCAACTTAGAACCTGCCTCACAACAATACAACGAAACCATAAACCCTAAACCCGAACTACAATTGTATGTATGTATACATATATTTATTTATACAAACTACAATTTGTACTTGAAAATTACCAGTTTCGTTGATTTCGACTTTGCAGTCATCGGAGATAGTTTCGAGAAGGCGGAGGAAGGAGACCTCGTGGGAACGGAGGCCGGGCCACGTGGCGTCGGCACGAATGTCTTCAATAAGAACGGGTGTAGAAGAGAGCGTTGAGAGCAGTAAACGCTGCCTCAGGCTCTTACTTCCTTTTAGCTTCATGTACGTTGTCTTCCCCATTTTCCCTCTCTCTCTCTCTTCGTTACGGAGGTGTTTCAGCCAGTCTAGCCTGCATTTGTATCAGCAGCCAACGACGGCGTTTCTAGTACTAGGGTAATAGGGTTAGAGTTATATGGCCTCTCTCTATTTATGTTCCCATCCCATTCCATCTTCTCTTATTCTTTTTCTTTCTTTCTTTTTTCATTTGCTTTAAGTTTTCTTTCTATGGTTGTAAGAAATTAGTTATGAAATTTTAAATTTAATAGCCTCCCTTAATTCATAAGGAAAGATTTCAAGATTAGTAATTAAATTTGAACCATCGAAAAATATACTTCTTGTTCTCGTATAAATTACAATAATAGAATTTACATAATCTTCTCTTCTTTTTTTTAAGTATAGTTGGATTTTAAAGTGAAAGGTCAAAATGATGTAATTAAGCAACCAGTAATCACTTATGTCCTTAGACTTTGTCACGGAGTATAAGCATTAAGCACATATTTCACACACTCTTTATGTTTTTCTAGATGTAAAATATTATGCTCCTTCCATCAAAAAAATATTTAATTTCAAAATTAACATGAATACATTTAACTTTAATTAATATAATTATAAATCTTACATGCACCTCATTCAGCTCTGCCAATTTGTGCACAAGTAATTTGCTGCAAACCCTACTGCTACGTTTGGATTGAAGGAATGGAATAAAAATGTGAATGATTCATTCTATTTTAGTTGGAATGAGTTATTCCATATGTTCTCCCTCCTCCCAAGGAACCAATAATTTTTTTCATTTTAATCGCAACCAAACACAATTTGTTTTCATTTTATATAAATAAATCATTTCATTATCACCTTCATTAATCCAATCCAAACGTAACATACAAGATTGGTTGATGTAAAAATCAGCAGGGACTTGAATGCATTCAGTTCTTGCTGAAGAATTAGATAAATTACTCTCACGGATTGGCAAATTTCTCTTTGTTAATTATGCAGAGACAAAATCCAGAGAAAAATGGTTGTTATTATTATTATTATTGAATGTGTAAGGAGTGTTTATCATGAAGTAGTGAACTTAGTAGTAAATTCACCCAATATAGACAGAGATCACCCTCCCACCATGTGTGTATCAGCACTTCATGCTAACCTCATCCCCCAAGTGGTGCATTGCATTGCTGCAATGCTTCTCTCTTTAACTTTAGCATAATAGACTCTACTTCCAAGATATATTTGGTCTGTATTCTTGTACAAGTTCCAGAAAGAAAGCCAAATCCAAAAGGGGCGGAAGAGGAATTGAAATTGATATTTATTTACACTATAATAGTTGTGCGATTTAGCAATTTTCTATCAACGCCATTAATTGCGGGTACTTCTACATTGCATTTGTTATTTTTTTAATCATATGTTCTCAATTGCTTTTTCTGTATCATCTATTGATACAGATCAAACAATTTTACCTCCCTCATCCCCCCACCCATCTCACTTGCACACAAAAGAATGGATGTCAACCAGATTCAGAGTGGGATAACTGCCCTTCAATGAACCAGATTGCCCATGAGGAGTCAGGAGTCAGAAAAACAAAATAACAAGGCACAACAACCATTTAAAAAAATACTCCCTTGGGGTAAGGATGAAAATACCCATTAATTGGGTCCCAACAAAATCTCAAGTCAAATCTCTCCGAGTTATCACCCATCATCCACAGTCTAACAAGGGATGAGTAGATCAAGTAAGAACCAAGTATCAACGTGGACTCATGGCAAAACCATCTAAAATTATTTTTGGAGTCTCAAAACATGAAATTGTAAAAGTAACAACTCTGGAGAAAACGAATGTCTAACAGAAACTGTGTACTGCGCTCCTCATGTCCTACCTTATTAAACCCAACCAAAATATGCTGAACAGCCACTTATGGCTTGAGAGCTAAGGCCAAACCAAACTTTGCAGTCTTGTCCAGAGCTTTGGTGTCGACTTCACCTGATAAGGTGAGAAGGGACTTTGGGCGCCACTCGTGCTGGATAAGAGCATTTAAAATGCCAAAGTTGTTGACCCGTGCCTTCACTGTGGTGAGAGAATCCAATGAATGCTGAGTGCCAAGAGTGATGGTGTTCTCATTGGTTGAGAAGCTATGAGCTACCTCCGCACCAACTGCTGTATTGGTCAAGGGGCTCACCGTATGGTAGTATGACGCATTCAACTTGTCACCCTTGTCATTCCTGAATCAAATTCAAGGTTCATCAGATTATGCACCAAGAAACTGACATAAGACTGACTTAAGCACACACCACTCATGCAACAAGAAGAAAATCCCTTTGCAGCTAAATGGAGCTGCGATTGTTTCTAATGATAAGCCTCCAATATGAAACCCTCCTAACCTTTTTCCTCTTTCTGATGGACAGACATGCATTCCAACTACTTGATAAAACATTTTTCATAAAGCAAAAAAGAAATACTGACAGAGTCAAGGCAGCAATCAGGTCTGCTTTGGAGAAGCTTAAACCAGTATTAACCTTAGTGAAGTTTCCTGTTTTGGTATCAAAGGACACATCTGTCCCAAGTGAGGCGAGGTTAGTTCCCACCACACCTGAGAAGTTAACAATGGGGTTTACAGTCAACCCAATGCTCGTGTTGATCCCAGCATAGTCATGTAAGTATTGAAGTTCCAACTGTTACATTTTAATAAACATAAAATAATTAAAATCGTATCATCACAACTATTTTATGTACTACAACTCCTATGCCCATCCCCCACCTCCTCCCCCCACTCCAAAAAAAGAAAAAAGAATTTATAACATTTATTAACAAATGTCTCCCAGAAACCAAATATTACTTAATAAGATTATTCACTTAGAATAAGATTGTTATACTACACAAATCAAATATTGCTTTACTTACCTTGGCAGATCTTTGGTCAGGAACTTTGAAGCTAAGGATTGTCTTCAAGCCAGGAGCAGGTTCATCAACAGTGATGGTTGTAAAAAGCTGGTGATCCGCAAAAGGGTTAGTTTGATGATCAAAGTAAACTAGAGGAGTGTATCGTTAAGGGAACACATGAGACTAAGAATTAAGCAATTAAAGACCAGTCAAATTTAAGATTTAACAAAGACAAAGGTAAACCTGATTTAATTATCTGAACAACTAAACCCAACTCTTATTTCCAAAAAAAATTGTCAGATGTGTTTTGACAACAAATGATGGACATAAATCCATAAAGGAAAGATAAAAGAAAATGAAGAAAAACAATCAAGATTTCATCAAAACTTGGGAAAAGTACATATAGGACAAATAACGGAGATGATGAGAAAAATAAGTTTTTGAGAACCTCTCCCCTACCAAATAATATCACATTCCCACAACAGAAGATAAGAGTATTTTCCATGCAGAAAGCCAAATCCAAGGACCAAAAAGGTGAAATGTAAATATTTCATAATTTAACAAATGCAGGTTGTAATGTCTGACAAAAGGGCCATAACTCTTGTTTCACAACATAGTTAAAAATAGCCAAAAGCTAAAACATAAAACATAACACGTTTCTTTAAACATAAAGCAACACAAGCCTAAAAAGTCATATAAATAGCAGCACAAGCCTAAGAAATCATAAAAAAATTGGTACAACATTGACATAGTAACATATCACCAAAAAAAATATCAACATTAAGGGGAAGAAAAGGTTATTTCTTCAAGCCTGAAAAAATGTATTACAACAATAATCTAATTTTCCAGTTTAAATTAGTAAATAATAAAAAGCTCAAGGTAAAAGAAATGTTACTATTTCACCCAATGAATAAGATGTAAATTACATTGGAATTTGTGTCCACTTTGATATCAGTAGTGGTGCCCTTGTGCTTCAGCTGCGTATTGACATCAGCCAAGAACAGGTCACCTTTCTTGGTTCCTGATGATGTGATAGCCTAGAACAAGAGAGAAACAGGATTAGTAAACATTGAGATGAATATAGTTATAACATAGGTGTGGTGCAAAATAAAGCCAGAAACATAGCAACCACACAAGAGAAAACAGAGGCGACTGCTAGTTAGAAAACCTAAAACTAATGATTATACTAACACATAAATCAACAATCTGGATTCCAAAAGAAAAACCTCCATTGAAGAACCACATTTACAGACAAATTATTTCTCCAGCATTTTTCTTGAATTATAGTTTATAATGCAAACTGAGAAACTGATAACGGTTAAAGAAAAAGGATATAAAGAAAGATGAAGAAGAAAGAAAACTTTAGACGGTGCATTCAACTTCAATGTCCACAAGACTACAGCACCTATGGCATTTTTGAAGAGAACCCGATATTAAACTTCAGAGCTAAAAATACAGTCAACAAATCAGACACTAGACCTAGACCATAACTATGTCAAAAGTGAAAAGATACATAAAGCATCATTATCAACTAAACACCATAATACCAAATTACCAATTATAGTAAACTAGAAAAATCTTGAACTATAAGTAAACATTCTCACTAAGAACACAAGGATGATGACATATAAAAACATATACAAGACCACCGCATACCTAGTACACGAGAAATAAATAGCATTAACATTACAGTTGCTATGTTTCCAAAATGACTACCAAACCACGTTCAAACTAAAAAACTACAGAGAAACTCCAATTGCACTGAATAGACAAACAGTACGAGGGAATCGAGCTAGAAGGTTAATTATGAACATTTAAATCAGTCTAATACTGTAATAGTCTATTAGTTTAAAGAAAATCTACACAAGTAAATAAATACATCAGCAAAAATAGTCTTTACTTCTTAGAGTCTGCCTGTCCCTTGGGAAAAGTTCGAAACAGTTGAAACTAAGATTTTCATCACATAACCTATATCCATAGGTTATATCACAAGTTGAATCCAGTTAAAATATAATCCCTCTGTTCCACAAAGGGTACGATAGGAGTCCACTTTTTATTGATGATAGTAAATTATGACATAATGTCCTCGTTTTAATCACACAATTTCACAATCATTTCATAACTAGTAAATTAAACACTCATTATATTTAGGAAGACAAATATATAACCTAGCATGTAACAGTATATTTAAGAATTTACATAACATAAATATTTAATTAAAGAAGGCAAACTTCTCCTGAACACATTTACTAACGCTACTAATTACTAGTTAAACAGATAAATTGAAAGACATATACGACAACTAAATAAACAGATCTTAAATAAGAAAACTGAAGAACTCACAACTCCGGTGGGAGAGTAGGTGGTGATTGTGAACTTGTGGTCGCTCTGGTAATCCTTGTACAGAATATCTATCACACCAAAAAGAATTACAGTATTCAGAAATTCAACTCAATACACCACCAACTGAAAGTCCGCTATATATACATATATATAAAACATAAACATACAGAGAACTGGAGTGAGAAAAATCACCTCTTGCTTTCTTGCCGATGTCAGAGTAAAGTCCAGGACCCTTGCCCATGATTTCTTTCAAAAATGGAGAACAATAGGAATGAAATTATACAGAGGGAAAAAGAGACTGAAAGCTCAGTTGCTTGAAGCAAAATTTCGGTGGAATGAGGGTTTTATATATATGAAAAGCCCTAATTCTGAGCCCTTTGCGAACGGTGTGCTGCTACATTATTTTCAGTTAATTGGGATCGTAGGATCTTCACCGTTGGCCTTTAAGTCTGTTTCCACCGTCGATTATATAGTGGAGGTTGTAAATATTTTTGCTTCGGAGGGTAGTTTAGGAATACAAAAGACACGTGGCTCGTAGTCTTGCTGTTTTTACCGACTTGTGTAGCTGCGGCTAATACAAGATTGCTTCTTATTTCTTTCTTTGCCAAAAAGACAGGAAAGTTTTTATTGTTCAAAAAAAATAAAAATAATTATTTTTTTGGTATTTTATGGGACTGGGATCTTTTGCCTACTTCCTGGGCAAAATTTATCATTCATGCTAATCATAAATTCATAACCATATAAAAATAAAATTTCAAATGTACTTGTACTTAATTACTTATATCCAAAATATGTTATCAAAATCAGTAATTCATAGATCTAAATATAAAATTAATTGATTAATGATATATATATATATATATTTATATTCCATTTTGTTTATAGAATTTTTAATTATAACTTTTGTGAATTTTGTTTATAGAATTTTTTAATTATAACTTTTGTGAGAGTTTACCCGTAACCATATTATTTTAATTTAAAGAGATTAAAAGAGGTCATTTAGATTGTGTTTGATAAAATTAAAGGTTAAGATCTGAACAGATTAGACATCTGAATAATATAAAGCATCTAAATTAAATTGTATCTACATAAAGAAATATTATTTAATAATTAATTTTTTTAAAATGTCTGAATAATAGTATTTTACTGTGTTAACATTTCCTTTCCTTTTCATATTCAACAACCCAGCTTCTTGTCTTTGTCACCTTCAAAACCTACCTTACCAGTTGGATCGAAGTTTCAAGACAAATTCAAGATACAATATATGAACCCAAACTAAAAATAGCAATTAAATTTCTAAACCCAACAACAGCCCCAAATCAGCCCTCAAATTCTCCATAAACATCTTAAAATGAGAATCTTCTTCCCCTTGCCATTCCCCTTCCTTCTTTTTAGGGGTGTAAACGAGTCGAATCTCAGTGAACACCTTCTTCATGCTTTCGATTAAACCGACTTGAAAAATTGAGCTTGAATTAGACTTCTGATTCGATAAGGGATTTATATTTTTCGTCGATTCGACTCGGATCATTACTCGGACTTACTCTCAACATTATGTATTCGACTCGTTTACAAAGCGAGTTACTCACGAGTCTTCAAATCGAGTTTCGAATATGAACCATTTCACTTAAAACTGAACAACTACATACTAAATTGGTTACTTAACTAATATTTATATATAAAACTTTTTTACTTTTATTTATGTATTGAAATTATAAAGAATGTAATAAAAATTGACATTCAATTCATTGATTTATTAAAGTACAAGTTTACACAATTTCATACTACACTTTATAAATTATAAAGATTGGTACAAATATCACATATTTAGCTTACTAGCATGGATCAGACCAATATTCGAATATGATCCATCTAGCAGGTATCGAGTATGGTTCGAGAAAAAAATAAAATACTTGAACCCTAATCTGACCGAACACGGGTATCATTAAACAGAAAACGAGTATGGATCATGTAAGGCCCCAACTTTTTATAAATAAAGATTTAATTTCTCTAATTATTATTTTAAAATAGTAAGGGGTTGATTTGATTAATATGGTTAGTTATGAGTAAAATGCGCAAATATTTTTAAATAAGCAAGTGGTTATAAAATACTCATTGTTGTCGAAGAATATTCGTTTGGTCGTGGAATATTCTTCTTTGTCGAGAGAATATTAAATGCGACGGCATAGCCTTGTGTGGGCCCCATAACGAAAAGCAATTGGATGAAGAAAACGACAAGTATGAGTTGTTTATAAATAACGGCGTAGTTGTTATCGTTAATCTTTGTTAGAATACCGGTTGGTTAAAATACGATGTCGTGTTGTTGCGATGATGCAGCACTGGTAGTGCACCAATTATTGATTCTTACGTGAAAGTCACTACTCGATAATTATTACACGATAATTCTTGTTCGATTTTATTTTATTGATTCAATAATTCTTTGCGTTGATATTTTATATTCTTTGTTGTTTGATAATTGTCACTTCTGCGGTATTTTCAATTATCGAAGCAATAATTTATATTATCTGAATAATATTATTAGAAAATATTATTGGCAATGTCTAGAAAGTTACGTCTAGGAGAGGTTTGGTCACCTAATTGCATGGCAGCGATAAGGAGAGATCCTTATTGGAAGCCCCTTTCACAGGAGCGGCACAGTTGCCCGATCTTGTAATTCTGTAATATTATTTGTGAATAATTAATTATTGATTTATATGATGAGAAAAATAGTGATTTTATGTGGATATAGATGGAAAAAATTTTTAAAGTGACAATTGTTAAAATTGATATTTTATCTTTTACGATAAAATAATATTTTATTATATTATTATAATATAATAATGATGATATTTTACAATGAATGTGGGATATATGAGTATATGAGGAGGAAGAGTATTTTTGTTGCATTAAATGATTAACACATGTTTTGTGTGTCGGTGGACCCATTTCTTGATCGAAATTTGATTATAGCACAAAAATCGTTCAGATGTGGATTTAGGTTCAATTTACATTTGGAATTTGGAAAAACTTTCTTACGCAAAGTTGTAGAAATTGAATTTCCTATAAAAATGAACAAGATTCGAATTTTCTGATAAAAGGACTATTTATTATGAATTATTGAAGTTCCGAAGTTCCAGAATAATTTATTTTTGGAAGTTTTAAATAATTATATTAACAAAAACATTTTTTACAAGTTCATTGGGTCTCATATGTGTTACAAATGGGTTGAAATCAGATTTCAAAGATGGGCGTAAAATTTTGTAAATATAATAATATTTTATTAAATTTTACGCTTTGGTGTTACAAGCATTTTTCATAAATAGGGTCTTTAGTTAGAATTAAAAATCACACGAAACTAAATATTTCTCTTTTTCTCTCTCTATAATATCGAGTGTATTCTTGTGAGTATTTTAGTACTTTGAGTATTCTTTATACGGTGCAAGTTCTTTTAAAGATATATCCAATATTCGGTCGAAGTCTTATTCTTTCTACGAGGTAAGGATGTTATTTTCTTCTCAAATGATATTATTTCTTCAATATCATTATCTTGAAATATTGGTTGGAACTTTTTATCAAATTTGAAACTTTTTCATGTGGGAGTTCTTATTCATGAGTTCTTATTCACGATTCTTATTCATTAATTCTTATTCACGAGTTCTTATTCACGAGTATTATTCACGAAGCATAATGATTTTTTTTTGTGAAATTTCTATCTTTTAGTGTAAGATTCTTATTCACGTATACGGCAATATTCACGTATCTGACCTTATTCACGAATCGACCTTATTCGAAGAAAAATTAAATTTTCTTTTACGTGTCCAAGATTATGCATTATGATTCTATCTTTGATTGGATCTATGTTTTGATCATCATTCTTGAATTTTACTCCAATCGGTTATTTATGAAGTATTTTTGAACTTGGATTATTTAAAGTACGAATCATTAATACTTGTTCTTTGTTTCACCGGATTCGCTTTCTTTAAAATATTCAGTTTCACGGGCCAAAGATATTCAGTTATATCATTATTTAGGACTGAGGATGATGAAAAATATTTTAAAGAAAATGAATCCAGTGAAACAAAAGAACAAATATTAATGATTCGTACTTTAAATAATCTAAGTTCAAAAATACTTCATAAATAATTAGAGTGGAGTAAAATTCAAGAATGAAGACCAAAACATAGATCCAATCAAAGATAGGAATCATAACAGACAAATATTGGACACAAAAAAGAAAATTTAATTTTTTTGTGAATAGTGTCGTATTCGTGAATAGTGTTATATACGTGAATAGTATCGTATACGTAAATAAGAATCTCAGACACCAAAAGATAGAAATTTCACAAAAACATCATCATGCTTCGTGAATAAGAATCTCGTGAATAAGAAACTCATGAATAAGAATCTCGTGAATAAACTTTCGAAACATAAAAAGTTTCAGATTTGATAAAATTTCCAACCAATATTTTGGCATAATGATATTGAAGAAATAATATCATTTTCGAATAAAAAACATCCCTTACCTCGAAAGACAAGATTTAGTTGAAACAATCGGATATAGGCTATGACTTGAACTTGCACCAGATAAAGAACACTCAAAGTATACTCACAAGAATACACTTGATATATAGAGAGAGAATAGAGAAAAACTTCAGCTTCGGTGTGATTTTCAATTCTAACCTAAGCTCCCTATTTATAGAAAAATACTTAGAACACCAAAGCAGAAAATTGAATATAATATTAATATAATTATACAAATTTTTCATAGCCCACCTTTTGGTCAAAAACACCAGCCACACATGTTCATGATGTCCAAAAAAATACAAAAACATTTTTATTAATAAAAATAAATAAAACTTCCAAAAATCAATTATTTCGGAACTTCAGAACTTCAATAATTCATAATAAATAGCCATTTTATCAGAAAATTCGAATCTCCCAACCTTTTATAGGAAATTCAATTCTCTACAACTTTGCAGAAGAAAGTTTTTCCAAATTCCAAATATAAATTGACCAAAATCCACAAACGGACGATTTTACAGTCTATAATCAATTTTCGGTCAAGAATTGGGGTCCACCGACACACAAAATATGTGTTAATCATTTAATGCCACAAAAATACTCTTCTTCCTTATATACTCATATATCCCACATTCATTGTAAAAATATCACCGTTAATATATTATTAAAATAATATATTTAAATAAATTATTTTATCAGAAAAAGATAAAATATTAATTTTCAACAATTATCACATTAAAAAATTTTCCCATCTATATCCACATAAAATCAATATTTTCCTCATCATATAAATCAATAATTAATTATTCACAAATAATAATACAGAATCACAATACTGACAACCAGGCCGTTCCTATGAAAGAGGGGGCTTTCCAATAAGAATTTCTCCTTACTGGCGCGTAATTAGGTGACCAAACCTCTCCTTAGATAGAACTTTCTAGACATTGCCAATAATGTTTTCTAATAATATTATTCAGATAATATGAATTATTGCTTCGATAATAAAAATACGTAGTAGTGGACAATTATCAAACAACAAAGAATATAAAATATCAACGCAGCAATTATTGAATCAATAAAATAAAATATCGAATAAAGAATTATCGTAATCATTATTGAGTAGTGTCTTCTTCACGTAAGAATCAATAATTGGTGCAATACTGCAGTGCTATCGCGTAGCAACAACGCGTAGACATCGTGTTTTAACCCAATTTGGTATTCCAACAAAGATAATCTGTAATAACTACGCCAAGTTATTTATAAACAACTCATACTTATCATTTTCTTCATCCAATCGCTTTCCATGGGGCCCACACAGAAAGTCATACTGTCGTCACATTTAATATTCCCCGACAGCAAGAATATTCCACGACCAAACGAATATTCTCCGACAACAATGAGTATTTTATAACCATTTGCTTATTTAAAATATTTGTGCATTTTACCCATAACTAACCACATTAATCAAATCAACCCTTACTATTTCAAAATGATAAATAGAGGAATTAAATTTCATTTATTAATAATTTGGGGTCTTACACAAGATATATATTGATTGATGTTACATGGATAAAATATCGACGATGAACTTTTAAATTCATATATAGAAGATAGTAGTTTGCATTCTCTACTTAACTCTTCTAATAAATTATTATTTCATTGCGAAGATTGATTTAAAACTGGTTGGTCTATTGTATTCTATTAGATTTTTTCTGTTGAGGACTAACGATAATTTGTTCTATATTATCTTAGTCATAATGTTCTTTACTAGGCTAGTTGAGCTCACCCTTTTCCTTGTTGTTCCATTTTTCTTCTCGGGAGGCGAGAATGTAACGAGTACTTAGTCGAAAGTGTGGAATGATGGTTCTAGAAGTTGTTCTAGTAGTCCTCACTATTCTATATAAAATAGTATATTAATAATTGTAATGAGGACTTATTTGAGTGTGGATATTGTCTAGATGACAATATTTGTATTTAAACTCACAGTTTTATGTTGTATTAATAAAGTTGTAGTTGTTTCTGTACCATGTATTTGGCGACTCAGAATGGGTGTTGTATACCTGTTTTGGGGGCGTCACAGATCAGATTCGAATTCGAGCTTTGGATCATATTTTCAAACCGATCTCAAGACGAGTACCGAACTACTTGGCTCGACTTACACCCCTACTCCTCCTCCTTCTCCTTAATACCCTCTTCCGCCGCATCAATTTTTGGTACATCAACATTAATCAAATATTTTAAATACCAACAATAAGCATCATGAATCCACCAGAACCCATAATTCTAGTACTGAACCTATCATTAATCTTAGGGTTATTTATATCACACCGATTTCTTTTCGATCGCCTCTTGAAATTATCGTCTTTTTTTATCAAAATAAAAAAATTATCCCATTTAAATGTTTAGTTCACCAAAAATCAATTTGTACCCACATGCAATTTTACCTTCTTTCTTTTAATTTGTAGAAAAAAAGGAAAGAATTTAATGAAAACACTGCATTGGAAACAAATAATTAAAGGGAAACTTGGTAAACCTAGTTTTTTTGGAATCGGACAATGTAAGAAAACTCTTAACTCATAAATCTGGTGTTGAGTGGCGTAGATCTGTTGGGTTTGAGGCTTGGTAACAGTAATTAGAGATACAAAAAGAATTTTGTAATATTGAGGAGGTTATTTTGATCCAAAAAAGGCAACTTTCGTTCAGACCCACATCTAAATGATTTAGAATTATATTTGTCTCTTACCGATTAAAAGGTATTAAGAGGCAAAAAAATATTTACCAATCAAGTTTAGACTCTGACCGAATCAAGAGTCACTCACACGTAATCAAACACCACCGTAATACATATTAAGTATATATCTTTTCATTTAGTGGTGGTCAAAATTTTTGATTTTTTCGACTTTTAAGGTAAACTGGATCGTTTCGAATCGATCGATTCGTTACAGAAAAAAAAACCAGTTCGGTACAGATCAATTTTTGGTACCGATTCTAGTTAAATATTTTGATAATTTGATTCGTACCGAACCTAACCGATTTACCGTTGAGGGGAACAATTTTATTGCAATTAGAATCACAAACCCAACCAAGTTAACCAACCAGTCCCCATTCACCTAGTGTCCCATAATCTTCCTAGATTCCTATATATATATATACATATAGGAATATGGAGGTACACATCCGTATAACTTTTAAAGTTACACGGTCTACGATCGTAGAGTAGTCCCCAGATAGTAGAGTGAATTCACTCTACGATCGTAGAGTAGTCCATGATCGTAGAGTGAATTCACAAATCGTGGAGTGACTAATCTACGTACGATCGTAGAGTGAAATCACTCTACGATCGTAGACCGTGTAACCTTAAAAGTTACACGACTGTGTACCTCTATTTTTATCATATGTATATATATATATACATGTAATAGTGTAATATATATATATATATATATATATATATATATATATATTATGATCCATTCTAATGCATGCATGTTAAAGTTGATGTATATATATCATTCTTGATCCTAAAATTATACTTTTAAAGATGAAATTTTGTTCGCTTTTAATCTGTTTTGTGTTTTAAATTTTGTAGTAAATATAACTTATCTTCGATATTTTTTTGGTAAAAATTGATATCGTACTGATTTATCGGTACAACTGGTATCGATTTCGGTACGCAATTCTAACTACATTCAGTAATCGGTCCAGTCCAGTTCGGATTAGGGGTGTAAACGAGTCAAATCTCAGCGAACACCTTCATGTTCAGATTCGGCTCGACTCGAAAAAATTGAGCTCGAATTCGATAAGGGATTTATATTTTTGTACCAGATTCGACTCGAATCATTACTCGGACCTACTCGGCTCGTAAGTACTCGACTCATTTACAAAGCGAGTTACTCATGAGCCTTCAAATCGAGTTTCAAAAATGAACCATTTCACTTAAAACTGAACCATTACATACTAAATTGGTTACTTAACTAATATTTATATATAAAACTTTTTCACTTTTATTTATGTATTGAAATTATAAAGAATGTAATATAAATTGACATTCAATTAATTGATTTATTCAAGTACAAGTTTACACAATTTCATACTACACTTTATAAATTATAAAGATTGATACAAATATCACATATTTAGCTTACTAGCATGGATCAGACCAATATTCGAATATGATCCATCGAGCAGGTATCGAGTATAGTTCGAGAAAAAAATGAAATACTAGCTCGAACCCTAATATGAGCGAACACTGGTATGCTCAAATTCGACTCGTGTATCATTAAACAGAAGACGAGTATGGATCAGATTCGACTCGGATCAACTTCGAATTCGAACTTTGTATCATATTTTTGAGCCGATCTCGAGTCCAGGGACGGAGCTAAGTAGAGTTTGCAAGGGCCATGCCCCCCCCCCCCTCCCAGATTTTTAAAAAAATTTAGTACTAAGGCTCACCTACTTATTTGATTAATCTGGACTTCTTTTTAGTGGACTTTCATTGCCTTTCTTTTGCTGGAAAATCTCAGTTATTCTTATTAACTCTAGTTCAACTCATGTAATTTTTATTTGGGCAATCATGCAATTTCTCTGAGTTGTGGTGATATAGTGGTCCAATTGTCTAAATTAACAGGCCCTTTTCACCTATACATTGTATTTCAATTGTTTCTTTTCTCTGAATTGTGTGTGTGTATATATATATATATTATGTATGTGCAGAAATAAATTGGGGTTTAAAATTGTTGATATGAAGAGTTATCAATTCGATCTATGTTTGTTTATGTGTTATAATATATTTTGTAATGGTAGACGAATATATATTTTTTGACCCCCCTCAAGAATAAATCCTGGCTCCGTCTCTACTCGAGTCGAGTACCGAACTACTTGATTCGACTTACACCCCTAATTCGGATCGGTCCAATTCAATAATAATCGATAAACAAACCTTTTTTAGGGACTTAGTACGTAACATATATATATATATATATATATATATATATATATATATATATATATATATATATATATATATATGTATGTGGTTGGCCTTAGATGGGTAATAAATTATTCCTACTTCACTCTATGGAGGCGTTTATTACAAGTCATGTAAAATAATCATCTTAAATATATAGTAACGAGAGCTAATCATCTTTATATATATTATGTTTATTACACTGTAATTTTATATTTTTAAGTAATCAGATACTCGGTAAAATGTCAAGATTTTTGATATTTATATGACCAAAAACTAAATGGTGATTTGAGATTGCTACATAGTGGTCATCTTAAAATTTTTATTTAGATAAAAACATTCTTTATATTTAATAATCGGGACATAAATATATGTCGCTTGCCTCGGTGGTTTAAGGGAGAACTCGGGTCTAGCCGTATAAAAACTCAGACGAGATCTTGTATTCAACTCCCACTCGAAGCAACATAAGGGGCCACAGACTGGAGACGTAAGCCTGTTTTAGAAGTCTTGTTCGGAGTAGGAAGATTTAGTCTGACGCAAATCGGGATACTCCTCATTATCAAAAAAAAAATTAAAAAATAACTTATTGTCCATACTAAATATATGATGTTGTTTGTTCTTTATTATTATAAGTTTAATTTATTATTAATGACATACTTAAAAATTTTGTGCTTAATAATTTAATAAATCATGAATTGTTATTTTATAAACATGTTAAAAATTTTAAAAGAATTTACTGAGTAATGCATCATTAATTAATTCGATAGTACTTTGATAATTAATGTTGATTAAATTTGACAATAATTAAATAAGTGAATTATTCAACTAAAATTAGTATGTACAATGATATTTTTAATAAAAAAATCAATATTAAAAAATATACCACCAATAATATTGAATTCATACTAAACATTCACAATAATTAGTATCTGTAATCACATATCTTCTACTAAATATAAATAAATATAAATGACATAATATGATAACTTTCTATTATTGATAATCAGATATGATCCAATAATCTAGATTTAGGTGAGTATTCATCATGACATATAACAAACACCTCCTAAATTCTTTAAATTAAGGTAATGTCCACAAGTTCGGATGTAAATATCATCCCTATTAATATCTTAGCTTAGCTTGAGTGTTGAGATTGAGACATTATAACCTAGTGGCTTTAGGTTTGCCTCTTGTTACGTACGTGAGTCTGTATTTTCATATTACTAAAATATATTAAAATTATAATTTATTACAAAAAATAAAAAGATTACAAACAGTAAAAAAATACAAATGGTAATCCTCTCAATAAAATAGCAAATTTTAAATTAGAAATGATCGATCCAAATATAAACTAGGTTAAAAAATAATAAAATATAAATATATGAGCAGTGTTTCAATCTGATCAACGAAAAACAAGTTGTCCTGATAATATCTCACATCCAAATCTTGTTGTAAGAGTTTATTTCCCTTTTATTAGTGTAATTTTATTTATACCTTGTTGTAAGTATTTATATTTTCACCATATAATAGATAATTATATTATTAAGATTAATTGATTGATAATTATGGATATATCACTCCAAAGTGGCATAACTAGATTAGTACGTAGTCCAAAATTTAAAATTTTGTGTGAATCTTTAAATTTTTGGAAAACAATGCATTTCATTATTAGTACTAGTATTTATCATACATATAGTTAATTTAAGAATTGAATAATTATTAATTGTTTTAGTTAAAATTTAATAAATACATATCAATTTTGAATCGTAAAATGTCACTATGTAACTTTAATAATAAATCAAAAGTCTTATATGCAATTAAAAACCAGATATTCGCAACATTTCAATTCTTCTAGTATATATCATCCAAAATAATTAGTAAATTTTACACAATATTAACACACGTGTGTACATACATATATAATTATTTTTACATTTTGTTAAACTTGAATAAATTCATTTTATAACTCTTTTTGACCATGACTGCCTGACCATATGTGAACCACAAACCAATGACCATTAAAGAAAGTGGTTCGCCCTTTTCTCCTCCCAACCATGTCTGTAGCTCCCGTTTTAGAGTTCTTGACAACTCCATGTCTTTATAAATAAAAATACATCCTAACATTAAAAACCGTTCCTCTTAATAATTATTATTTTCTTCTTCTTTTCTTTTTCCGATCGAGCCCTAGCTCCTCCCCAACCCACCCATCTCAATCAGACAGAACCCGTATGTGGGTTCGGTCTGATTGATTTTCATTTAAATATTCATACCATTATCTAAATTTTATTTCATAGATCGTACTTTAGGTACGATCTATCAAAAAGTAATAAAAAATGGCGGGAGCTAAGTTAAAAATATGTGTCATATTATTCGTAAGTTTTGCAGCAATTATCCCTGCCTTCAACGCTCACATTGCCGTATTTGATGAATGGTGGCAGAAGCGTGCCGAGGCAGCAATGAACAACACCCTGGAAGCCTATGTTCCATTCCCAGAAAGTGTTACCAATCACACCAATGAACAAGTCCACAAGTAGATTAATTATTTTAATATTCTTGTTACATGCTTTGCATACTCTTTTATTTGTTTGGTTTTCATAATTTCTCAATATATATATATAAGTGAAAAATTCATATGTGCTCCATTTTTTGCCATTGCATATATGCAATGCAATTGTATATATAAAAAAAGTCATGTCATGTGCGATAAATTTATACTTAATTACAATTACAAAACATATATTAATCACATAAATTAAATTGAATATAATTATGAAAAGACATCATATTACACATTTCTAGCTCCAAAAAAATTACTACTGAGTGAATGTAAACAATCACAATATATATTATTTTTCATTAAAAAAATATAAAGTGTTTATTATCATTTATTTTTGTTTTCACAAGTTTATTACATAAATTCATACATGGTTTATGTTTCAGGGCTTTGATGGGACGTTCAGTTGAAATAATGGGTGCCAACAACACCAGGAGGCAACTCAAGGGGAAGAAACATGGCGGTCCTTGCATGGCCACCAACCCCATTGACAAGTGCTGGAGATGCCAACCAAACTGGGCTAACAACCGAATGAGGCTTGCAGATTGTGGGCTCGGATTCGGGAAAAAGACCACCGGTGGAAAGAACGGCAAAATCTACGTAGTGACCGATTCCTCTGACCACGACATGGTGAATCCTAAACCCGGAACCCTCCGCCATGCAGTGATCCAGAAGGAGCCACTGTGGATCATTTTCTCCAAAAGTATGGTCATTAGGTTGAGCCAGGAGCTAATCATGCAAGGTGATAAGACTATTGACGGGCGTGGGGTTAAAGTTCATATTGCGCATGGGGCCGGAATTACGATCCAGTTTGTGAACAATGTGATTATCCATGGGCTTCACATTCATGATATTCAACAGGGTACTGGTGGAATGATTAGAGATTCTGTTGACCATTATGGGCTCAGAATGTTTAGCGATGGAGATGGAATTTCGATCTTTGGATCAACAAACATTTGGATTGATCATGTCTCCATGTGGAACTGCAAAGATGGCTTGATTGATGCCATCGAGGGATCCACAGGCTTCACCATTTCCAATTCCCATTTCACTGACCATAATGACGTGAGTACGCTAGTTAATTAAGTACACAAAAGTTGTCTTGCATGATAAAATATTGATTATAAGTTGTATATATGGTACAACTCATGTCATCAAGTAAGCTGAGCTATATATATATATATATAATATAATATGGTATGGTGATGGTGGATGCAGGTGATGCTACTAGGTGCAAATAATAAGCAGACCAAAGACAAGTTGCTGCAAGCAACAATTGCATTCAACCATTTTGGAAAGAGATTGATACAAAGAATGCCCAGAATTCGATACGGTTTTGTTCACGTTGTCAACAACGACTACACTCATTGGAATATGTATGCCATTGGCGGCAGCCAAGCCCCTACCATTATAAGCCAGGGTAACCGATTCATTGCCCCCCTCAACGATCGTTTGAAGGAGGTAATTAAAAAAAGAGCTCGCGAGCGATCGAGCGCACACACCCACATATCATATATATATAATGTTATTAATTCATGTAGTAGTATATATGCATGCATTTGTGCTTATATTTACAGTACTGCAACATTTATCTTTTCAGTGTAGATATATATATAGATGGTGCAACACATATATAGTGTTATGCCATGTGCAACTACAAAAGTTGTACATTTCTTTCTCCATAAGCTAGCTAGCTAATATTGTTATGGAAATATATATATATATATATATATATATATATATATATCATTTCTCAGTAAGATTTAATTTGTAATTTTGTTTTGGTGCATGCATGCATGTGGTCCTGGTAAATAAATATATTTAGGTGACCAAGAGGGAGATTGCACAAGAATCAGAATGGAAGTCATGGAATTGGATATCCGAGGGAGATTTGATGATGAACGGAGCATACTTCATAGAATCTGGAGATCCGAATACCATAAAAAAATATTCGGCAAAGTATAACCTGGTACAAGCAGCACCAGGAACACAGGTGACTTGGATCACAAGGTTTGCAGGTGCCCTCGATTGTTTTGCAGGAAAAGTGTGTTAATTAATTAGTACCAAATTTAATTAATTATATTGTTGCGATCATTTGATGTAAAAAATCACGTCGGTACTGTTATTGTAACCATCTTATTAAAGGAATTAATGTTAATTAATTTGATGATTTTGGATTAATTAGTTGCGCACTTGCACTTTAATTGTTTGTTTGCTGTTACTAATTAATATATATATATATATATATAATACAATCCATTAAATTATAATATTGTTAAAACAATTAAATTAAATAGTTGTGCTTTAATTGAACGGTATAGGAAGAATATATATTATTAAACCAGATGATTCCTTAGAACGCATCGCCTCCAGGCTCCATATATAGAAGAAACAAATTCTAGCTCTTCCAGTTCCAGCCATAGATTTTATTCCTTAGTTTCAAGGCAAATGGAGACCTTAACGAAAAGTACAAAAAAGGTGTAGTTAAGTAAGCGACGGATCCAAGGAAATGCTTAAATGTACAAGTTTATGCTTTGTTTTTTCGCTGTCACACAATTCCTTGCCAAAATATGCATGGTTAGTACTGATCTAATAGTAATTTCCTGTTGGCATAATTTTGAAGGATTTTGTTGTTTAATAATGTTAGCATGATAAACATTGTTGGGCCTCCATCTAACAGCTTAAGCTTTTGGATGAGTTGGTTATTTAACATGGTATCAGAGCTCTAAGTGGGCAAGGCAGCTGCACAATTATCTTTATATTAATTTAATAGTGCAAATGCACTTTAATTTCTCCCAAGTTGCATTTGAGGGGGGAGTGTTAGCATAATAAACATTATTGGGCCTCCATCTAAGCTTAAGCTTTTAGATGAGTTGGTTACTTAACAAATAAGTCAATGCAACAAATTCCACACTTTTACCGTCTCAACTTCCATTTCTTTTACAGCCTAAAGGGGCCGGTGCAAGTGTTTCTCGATCTCAGATAATTACTGTAGAGCAACCGTAAAGAAGATATATACAAAAGTGAATAATTAATCTTTAGCTTTACACTTTCCCTATATGC
Organism: Panax ginseng; assembly: GCA_020205605.1. Classification (NCBI taxonomy): domain Eukaryota; kingdom Viridiplantae; phylum Streptophyta; class Magnoliopsida; order Apiales; family Araliaceae; genus Panax; species Panax ginseng. The sequence goes on along the minus strand of CM035145.1, from coordinate 17,837,258 downwards.
AATGCCAAATTCATGTTACTCTGCTCTGTTGTCTTTTGTTTCTGCCACTTAGAGAGATTAAATTGCTCCTATTGCATGGTTGTGAGATAAAACAACCCTATTTCTTTAATCTCAGCTCATTGTACCAATTACAAGCAACTAGGATATTCCAAAATTGTTACGCCATGCATTTAGTTTAGGTTTCTTCAGCTGGCACACAGAGTTAAATTTGTCTCCAAGATCATCGAAATCATCGATTTTTTTTTTGCTAAATTAAATCATCGATTTCAATGTCTTGTCTAACATTTCCTCATGACAAATGAGAACAAAACACAATAAAAACAAAAGATGCCAAGTGATTATATATATATATATATATATATATATATATATATATATATATATACTAGTAGCACACATTTATGGAAAATCAAGCAAACAATCCGAAGAAAGCAAAGTTAGTGAATACAGGAGCAAAATAAAAAGAAAAAATGGCAGCAATGATGGTGAAGAGGGAAGAAAAACCTGGAAGGAGACGCATATGCATGCCTGATGATGAAGGGCTTGAAGGAAAGTGTGTTAAGAGAAGAAGAGGTTCCGCAACAGTTGCTCTTGGCTACAATATTATTGATCAACAGCAACAAGAAGTTGATCAAGCTTCTACGCCTACTACCGTGAAGAGAAGTTCAAGGTTTCGTGGTGTTAGCAAGCACAGATGGACGGGGCGATTTGAAGCACACTTGTGGGACAAACTTTCTTGGAATGTTACACAGAAGAAGAAAGGAAAACAAGGTATATAATTATTACTTTTTATCTTTCCAAGTTTATGCATTGTAAGTTTCTAACAAAAGTCTTGGCCCCTAACATGAAGTTTCTATTTTCTTGTGTTGGCTGCTCTTTGGAATATTGTTATGTTGAACTGCATGGACAGTTTATCTTGGTGAGTTGTAATTAACATTTGAAGTTGATTTATTATTATGGTCAAAACTCATAAAATAACAATCTTGGTGCTGTAAATCTTTCAGGAGCTTATGATGAAGAAGAATCTGCAGCGCGAGCATATGACTTGGCTGCACTGAAGTACTGGGGGACATCAACTTTCACCAATTTCCCGGTATAATTGTCAGCTGTGATGTTTATATATTATACTAGTGGATTTATTTGTATATATAAAACTTCCAAGTTCTCACCAACATTTTCGAATTTTCTTCATCAGGTCTCTGATTACAACATAGAACTTGGAATTATGCAGAATTTAACAAAAGAAGAGTACCTAGCCTCACTAAGAAGGTTCCACTTCTAACAGTTTATCTATCTAGTTAATTACATGTAACATAAGTCTATATATTTTATGGTAACATTGATTTGGTTTTTTTTTTCTTTGTTACAGAAAGAGCAGTGGCTTTTCAAGAGGGGTGTCCAAGTACAGAGGAGTCGCAAGGTAAATTCTAGTGCATACAATGAAATAATAACTCCTTTATTATTGTTGAGGTAAATATAGGATTCTAAATACTCCTATTGTCTTTGGGACTAAAAATGCAGGCACCATCACAATGGAAGATGGGAAGCTAGAATAGGGAGAGTTTTTGGGAATAAGTATCTCTACCTCGGAACCTACAGTAAGTTACCAAGTTTACCTGAGTATGATGCAATGAGTCGTATCGTATTCAATATGATAAAAAAAAGAAAGAAAGAAAAAAAGAGTTTTTGTTTACCTGATCAATAAGTGGCTAATCTGTAGGTACTCAAGAGGAGGCTGCTAGAGCTTATGACATTGCAGCAATAGAGTACAGAGGGATTAATGCAGTCACAAATTTTGACTTGAGTACTTACATCAGAAGGCTAAAGCCAGGAGCTGCTGCTAGTGCTACTACTACTCTAGTAGGTGCTGTTCAAGAACCAGAAATGAACACAGAATTGCAGGCTGTTACATACGGTAACTTCAATTCAGTCGAGGAATCCCAATCTTTGTTCCTCAACCCCGAGTCTTTCCCCACAGAAAACCTGAGATCTCAACAAAAGATAAAAGTATTCCAAAGCAATAAAACAACTTCTCCTCCAACGGCACTTGGCCTACTCCTTCGGTCATCAATTTTCAAAGAATTGGTGGAGAAGAACTCCATTATCAATAAAGAAGAAAGCCATTGTGGGGAATACATGAGGAACCAACCACAGATTGGCATTGATGATGAGTATGGTGAAATACTATATGATGGAAATGGAGGTATTCCATTTGTGTTCTCTTCTGCTGATCATGGTATTGAGTTGCAAGGACAGTTCAACTTCAGTTATAATCTTCACGACAATAGTCTGCTAGAGACACCGTTATAGAAATGGCTTTCATCTGACATTTGCCTTGAAGGATCTGCTTTGTTTTCTGTCAGATATTTGTAAAGAGTTTTAATATTTTCTATCAAATATTTGTGAAGAGTTTTCATTTTTATATCAAGAATTTGTGGAGCTTTTCATTACTCATATGGACATGAAAACAGAGCAAGTAATCCATATGCGGTAAATAATTATTCTGAGTTCTAGCTTCTGACATTAGAAGAACTAACTCTCACGTGCAACTTCAATAGTTACAAACAAAACTGCTTTCAGAATAATTTCTCTCGTTGTGTATTGTATTAACTGAGAAGAAAGCACATCCCATCCCATCCCATCCCATCCGGGCTTTGACCTACTGGCTACTAGTCCTACCACCGGAGGTAACCATCAGGGCCCTGCATACAAGGTATATTTGTTTTCTCATTTCTTCATCTTTTGACTGCATTATCTAATAGTATATTTTTTGACCAAAATTCAGAACCATTGTCTAGGTTTTGTCAATCAAAGTAAGCAAATACTTTAAAGATTAATGGCAATATTTTTTTACACATCACATCTGATCTGACAATGCAAATTCAAAAACGAAGACAGATGAATCTGATACAAGATTTATCCCTCAGATTATAAATATACTAACATACAGATAAAAACTTATTTGAGAAAGGTGCCCATAGTGCAGGACAAGCTGCCAATCCTAGCAAACTTGCAACAAACAAGAGATTGCCATTCCCCGCAAAAGTTCCTTTCCAACTAATAAAGCAACTAAAATATGAAAACAACACTATCGTGCACCCTCGACTTCTGGTTCTGGGCCACACACTCTGATATCCACATCAGGTTTCTGATCTCCTGCTCCCTCAACCTCATGTATGCAAAGAACACACCATAGTGGAACTGCAGAGCAGAAATGATGACACAAATTCCACCCCACAAGTTATTCTTCAAATATGGAATTGACCAGAATTCAAACAAGTGAAGGTTTTATATTTGGTAAAGTGTTAGAAAGAAATCAGCAGATTTATGTTTTATACATTAATACTTGCAACAAACCAAAGATAAATACATCTACTCTGAAGTACAAACCTGTTGCTCAAAAGATAAGCAAAGTCTCTTCACCTCCTCTTCATAAAATGCCTTGTCTAGCATCTGGCTCTCTCCATAAGATAACTTCGCAAATATGGACTGGTAAGGAGGATACTTTTCCATGACGCCACGAACCTACAACACCAAGTGGACAGAGAACTATGAGCCATAGACCACGTGCAATTACTCCTCAAGCGAAACCAATCAAAGAGAAGGCATGCAACCACAGTAAACAACTAAATCTAGAGTGGACTCCCCAATTTTCTTACTAGTATCATCTTAATATACAAGTACAAGTAAGGAAATAGGTAATATAAATCCCAGTGTAGATATATTCTTTCTGTGTATGATATATCAACAAAACCAAAATGATATTCCAAAAAAGTCCACAGGATCATCAAAAACTCAAAGATCAAAATCATCTTTCATGTGTTTACAGAGCACAATATAAGAAAGGAGAAGGAGATGCATGGATCAAGACATACCTGATCGATATCCTCACAGACAGCAAGTTCTTCATGGCCATATGGGTACCTATTTGATACAAATAGATCATAATCAGAGAACAAAAATGCATTCAACATTTAGCTGACACTGAAACAAGCTTCAGCAAAAGCTTACAGTAAGCCAAAGCTAGAGTACAACTTCCTCCGATCATCTCGAGTAAGCTCAGTGCCGATGCTGTATAATGTAAGTAAAACACATTAGGCATTAAAGATGAAGAAAATCATTGTATCTCTTGTAGGCCACCATCTTTGATGAAACAAAACAAAGCAGTGACAACACCTGTTTATGGTAATATTAACAGCCCTTCTGTCAGCTTCAAAAGCGAGAAGGTCAGACATGATTTCTGCGGTAGCACCACCTATTTTCTATTTCCATTACACATTAAAGTTTTGACAAAAGAAGAGCGAAATAGAAATTGGACCTATGTAACAAACTCAGGTTAAAAGCCTGCTAAATGAGCATTCATCCCTCACCTGACAAAACCTGTAGAAATCCTCAAGGTATGCCTTGTAAAGAGTATTCCTCATAATCTCAATGTTCATGTCATCCAAATCCTGCAGATAATACAAACCAAGTGTGATGGAGAAAGAGCATGCAAAAAAATTACAAGCATCTGACATGGTTAAAACTTTTAGTCAAACATTACCAACTTAGGTGGTGTTTGATAAAATTGAGTAATTAAGATCTGAATGGTTAATACATTTTAATAAATTAGATCATCTGAATGAAATAACATTTGTATTTAAAAACCTGTTTGATAACTAAAAAGTGTAAAACATCTGAATGACACTATTTTACCATTTTGACTTTATGAGTTATTTACAAATTTTATTTGAATGATCTTAAAATTTGAAATTGAAGTAGTACAATATTTATTGAGGCTATTTTTGTCCATAAATGTTAAATAAACTATTAAGAAGCAATTCTTAATAGTTAAGATTTGAGTTTCTGTCTTAATGACTAAGAGGCAAAAAAAAAAAATCAAACAAGATTTGCCTCTGACCGAATCAGAGGTAGATGAATTAAGAGGCATTCAGACACAAACAAACACCACCTAGATATTAAGTAATAGTATGATATAAAACAGAGTAGAACTTATCATTCTAACAATATAATTCAAGAAAACCAATTCAATCAGTCATAACTTCAATGCAAATAGTATGAGAGAAAGAGCTTTACTATTAATTAATTTTCAGATAAAATTACAGAATAAAAACCTAAATATGTAAGTCACAAATTTCTTAGCATAGGAATATACAGAAATTGATATTTATTTCCCTTTCCAACTAAAACTACAAGGGCAAAAAAAATCTACATGTAAAGATTAATCTGTGACTTAATGTCAGAAAGCTTGCATCTCATTCAAAGAGATAGTCAATCGAAAGGTAAGTGTAGCAGTCATTACCTCGGATGTGATACACTCAGAGAAATATGAGGCTAATGGTGTGTCAACAAGCACCAGTCTATAAAGCTCACGCATATTTTGAGCTACTGCCAGGGTTGCTATACTGAAGAAAATGGGCAACAATAATAAATAATTATTAAAACAAACAAGCAATGCATTAGATACTTATTAATCCACAAAACAAGCATGAAGGATACATTACCTGTCAAACATGCCCAATGGATGACATTTTTCTAATAGTTCTTGAACATCTCTCTCATGCAAGGTTCCGGTAACAATAAGAACAACATTGTCAATCATGTGACCATATCTGAATAATACACACGATATTAGGTCTCGAGCAAGTTCTGAAAGATTTTTTGTTTTGATTTTCTTTCTCTTACCCCTCCTTGGGCTAAGAACTAGCTTGAAAGACTCCAAAATAAAACTTAAAGCTTTAAGCCCCATAATCTTCAAACCAAATGGGATGCACATTAAGGTGGATAAAGACCAACACCCCCAACTTAAGCATAACTTTGGCAAACAATGGATGCTGGCAAGGCAAGGATTATTAATTTATTATACACACGAACGCATACAAACTAAACATCAGGAATGTATATCACCCTTGGACCAAGATTCCATAATTTGGTTTTCTAGGAAATTTTCAAACCCTTGGGTTGGGATGAAAATGTTTATACCAAGTCTGTTTTGATTGCCTTTCTGGCATTTGATTATTATTTTTGTAATGAAACGCAACTTTCATATTGGCTTATTTGGGTTTAAACAATCAGACTTTTTCCAAAATCTAAAAAGCAAACAGAGGGTTACTTGTTGAGATTTTTAGTATCTATATTTTGATAACCAAAAGAATACAAATAAGTAATAATACGAAGCTAGTCTAAAGAACCACACAAAATTAAGCATAAATATAAACTTTAGACAATTATATATCACTGAACAAGTCATATTACCAGAAATAATTCACACAAAAATTCAGAAAATAATTATAAATATCTGTAAATATTAATTAATAATGCCAAAATTTGAGATACTAAAGGTTTATCTCAGAGTAGATCATATCTAGTATATGTGCCACAAACAATAGTTTGTATGCCTGCATAAATAAATGACAGGAGTGAAGTTACGAAGCATTTGTGATTGTAAAACTATAATAGCTTAATCAAGATTCTCATGATGCATAGTATATACTCCCACCGTCCCAAATTGAGTGTCAGATTGAAAAAAGTACTTTTGCCATAGATTAGAAGGTGATCAAATCACACATTTATAAATATATTATAGTATGTTCAGAATTAGTCATTAGCATCATAATTTCAATTTGGAAAGAACTTCAATATATATACATATATATATGCCATTGCCACATCTTAAATTCTATGTTTCATACATCATTTTGAACATGACACCCAATTTGGGAATGGAGGGAATAGTTACTTAGCATAGAAACTTAACAAGTGCACACCACGACTCCACGAGGGATCCAAGTAAATATTGTAAGTTACTTTCAAACGTAATCCAAATTGTATGAATTTAACATGTTGGCCTTACTGCAAAAAAAAAATACAAAAAAAAAGTCATCTATTAATGACTTTATCTAATCTCACACAACGCTAAAAAGTAAAATTTTAGGCAACCTTTAATGAAAGGGTGTCAACCCCAACAATTGACACAGTGGTTCAAATGATGCTCCGGGACGAGCCGTAGACTCGGACGTCCTGGATCGAATACAACCAGCAACAATTTGTCAAGGTCAGAGAATGGTTCATGGGGCCACGGGCGTAAACCCGTATAAAAAGGCTGACTCGGGTTCGTGGAAATTAGTCCGACTGCAGTTGGGAAACTCTCGGTTATCGAAAAGAAAAGAAAAAAGAATGAAAGGGTGTCAGCGTAAGTGCAATGGAAAAACTCATAAAAGATTTAGGCAACCTTAAATATGAAAGGTTGTCAGTGTAAGTGCCATGGAAAAGCTCATCAACTTTATGCAGCACCAAAGAAGTATGTTGATTTGAAACATTACAAGTTTAACTCACAAATAAAAGCTCTCGCTCTCTTTCTCTCTCTCTCCCTCCCCGTATATATACATACCTCAGCTCTCTCTATATTTCTCGATCTCTTTCTCTTTAGGAGGTTAAGGTATATCCCGACCTTAAGGCTTGAGATGAGTTATAGAACAGATCATATATGGTATGCATACAAACAGCTGCATTTATTTGTTTGTTTATTTATTTTCTTAATTTTGATAAGTTAGGTGAATGCAAAATTGAGCTCAAGAAGGTCCATTAGAACATTGATGTGGGGGCAAAGAGACTGCAACTTTAAACAAAGTTGTGGCACCCTCTTAAAGGGAGTTCTAACCCACAGTCAAGAATTGCTCTATTTATGCTAGAAAAGGCAATACCATTAGGTTCAAAAGTACAAAGCTTATTCAAATAATACTAAAAACATTAAAATTGCAGTGTATTGCATCATATTTATAAGATAACAGAGAAGCTAATCCTACTAGAACTATGACGCTAAAGTAGAAAGTAATTAAAAATATCTAAACCAGTTCAAATCAGGCTTTGAAATACAAAACTAAGTGTTCTAAAAATCGTTAGGCGAACCTAGGTGGCGGAGGGGGGCTAGGCCGCTTCGGCGGTGCCTAGGTGGACTAGGCATTTTCTTAGGCGATCTCAATTATTTATTATTCTAGTATATATACTTGTTATATAATACAAAACATATAGTATTATGAACTTTTTAAAATTTTACATGAAATATTACCAAAAAAGCAATTTTTTCATTCAAGTATTGTAGAGCTTCAAAGTGATGTATAATTCTGCCTACGCGATAGACTAGGCAGGGATTAATCGGACCTAGGAAGGGATTTTTAGAACACTGAACAAAACCCAAAAAAAATACATCAATTCAACAGCTAGGCATATGCCAAATGAAAATTTTTCAATTACAAACAAGGTACTAGAGAATCATCAGAAGAGAATTTCCAAGACAATGTCCTTAAGAGAAAAATAAAGAGAGGTTGATAGACATGGAGGTAATCTACCTCACATATATTCTAAGGAAGGAATGGAAGAGACTCGGAAGGAATATCTCCATAGATAGAAATTCCATTCAGGAGGTCTTGGTAAATTGCCTTTAACAGAGTCGAGCTTTCACACAATATAGGATATAGCCCATATATCAATCTATTAGATTATGATTTATGAATCTCAAAGGATATTCAAGGTTTTTGTAATGACAAAAGGAGGAACTATGCTTCTACAGAACATGGAACACATCTCGCTTCTTGTGCTGATTGTTCTGACAAGGAGGACATTTTTAGCAGTAACTTCTATTGGAACCCCTCTAGTTGTACAAAGATGAAGTGTAAGAATGACTGCAATGTATGAACATTACCACAAATCCAGCCTACATATGAATCCATTCAAAATCTAGATTACATTAACCTAGAGAACATCTCCTTTAAGTACCAGTGTATTCATAAATTTGCAATAAACTAATCAGTTCAACTCTGATCCTACAGTATAAAATATAAAGAAGAAGAAAACGATTACAAAACAATAAAGTTTCACATACGTAATATACTCCAAGAATGTTGACAAAGGCTCTGTAGCTTGGCATAACATGTGCTTATACTCGTCAACCAGCTTAAGGGTACATTTCTCCACAATGGTAGTAGTGTGCAACGGGGAAGGTTCTGCAACAAAATTAACATTAGGAAATGCGCTTGAAGTATGAAATTCCACCAAATCCAAACAACTTATGTAGTTCTGCAAGTGAAAGTACTAATCTTATTTAGCACATCTTGCAATACATAGAATTATTTATATTGTACACATGATAAAGGTAAGACCAGATAGATAAAACATAGGAGGAAAAATGTGAATCTATCCTAAATAGAAGTATGCAGTTCTAATCCGAAAACATATGAAATGAAGAAAGACCAAACAAGTGCATTAGCCATCAGTGCAAAGACCTGACGAGCTATATATCCCTATGTTCAAGTCCTTAAATGCATCTATACATTTAATGCACGTCAAGCATTGATTAGATTAATCAAATCCAAAGTTAAACCAATAACTGGGTCTCCCTTCAAGTAGTTACATGAACCCATGATTCCATCTTGCTTAATAATTAGTTGCATAAAACAAATGGCGTAGAGTACATCAAAAAATTGGCACGAACTTCATCACCAACACATATCTGATCCCCACAACGCCAATGAACTCCACAAGTAACTAAATTAGAATAGTTTCACTCATTCACCAGCAGCTAACAGAACCAACTCAATTTTAATTGATCTAAATAGGAACAATTACAAATGAAATTCCTTCTTCCGCTCGCTATTCTTTCACTTTATATCCTAATCTCCAACAAAATAAAAGAGAATTATATATATGAATTATATTATGCATGTGTATGTAAATTGTGTAACTGAGTTGCTTAAGCTAAGAGGAAGTAACAGAAACAAATCATAGCAATATAGACACGGAATACAATTGATAATTAAACTCACCGTTTTGAAGATAAGGGCCATATTCAGTGGCAGAGAGGTGCATCTTGATGTCGTCTAGGGTTTCGCACTGGCACAAATTGTTGTAATCCGCAGCGGTAAGCAACCCAGATCTATGACCCCTCACAATCGCTTCGAGGTAACCGCCATGGATGTTGAAGGTAAGAGCTTCGAATCCATACATTATTAATTTGTCGAGGCTCAGAGATAAAACAGATATGCAGAGTTAGAGAGAGAAAAAGACACTCCCTCTTAGAAAACCCTATCTATGCAGAGGTGGAGAAGATGAAATTTGCAGGGCAAGAGATTACCGCGAAGGGGAGGTGGTAGTTAGTTGCTTTAGTTCTTTCTGGTCACCCGTCTGTTTGTGTGCTATTTTCATCTCCCCGCGTTAGATTGACGGTGACGGAATGGAAACAAAGTTTTCATAAAGTTGGGGGCGTTTTGTAAAAAACGATGAGGAAAGGAGTACTTTGTAATTGTGTTAGTACTTTATGAAACCTGGCACCTGCTTCGGAGTTTAAACTTTTAGTTATTTGCAATTTTGCCTCAAAAAGTTTATTCGTAATTACTGTTGACTCATTCCAAAACAAATGAGCGATTTCATCCCTCAATTTTACTACAGGTTTTATTGTTTTAAGTTTGTCCCAATGTAGTCCTATTTTTTTATTCTCTGTAAAATTTGTATGATTTAATTTCAAAATAATTTGTGTTTAATTTGTTTTTTTTTTAAATACAATCTCAAATTATTATGTATGCTGATCAGTTTATTAATTAAAAGGCAACTCAACGTGTATCAGTGGGGTGAGTTTACTATATAATGCGGGTTAAAATGGGTGGAATGGGGTTCTTAGATGTCCCCCCAAAAAAGGGAGTGATATTTTTTAATACTTACAAATTTAGTTAGGCACAATTTATTTTAGGAACCAAAAAGAATCTGTACTATTCTCTCAACAATATGGGAGTGTCAAATCATTTTTCCACGTGCACTTGTGCCTTTTGTAAATGAATCTTTCTGTATTAGACATGAATATTCAATATTTTCATTTTTTTATTATTTTGTTTGCTTGTGATTCTTAAAAAATATATAATATTTATTTCAATTAAAATTTTTACAAATTATAGAAACGGATGGAGTAATTTATTCTCCTAAAAAATTATAAACGATAAACATTTTAAAATAATTTTTTTTTTTAAAACGATAATATTTTAAAAATAAAGAAAGTAATATATAGATCATACAACAGATGTCGGGTTGAAGCTATACACTACGTGGAGATTGTCTACAGATTCTGAACATTATTTATGGGGAAACCAACCGGCCATTTTCTTTAATCCATGTGTCTCGGGAAAGTAATATATTTTTGTTTGTGAGTTTAGGAGAGAAGTAAATGGAAAATAATTTTATTTTTAAATTTCACTATTGCTATATTATTCTTATATATAAATATAATAATGTTTAATTATTGAATTATTTTGTTCGGTCTTTTTTTATGTTCATATATATATATATTCCATTTCAAGGACTCATCCTTTTATTTTACATACCATTCTTACCTCTTTTAAGAATCTGAATGAGGCGGACGGTTTGGTTTTATCGTCGTTATATCAAAGAATCGTCATCTTAATCGCATGACCCCCCAAAATAGGTCCATTCCATTCCATCCAACCTATTCTCGAAGTGCCAATTACATAGATGCAAAAATAACTACAACTTTATTACAACAATTGTCGTCAAAAAATACAACAACACATATATTGTGAGTTTAGATACAAATATATACCAACTATGACACGTGTCCCAACCGTGAGTGAAATAGCACACAATGATACCTTACATAAAGGTATAGTCAAAACTGCTTTTAGAAATTAGAATCTTTGGGAAGTCTTCGAGGAAACCTTCGTATACGTGGGAGGTCAAATGCTTACAGGTTATGATAGATATCATATGACCACACGAATTATCCTTGGTTGACCCAATAGACCCCCAAAAAAAATGAGAAGATTACTATCATATTCTTCCCAATGGTAAGTCTTCTTGACATATCATTATCTCCACTGTCTCTAATTGAGAATTATACTTCAAACAAACACCAAGATTATATAGGTAGTGCTTTCGTAGATATACTCGGCAAAGAAGTGGATGAAGACAACCCCGCTCTATGATGACACAAGGTTGTATGTCATTAGACATCTTGTACGATAAAGTGCAAAAACACCCTTCCAAAGTTGAGTTCACATCACCCTAACATCTGAGACCATGCTTATTCTCCCCGTTATCCCCGCCGACCCAAATACACATTCTTATTACACGAAAGGAATTGTGAAACAAAAGGGGTGAGCCTGACTAGCTTCGATAAAGAATATCATGACTAAAGATAATTAAATTATCAATATCATTCATCAGTAATAAATCAGAGATTTAAAACATATGGTAGATGATAAAACTTTTCAACCATAGTTGCAGCAGAACGAGCAATCCATTAGAAGAGTCAAATAGACTATAAAGTCTATTATATTTTTCACATTAAAAGTCCACCAATAATATTTTATTCCTGTAACATCAATCAATAGTTCATGTCCACATTCATGTGAATAACTCATAATCATAACTAAGGTTCTAAATTCCTCTTCTCATCCAGGACGAAGATAATTTTCATTACCTGTCTTTACCTGAAACATCAAAGATCATGGTTATACCAAATCACAGTTCCTGTTCACAATCATACTAATAAATTCATCTTTGCACTACGGGCCAAAGATATTCATTAACAGGTCATCTTTGCACTACGGGCCAAAGATATTCAACAACAGATCATCTTTGCACTACGGGCCAAAGATATTTAACAACAGGTCATCTTTGCACTACAGGCCAAAGATATTCAACAACAGGTCATATTTGCACTACAGGTCAAATATATTAATATATATAATCATTTCAAAATCTATATAAACAATAATTATAACCATGTTGATCATTTCACCTTTGCACTTAAGTTAAAGATATTCAATTATAAATTCAATGGTCATGATCATACCAGTCAACAATTCAACTTTGCACTACTGGCCAAAGAGAACACATAGTCATGATCATACCAATAATCTACCCATCTTTACACTCAAGTCAAAGAGAAATTTCTTCACCAGGATTATAAAAATATTATATATGATAATAAAAATAATACAATCAATATATAGATTTAATCTCAAGAGTAATATTCATAAATCAACTATAATTTGGTTAGAAAAAGAAACTAATTTTGTCATGAATAGTAACTCGTGAATAGTAAACCCGACACAAAAAGGTAGAAATTCCACAATAAAATCTATACCAAAATTTCGGTATGATGATATTGAAATAACATTTCTGAAACTTATAAACAATTTATTTTAATTGTTTACACTTTACTAAATAATGCATTTAATCATTCTAAAATGCCAAACTCATAAGATTTCATCACCAATAACCAAAATCCTTATCAAAAATCTGCATATAACTCATGTATGATTCTCAAGCCATAAAATTATATTTTTCAATTTTCTTACTTCACATAACATATTTAATTCTTTTACTCATAACTAGACTATTTTCATGAAAAATACCAAATCAGTTCTAAAAATATATTTTTTTTTTCTGGGATTTAGCAGAATATAGTCTCATATTGAACATATATTTTTCTCAGAATTTTTAAAATTCATTTACTATTTTTCATATGGCCAAAACAGCCGAATATTTAGACATTTATCATAAATTGTACTTTTATCCAAAAATTATAAAATTCACAGAGTATACTGATATTATATTGATATACTTCCAATAAAAATTTCATCAATTTTGGAGTTAACTACAAGGAGTTATAAGCGGTTACTTTTAAAATAGTCTTTTATCATAAAATTCACAACTCTTAATCTAAACATCCAAAAATCGCCATTTTGGACACAATCAAGAAAACTCATCAAATTATCATTTCAAATTTTTCCGAAATTTTTGAAGGTCGAAAAAATTACGAAACCGAAAAACATAACAACCATTAAAATCTCTTACTATCCTTTTTACAAAATATAGCGAGTGCTTACATTTGAATATCGGATATATTATTTGAAGAAAACTTGCACTCTGATGAATAACAACTCACTAAGTATCTAAATACTCACAAAATACACTCGATAATCTAGAGAGAAAAAGAGAGAAAACTTGTTTCTGGTGTGATTTTCAATTCTAACTGAGCCCTCTATTTATAGGAAAATATTAGCACGCGGAAGCAGACTTAACCTGCAACCTGATAACTTTACCTGCTACTATTCCACCCACTAAAAATCAGCCATCTTCCCCAACAACCAAAAGTGGGGCCCACCCATTTCTAGAATTTTTTACCAAAATTATTTATAAATCTAATTTCCGAATCAGTCACCTCTTAAAATTCATAACAAATCATTCGTTCATTTTTAACGGTTCAAAATTTGTAGACATATACTCAACTTATATATGTATAACATATCCAAAAATTACAACGATCCAATGGTCGGATTAAATATTATAACTCACACAATAAAGCTGTAAGAACACTGATTTGATCTTTTAATACCTCCAATCGGATAAAAAATCTCGATAAAATACCTCAACATTAATTCTTTCATTTATAACCACATAAATAAATCCAGCATTTATATCCCCATCAAATAAATATTTCATTATCATATAAATTAATAATTAATTATTCATAAATAATATTATAGAATCACAATAATGACAACCAGACAGTTTCCAAGAAAAAGGGGGCTTTCCGATAAGGATTTCTCCTCTCTTGGTGGCCATGATTAGGTGACCAAACCTCTCCTCGTGAACTTTCTAGACATTTCCAATAATGTTATCTAATAATATTATTTCAAATAATATGAATTATTGATTTGATAATAGAGATGATGTGCAGTGACAATTATTGAACAACAATAATATAAAATATCAACGTAGCAATTATTGAATCAATAAAATAAAATATTGAACAGTAATTACTGTAACAATTATTGAGTAGTGCCTTCTTACGTAAGGATCAATAATTCAAAAATACTGTATATAAAATCGTGTGCCATCTTTATGCGAACACGCCAGACATTCATTATTTTTAACCGCCGCAGAATATTCCAACAAAGGTTAATTGATAATAACTACGCCGTTATTTATAAAAATTCAAACTTGTCGTTTTCTTCATCCGAAGCGGTTATTACATTATATGGGACCACAAATGATCGGTACATCTGGTAAATGCGATATTCTCCGACAAAAAGAATATTCCACGACCAAACGAATACCCCGATAAATGAATATTTTATAATCACTTGCGTATTTTGAAAAATTTCATATATTACCCTTAACTTTAACTTTTTATCAATTTAACCATTTACTAAATAGGAAAAATTGAATACTTTTATTTCATAAAATTCGGGATCTTACATTAACTTTTAGCGACGAACAACATATAGCGACACGCTAAAGGGGGGTATACAATATATGTAGGATAAATGAATAATATATATATATATATATATATATATATATATATATATATAACTCTAATTTATTATTATGAGTATATAGTTTATTATTAGGGTGAATATTTACTTTTTGATCGTAAATCGTGTAGTTTTAAAAATTACACGATTGTGTACCTCCATTTTTACCAATTATTAGTATATACGTATATTATTATTATTACAATAATAATAGTTTATTATTATAATAATATTCTGAATTAATAATAATATTCTGAAACGCACAAACGCATTTGGGTTAATATGAGAAATATTTGCTCAATGGAAATTCTTTATTTTGTGAATTCAGAACATCTACAGCTAATTTATGTTAGTCAATTCTCCAATCAATCTAATAAAATACAAATAATTTTGAATTTTCTGCTCCGTCCATACAGTGTCGGAGGTACAGAACCCAACTAGTATAAAATATGCAAATAAGCTGTCTGTTGTTTTTCTGTGTGGTCTCATTTCTTGGTTTGACCATCACATTTTCATTGACTGCTAGGCTAGCAGTGCCTTTAAAAAAATTACGCCCACCGTGGGGCTCGAACCCACGACCACAAGGTTAAGAGCCTTGCGCTCTACCAACTGAGCTAGACGGGCCTCTTTGACACTCAAACCGGACGGTCATTCTACTTCCTTGTCTTCTTTTCTGCTCAACAATTTATTTTTGGGATGACGGGAGAGGAAATAAAAATGCGGTTTTTTTAGGAGATAGAAAAAGAGAAATAAAACTTGAGCGTGCATTTGAATTGAAGGATTCAATGTCAAAATGAAAATAAATGTGTTTCGCTACTTGTTATGACGAAAATAAAAGCTTGTTCTATTTCTTTAATTTTATTCAAATAGGGGGGTACACTGTGACCCCTTACAATATACTAGCGGTCTTTCGTGCCTTCGGTACTATATAGACAATAAGATATATCTCAAATTTTAGACGATCAATATAATTTATTAGAGTGAGCGAAAAATAAAATCAATTTTACTATCATATCACTTTCCCTCCAAATCCTCCCACTTTTGAGAAGGAAGTTTTGAGCCAAAAATAAAATTATTTTTACCGCCATATCACCTTCCTTCCTCCTTAAAAAAACTCACAAACAAAGGATTTAGAGGAATTTTAATTATTTTCTCTTTTTCTTTTCTTCAAATAAAAACTTACAAACACAGTCTAAATGAAAGATGTCCAATAAAATTCAAAAAATTACTAAGGTGTCCATTAGAATATCAAATATTGATATAGTATTCATTAAAAATTTAAAATAAAGACATGTTATATACGATGATAGTAATCACCTACATATATTGTGACGCCCCCAAAATAGGTCCAATCCACCCAACCTATTCTGAGTAGCCAAATATATGGTACAGAAACAACTACAACTTCATTAATACAATTGTCGTGCAAAATACGACAACACATAAACTCTGAGTTTAAATACAAATATTGTCTTCTAGACAATATCCACACTCAAATAAGTCCTCATTATAATTATTGATACACTATTTTATAAAATAGTGAGGACTACTAAAACAACTGCTCTTGAACCATCACTCCACACCTTTACTAGTTCATTTATATTCTCGCTCTCCGAGAAGAAAAATGGAATAAAAAAAAAAAAGGTGAGCTCAACTAGCCCAATGAAAGAATAATATGACTAAGATAATGTACAACAAATTATCCTTAGTCTTCAACAGAAAAAATCGATGAATACAATGAGACAACAAGTTTTAGATCAATAATCTGCATGAAACAACAATTCATTAGAAGAGTTAAGTAGAGAATGAAATCTACTATCATCTATGAATTTAAAAGTCCATCATCGATATTTTATCCTTGTAACATCAATCAATATACATCATAAATCAAATATTCATCTTTTGACTACTGAGCCAAAGATATTCACCATTAATCATGTTCATCTAAACACCTGTTCATCTTTGCACTACGGGCCAAAGATATTCATTAGGTAATCATTCATCTTTGCACTACAGGCCAAAGATATTCATCATAAAATCATTCATCTTTGCACTACGGGCCAAAGATATTCGATTATATCATCATTTAGACCGAGGATGATGAAAAATATTTTAAAGAAAAGCGAATCCAAAGAAACAAAAGAACAAATATTAAGGATTAAATGACTTTAAACAATCCAAGTTCAAAAATACTTCATAAATAACTAGAGTGGAGTAAAATTCAAGAATGATCAAAACATGGATACAATCAAAACTAGTATCCATAATAGATATTTTGGACAAAAGAAGAAAATTTTATTTTTGGTGAATAGTGTAAATGATTCGTGAATAATGTCGATATCGTGAATAATGGTCGTATCGTGAATAGTAACTCTAACACCAAAAGATAGAAATTTCATAAAAAACATCATCATGCTTCGTGAATAGTACTTCGTGAATAATAACTCGTGAATAAGTAACTCATGGATAAGAATCTTCGTGAATAAGAACCCGATATGAAAAAATTTTCAAATTTGATAAAAGTTCTAACCAATATTTCTAAGAGATAATGATATTGAAGAAATAATATCATTTGAGAAGAAAATAACATTCCTTACCTCGCAAAAAAATTATTTCTATTGAATCTTCGGATATAGTCTTTGAAGGAACTTCTTTGTTGGTCTTGACGACGAAACGTCTGATGAAATTAAAATTTTAAAGCAATTTCAAACCTAAACAGGATCCATGCGAAAAATCAATTAATTCAGAGGTTTAGAGATTATACGGATATAAACAAACGAGAATCAAACCGATCAAGGCCTCGAATCTCCAACGCAATACAAACCGATTATACCTACTAAGATCCACATCGAACGTCGCATCGAACCGTCGAACGATTACTGCAATAAGAAGGACTTGCAGACTAGCCACCAAAAAGGAATGGATTTTACAAATCTGTTTTCTCTAGTCTCTCTCTAAGAAATGGCTAGGGTTTTTCAATTATGATATCTTACCCTAAGTAGTGCTTATATATCATATATATAGTAGTTAAAAGGAATTAATCAAATCAAAACCTAATTTCATAAAATCCGAATTTATATATATATATCTCTTAATTAAGTCTTACTTAATTAATATACATATATACAAATTATCTTTTAATTTAAATTAAGTGATTTAAATACTATTAATCATATTAATATATTTAAATTCTTAAAATTTAAATTAATTCCCTTTTAAATAACGTTACATGTGTGTGACCACATAGGTTATTATTACGTTGGCAATAATTTTAAAATCATATTATAAAATTATAAATAATGAAATGCATCTAAGTAATGCATCATCTGCTATCCAAGTAATAATAAGATCGATGATTCGATGCAACCTTTTACGTGACCAATGTTTCAATGTAATTTAATCCTTTTAACCTTAATATCCTAGATTAAACTTCTAGTCATGGAATGTGTCATACTCTTCATAATTTAATCTGAGTTTTTCTTGATCAATGAGTAGACTATATGAAACAAATCACTATTTGAGCATGGCCATGCATTTCATATTACTACTCAATCAAGAGGCCTATGGATATCACCCATAATATATAGGATGGTTAAATTCCATCTAGATCACTCATATTTCTCACACGATTAATGATGAACCTAATAATCACCTTTATAGTCCACCCTATTAAAGGTGACATTTGATGATATCAAAGTACATAAATTCTCGTAGTAGTAATATAGCGATTTCGGTGGAGAGACCATTACATCATTATCACTATGAGAATTGCTAATGACACTTCGCGTAATGCTCCATATAGAATTCTCGTGGTGGAGTCCGTCCGATCATCGTTCTCTCAACATGTACTCTACGCATTGACTTAATATCACATATATTTATGACCAATGAGATTTGGTCATCAATCGATCCACATACTTAGTCTCAATGCATCATTGTGTCACATCAACAATGATACTTTCATTAGTGGACATTTAAGAACACCGATATTAATGGTAATATATAATCTCATATTCAAGTCACATACTTGAAACTATATAATTTGTATCACTATTCTAAGGAATTTTATTATGTTAACAATTATATTACGCAATAAATAAAACCATAATAAAATCATATATTTATTCAATCAAATATAATATCAAAGCGTTAAGCAATTATATCAAATAATTGGCCTCAGGGGCATAAACTCTAACACTTGCAATCAGATAGCAACACTCAAAGTACCAAAATACTCACAAGAATACACTCGATAATATAGAGAGAGAAAGAGAGAAATCTTTAGTTTACGGTGTGATTTTCAATTCTAACCCAAGCACCCTATTTATAGAAATTGCTTAGAACACCAAAGCGTAAAATTTATTAAAATAATTTTATTTAATAAAAATTCAAGCCCACCACCCAAGAATCTGAATTTCAAAGAATTCACACATGCTAACCTTCTAGAAAAAAAAAAAAGAAAAAACGTTTTCATAAAATAAATAATTAAAACTTTCAAAAATCAATTATTTGAACTTCGGAACTTCAATAATTCATAATAAATAGCCCTTTTATCAGAAGATTCAAATCTCACGATTTTTTATAGGAAATTCAATTCTCTACAACTTTGCAGAAGAAAGTTTTTCCAAATTCCAAACAGAAATTGACCGAAATCCATAAACGGGCGATTTTATAGGCTATAATCAAATTTCAGTCAAGAAATGGGGTCCACCGACACACAAAACATGTGTTAATCATTTAATGCAATAAAAATACTATTTCTCCTCATATACTCATATATCCCACATTCATTGTAAAAATATCACCATTATTATATAATATAATAAAATATTATTTTATCAGAAAAGATAAAATATCAATTTTTTAACAATTGTACTTTAAAAATTTTCTCCATCTATATCCACATAAATTAATATTTTTCTCATCATATAAATCAATAATTAATTATTCACAAATAATATTACGTAATCACAGATCTCGACAACCAGTGCCGCTCCTGTGAAAGAGGGGCTTTCCAATAAGAATTTCTCCTTATTGGCGCGCAATTAGGTGACCAAACCTCTCATTAGACAGAACTTTCTAGACATTGTCAATAATATTTTCTAATAATATTATTCAGATAATATGAATTATTGTTTCGATAATGGAAAATACTGTGTAGTGACAATTATTTAAACAACAATAATATAAAATATCAACGCAAAGAATTATTGAATCAATAAAATAAAATCTTTGAGCGAGTAATTCATCGTAATAATTATTGAGTAGTGCCTTTTACGTAAGAATCAATAATTGGTGCAATACTGCAGTGTCTTTATTGTGCAACAACGCCGTATTCATCGTGTTTTAACCACCGGTATTCCAACAAAGATTAACTTGAATAACTACGCCAGTTATTTATAAACAACTCATACTTGTCGTTTTCTTCATCCAATCGCTTTCCAGTTATGGGGCCCACAAAAGATCATACTGATCGCATTTAATATTCCCCGACAACAAGAATATTCCACGACCAAACGAATATTCCTCGACAACAATGAATATTTTATAACCACTTGCTTATTTAAAAATATTTGTGCATTTTACCCATAACTAACCACATTAATCAAATCAACCCCTTACTATTTCAAAATAATAAATAGAGAAAATTAAATCTTCATTTATAAAAAGTTGGGGCCTTACAACCTCCCCTCTTTATGAAATTTTGTCCTCGAAATTGACATGCGTAGGACATGCTTCTTCCCATCCAAGATCCTGACTGGTACCTCCTCGTACGTTAAATCTTCTGCTATCTCGTCTGATTCTAACTCAATAGTGTGGTTCGGGTCGTCCACATATTTACGTAACATCGATACGCGAAAAATGTTATGAGCACGTGTCATACTTGGCTGTAAAGAGAGTCTATAGGCCATAGTTTCTATTCAATCGAGGATTTCAAATGGAATAATAAATCAAAGGTTTGAGCTTTCCTCACATCGCCGATTCTCGCTTTTGGAATAACGACTTCTTGCATTCTCTTCTTCATATTCATCAACTCCAGGTCTGTAGTTTGAGCATCTTTAAATTTATCGATTAAAGTCGATTCTAATCGTATATTTTACTATCTTCACGTAGGTTCGTATATTCGCACTTGTAGCATACGATCTTCTGCTCAACGCGTCAGCTACCACGTTCGCTTTTCCAGGATGGTATTGAATGGTATGGTCGTAATCTTTCAACAGCTCGAGCCAACGTCGTTGTCGCATGTTAAGTTCTTGGAAGCTCTTCTCATATTCCTCGATCCATTCGAATTTTGTATCTCTACGAGTCAGCTGAGTTAATAGAGTATCAATTCGATAAAATCCTTCCACGAATCTCCGATAGTAACCAGCTAAGCCTAGAAAGCTACTTATTTCGATTCTCGACTTAGGTTTCTCTCTCAACCGCTGACTCATATCCCAACATTGGATATCACGTCACAATGACACCTATCGATTTACTATCGCATCGAATATGGCGTCCCCTACGAGAGTCCGGCTTTGGTGCATTCCACAAAAGAAAGTCACCAGATGAGGCTCGGTTATCAACTTCTATAGTTGGGTTTTAACTCCTCGAAGTTCAATAGAGCCATTCGATATGAGATTTTAGAAATGAGTTTTGTCACCGGTTTAAAGTCGATACAAAATTCAATATCACGCCCGGGAGTAGGCCAGAAATTTTTCAGAAATACGTCGGAAATTTACTAACAATGAAATATCATTCAAATCGGCGTATTTTTGTTCAAGTCCATAACATGGCTAAGAAAGCTTGACATCCGTGTTTCAATAAACGAATGACTTTACTGACGATATGAAAGAATTTGACTTCAATGGTTTGGTTGCTTGAATTCAATAACAGTTGTTTAGGAATATGAAAACTAACAAACTTACGAAAAGCAATCAATTTTGGCATGATGAGTAGTTAATCAATCAATCCCAAAATCACATCAAAAGCAAATATCTTTAAAGAGATAAGGTCAACAGGTAAGGTGATGGTTCCAACTTGAATCAAGCAAAATTTATAAATAGTAGATGTAATGAAAGTTTCTCCTAACGGAGTCTCAACCGATAAGTCAAAGTATAATCTCTCCGGAGTCAAATTTAAACATTGAGCGCAAATAAGAGAGATAAAAGAATGGGTAGAACCGATATCGAGTAAGGTATAAACTTACAAAAAATTTATAATTAACTAACCCGTGATAACTTCGTTCGGGTTACTTCGCTTTTTTTTAAGTCACGAAAAACTCTCTTCCAAGCACCGATGACTTTGACTTGTCTCGACAACCTTTGGAGTCACCATCCCGGACTTGACTTGGTTTCACTGAGACAATCTCGAGCTATATATAATGACCGCCCTTTCCACAACTAAAACATACCATCGTTCAATCATCCTGCAAAATGTGTTATTCACAAGAGGAACATTGCCAACTGTTGACGCGTTCTCCTCGTTGGTGAGCAAAGGTGTTCCACGGTTCTCATTTACTCCATCATTAACATTCTCAATCGACATTCTTAAATATCGCTTATAAAACAAGGGTTAATTAAACAAATTAACAAATCACATAATACCCCTATATTATGAATCGCCAACAAAAAAAGCTTGGGTAGGACACACTAAGCGAAGGATTTACTCGTCTCTCCCTCCTAGTTCTATTCCCGGATCTCCGCCAGATCATATCCGTAAGCTTTGATACCAACACTCATGTCCCAACCTGGACGACCTCACGATGGTACTGTCGATTTACCATCACAGCAGCGCGTCCCCTACGGAGAGTGCGGCGGTGCATCCCCATCAAGGAAGTCACCAAATGATAGGCTCGGGGCTCTTTACTTATAGCTTTGATTCCAACTGTGACGCCCCCAAAATAGGTCCAATCCACCCAACCTATTCTGAGTCGCCAAATACATGGGACAAAAACAACTACAACTTCATTAATACAATTGTCGTGCAAAATACGACAACACATAAACTCTGAGTTTAAATACAAATATTGTCTTCTAGACAATATCCACACTCAAATAAGTCCTCATTACAATTATTGATACACTATTTTACAAAATAGTGAGGACAACTAAAATAACTGTCTTGAACCATCACTCCACACCCCGACTAGTTCCGCTATATTCTCGCCTCTCGAGAAGAAAAAATGGAACAAAAAGAAAAAGGGTGAGCTCAACTAGCGCAGTAAAGAATATTATGACTAAGATAATGTACAACAAATTATCCTTAGTCTTCAACAGAGAAAAATCTGATAGAATACAATAGACAACAAGTTTTAGATCAATAACTGCAGCGGAAACAACAATTCATTAGAAGAGTTAAGTAGAGAATGAAATCTATTATCATCTATGAATTTAAAAGTCCATCATCGATATTTTATCCCTATAACATCAATCAATATACATCATAAATCAAATATTCATCTTTGCACTACAGGCCAAAGATATTCACCAGTTGGTCATGTTCATCTAAACACCTGTTCATCTTTGCACTACGGGCCAAAGATATTCATTAGGTAATCATTCATCTTTGCACTACAGGCCAAAGATATTCATCATAAAATCATTCATCTTTGCACTACGGGCCAAAGATATTCAGTTATATCATCATTTAGGACTGAGGATGATGAAAAATATTTTAAAGAAAACGAATCCAGTGAAACAAAAGAACAAATATTAAGGATTCGTACTTTAAACAATCCAAGTTCAAAAATATTTCATAAATAACTAGAGTGGAGTAAAATTCAAGAATGATCAAAACATGGATACAATCAAAACTAGTATCCATAATAGATATTTTGGACAAAAAGAAGAAAATTTTATTTTTTCCGTGAATAAGTCAGTGTTCGTGAATAATGTATCGATACGTGAATAAGAACTCAACACCAAAAGATAGAAATTTTACAAAAAAATCATCATCATGCTTCGTGAATAGTAATCTCGTGAATAGTAACCCCAAGCATAAAAAGTTCCAAATTTGATAAAAAGTTCTAACTAATATTTTGGCATAATGATATTGAAGAAATAATATCATTTGAGAAGAAAATAACATCCCTTACCTCGCAAAAAATAAGATTTTACGATTGGAATACTCTGGATATAGCTCTTCAAGGAACTTGCACCAGTATAAAGAACACTCAAAGTACCAAAATACTCACAAGAATACACTCGATAATATAGAGAGAGAGAGAGAGAAATCTTTAAGTTTAATGTGATTTTCAATTCTAACCTAAGCACCCTATTTATAGAAATTGCTTAGAACACCAAAGCGAAAAATTTATTAAAATAATTTTATTTAATAAAAATTCAAGCCCACCACCCAAGAATCTGAATTTCAAAGAATTCACACATGCTAACCTTCTAGAAAAAATAAGAAAAAAAACGTTTTTCATAAAATAAATAATTAAAACTTTCAAAATCAATTATTTGAACTTGAACTTCAATAATTCATAATAAATAGCCCTTTTATCGTAAAGATTCAAATCTCACGATTTTTTTATAGAAATTCAATTCTCTACAACTTTGCGGTAAGAAAGTTTTTCCAAATTCCAAATGTAAATTGACCAAATCCATAAATCAAGCGATTTTATAAAGCTATAATCAAATTTCAACAAGAAATGGGGTCCATTGACGACACAATAAAATATGTGTTAATCATTTAATGCAATAAAATACTATTTCTCCTCATATACTCATATATCCCACATTCATTGTAAAAATATCACCATTATTATATAATATAATAAAATATTATTTTATCAGAAAAGATAAAATATCAATTTTTTAACAATTGTACTTTAAAAATTTTCTCCATCTATATCCACATAAATTAATATTTTCCTCATCATATAAATCAATAATTAATTATTCACAAATAATATTACGTAATCACAATAATCGACAACCGGTGCCGCCTCTGAGAAAGAGGGGGCTTTCCAATAAGAATTTCTCCTTATTGGCGCGCAATTAGGTGACCAAACCTCTCATTAGACAGAACTTTCTAGACATTGTCAATAATATTTTCTAATAATATTATTCAGATAATATGAATTATTGTTTCGATAATGGAAAATACTGTGTAGTGACAATTATTTAAACAACAGTAATATAAAATATCAACGCAACAATTATTGAATCAATAAAATAAAATATTTGAATAAGAATTCATCGTAATAATTATTGAGTAGTGCCTTTTTACGTAAGAATCAATAATTGGTGCAATACTGCAAATATCTTATTAACAACGCAGACATCGTTTTTTAACCACCGGTATTCCAACATTCAGCGAATTCAGAATAACTACGCCGTTATTTATAAACAACTCATACTTGTCGCTTTCTTCATCCAATCGCTTTCCGTTATGGGCCCCCATTAAAGATCTACTGGTCGTCATTTAATATTCCCCGACAGTAAGAATATTCCACGACCAAACGAATATTCCTCGACAACAATGAATATTTTATAACCACTTGCTTATTTAAAAATATTTGCGCATTTTACCCATAACTAACCACATTAATCAAATCAACCCCTTACTATTTCAAAATAATAAATAGAGAAATTAAATCTTCATTTATAAAAAGTCGGGGCCTTACAACCTCCCCTCTTTATGAAAATTTTGTCCTCGAAATTGACGTATGTAGACATACGCTTCTTCCCATCCAAGATCTGGACCGTACCTCCTCTCGCACGTTAAATCTTCTGCTATCTCGTCGATTCTAACTCAATAATGTGGTTCGGTCATCCACATATTTACGTAACATCGATCGCGCGAAAAATGTTATGAAAGACGCGTCATATACTTGGTACAGTAAAGAGTCTATAGGCCATAGTTTCTATTCAATCGAGGATTTCAAATGGAATAATAAATCAAAGGTTTGAGCTTTCCTCACATCGCCGATTCTCGCTTTTGGAATAACGACTTCTTGCATTCTCTTCTTCATATTCATCAACCTGTGTCCGTAGTTTGAGCATCTTTAAATTTATCGATTAAAGTCGATTCTAATCAGTATATTTTACTATCTTCACGTAGGTTCAGATATTCGCACTCTAAATCTATCGATCTTACGCTGAAACGCGTCGCAATACCGCGTTCGCTTTTCAGATACTATGGTATTGAATGGTATGGTCGTAATCTTTCAATGGCTTCGAGCCAACGTCGTTGTCGCATGTTAAGTTCATGGAAGCTCTTCTCATATTCCTCGATCCATTCGAATTTTGTATCTCTACGAGTCAGCTGAGTTAATAGAGTATCAATTCGATAAAATCCTTCCACGAATCTCCGATAGTAACCGGCTAAGCCTAGAAAGCTACTTATTTCGATTACTGACTTAGGTTGCTCTCAACTGTGACTCATATCCTAACATTGGATATCACGTCACAATGACACCTATCAGTTTACTATCGCACGAATATGGCGTCCCCTACGGAGAGTCTGGCTTTGGTGCATTCCACAAAAGAAGTCACCAGTAGAGGCTCGGTTATCAACTTCTATAGTTGGGTTTTTAACTCCTGAAGTTCAATAGGAGCCATTCGATATGAGATTTTAGAAATGAGTTTTGTACCGGGTTTAAAGTCGATACAAAATTCAATATCACGCTCTGGGAGTAGGCCAGGAAATTTTTAGTGAAATACGTCGGAAATTTACTAACAACAGAAATATCATTCAAATCTGACGTATTTTTGTTCAAGTCCATAACATGGCTAAGAAAGCTTGACATCCGTGTTTCAATAAACGAATGACTTTACGGCTTGATATGAAAGAATTTGACTTCAATGGTTTGGTTGCTTGAATTCGAATAACAGGTTGCTTAGGAATATGAAAACTAACAAACTTACGAAAGCAATCAATTTTGGCATGATGAGTAGTTAATCAATCAATCCCCAAAATCACATCAAAAGCAAATATCTTTAAAGAGATAAGGTCAACAGGTAAGGTGATGGTTCCAACTTGAATCAAGCAAAATTTATAAATAGTAGATGTAATGAAAGTTTCTCCTAACGGAGTCTCAACCGATAAGTCAAAGTATAATCTCTCCGGAGTCAAATTTAAACATTGAGCGCAAATAAGAGAGATAAAAGAATGGGTAGAACCGATATCGAGTAAGGTATAAACTTCGCAAAAATTTATAATTAACTAACCCGTGATAACTTCGTTCGGGTTACTCGCTTTTTTTTAGAAGTCACGAAAAACTCTCTTCCAAGAACCGATGACTTTGACTTGTCCGGGACAGCCTTTGGAGTCACCATCCCCGCTGGACTTGGTTTCGCTACAGGACAATCTCGAGCTATATGACCGTCCTTTCCACAACTAAAACATACCATCGTTCGTCATCTGCTCAGTGGTGTTATTCACAAGAGGAACATTGCCAACCTGTTGCACGTTCTCCTCATTGGTGAGCAAAGGTGTCTCCACGGTCTCATTTACTCCACTGTTAACATTCTCAGTCGACATTCTTAAATACTGCCATAAAACAAGGGTTAATTAAACAAATTAACAAATCACATAATACCCCTATATTATGACCGACCAACAAAAAAGCTTAGGTAGGACACACTTTAAATGAAGGATTTACTCGCCTCCCCTCCTAGTTCTATTCCCGGATCTCCGCCAGAGATCATATCCGTAAACTTTGATACCAACCGTGACTCATGTCCCAACCGTGGACACAAGACTCCTAATGGTACTTATCGATTTACCACCATGAATTTAAGCGTCCCTACGGAGAATAGGCTTTTGCATCCCCATCAACAAAGTCACCAAATGATAGGCTCGGGGCTCTTTTTTTATAGCTTTGATTCAATCATGGCGCCCCAAAATAGGTCCAATCCACCCAACCTATTCGAGTCGCCAAATACATGGGACAAAAACAACTACAACTTCATTAATACAATTGTCGTGCAAAATACGACAACACATAAACTCGAGTTTAAATACAAATATTGTCTTCTGACAATATCCACACTCAAATAAGTCCTCATTACAATTATTGATACACTATTTTACAAAATAGTGAGGACAACTAAAATAAGCTGCTTGAACCATCACTCCACACCTTTACCAGTTCCCCGCTATATTCTCGCCTCCTCGAGAAGAAAAATGGAACAAAAAGAAAAAGGGTGAGCTCAACTAGCCCAAAGAAAGAATATTATGACTAAGATAATGTACAACAAATTATCCTTAGTCTTCAACAGAAGAAAAATCGATAGAATACAATAGACAACAAGTTTTAGATCAATAATCGCAGTGAAAACAACAATTCATTAGAAGAGTTAAGTAGAGAATGAAATCTATTATCATCTATGAATTTAAAAGTCCATCATCGATATTTTATCCCTATAACATCAATCAATATACATCATAAATCAAATATTCATCTTTGCACTACTGTGCCAAAGATATTCACCATTAGTCATACCATCTAAACACTGTTCATCTTTTGCACTACGGGCCAAAGATATTCATTAGTAATCATTCATCTTTGCACTACGGCCAAAGATATTCATCATAAAATCATTCATCTTTGCACCTACGGCCAAAGATATTCAATTATATCATCATTTAGGGACCGAGGATGATGAAAAATATTTTAAAGAAAACGAATCCAAAGGAAACAAAAGAACAAATATTAAGGATTCGTACTTTTAAACAATCCAAGTTCAAAAATATTTCATAAATAACTAGAGTGGAGTAAAATTCAAGAATGATCAAAAAACATGGATCTGAATCAAAACTAGTATCCATAATAGATATTTTGGACAAAAAGAAGAAAATTTTATTTTTCGATGAATAAGGTCAGATTCGTGAATAATGTCGTATATCGTGAATAAGAATCTCACACCACCAAAAGATAGAAATTTTACAAAAAACATCATCATGCTTCGTGAATAGTAACTCGTGAATAGTAACCCCGACATAAAAAAGTTCCAAATTTGATAAAAAGTTCTAACCAATATTTCGGCATAATGATATTGAAGAAATAATATCATTTGAGAAGAAAATAACATCCCTTACCTCATAAAAAATCTTAGATTTCCGAATCTTACCGGATATAGTCTTTGAAGGAACTTGCACCGTATAGCAACACTCAAAGTACCAAAATACTCACAAGAATACGCTCGATAATATAGAGAGAGAAAGAGAGAGAAATCTTAAGTTTCTGGTGTGATTTTCAATTCTAACCTAGGCACCCTATTTATAGGAAATTGCTTAGAACACCAAAGCAGAAAATTTATTAAAATAATTTTATTTAATAAAAATTCAAGCCCACCACCCAAGAATCTGAATTTCAGCAATTCACACATGCTAACCTTCTAGAAAAAAAAAAAGAAAAAACGTTTTTCATAAAATAAATAATTAAAACTTTCAAAAATCAATTATTTCAGAACTTCGGAACTTCAATAATTCATAATAAATAGCCCTTTTATCAGAAGATTCAAATCTCACGATTCTTTATAGGAAATTCAATTCTCTACAACTTTGCAGAAGAAAGTTTTTCCAAATTCCAAATGTAAATTGACCAAATCCATAAACGAAGCGATTTTATAAAGTTATAATCAAATTTCAATCAAGAAATGGGGTCCACCGACACACAAAAAACATGTGTTAATCATTTAATGCAATAAAAATACTATTTCTCCTCATATACTCATATATCCCACATTCATTGTAAAAATATCACCATTATTATATAATATAATAAAATATTATTTTATCGTAAAAGATAAAATATCAATTTTTAACAATTGTACTTTTTAAAATTTT
Source organism: Panax ginseng (assembly GCA_020205605.1). Taxonomy (NCBI): domain Eukaryota; kingdom Viridiplantae; phylum Streptophyta; class Magnoliopsida; order Apiales; family Araliaceae; genus Panax; species Panax ginseng. The sequence goes on along the minus strand of CM035145.1, from coordinate 17,807,148 downwards.
CTCCATCTATATCCACATAAATTAATATTTTCCTCATCATATAAATCAATAATTAATTATTCACAAATAATATTACGTAATCACAATCTCGACAACCAGTAGCTCCTCAGAAAGAGGGGCTTTCCAATAAGAATTTCTCCTTATTGGCGCCGAATTAGGTGACCAAACCTCTCATTAGATGAACTTTCTGACATTGTCGATAATATTTTCTAATAATATTATTCAGATAATATGAATTATTGTTTCGATAATGGAAAATACGTGTAGTGACAATTATTTAAACAACGATAATATAAAATATCAACGCAAAGAATTATTGAATCAATAAAATAAAATCTTTGAATAAGAATTACTTGTAATAATTATTGAGTAGTGCCTTTTTACGTAAGAATCAATAATTGGTGCAATACTGCGTCTTTATTAATGCAAACAACGCCGTATTCTTGTGTTTTAACCACCGTATTCCAACAAGATAATTCAGTGAATAACTACGCCAGTTATTTATAAACAACTCATACTTGTCGCTTTCTTCATCCAATCGCTTTTTCGTTATGGGGCCACAAAAGATCGCATACTGTTGCATTTAATATTCCCTGACGGTAAGAATATTCCACGGCACCAAACGAATATTCCTCGACAACAAATGAATATTTTATAACCACTTGCTTATTTAAAAATATTTGCGCATTTTACCCATAACTAACCACATTAATCAAATCAACCCCTTACTATTTCAAAATAATAAATAGAAAAAATTAAATCTTCATTTATAAAAAGTTGGAGCCTTACATATATAGATACATAAAATATCAAGAAATTAAGAAGAATTCTACATAAATGTATTCGGTTTTATTGTTAAAGTTAGGATCCGGTTAGTATAAAGTTTAATTTTTTGGTAAGTTGGTCAATTGACTAATAAAATACTGACACACATAGAACATTGCCTGCCTGTCAGCACTCTATTAGTCAATTGACCAACTTACTTAAAAATAAACTTCATGCTAACTATTTTCCTAAAGTTACATGTTAACCGAAATCTAATTTCGTCATTAAATTTCTCAAAATTCAAAAGAATAATTGCCAGTTCTTTAAATATCCCACCCTAAAAGTATTTATAGTTGGAAGATTAAAAATAACTTTAATAATTAATATAAACCGTACTATCTACAAATTTTATTTTTAAAAAATTTGAATGAAAGTTTCAGAATTAAAAAAATGGCAAATTAAAAGTAAATACAAACTGGTGTTAATATCAAATTTTCAAGCTTAACATTATTAAAAGTCAAATACGGCCTAACACGTGGAGGCACGCGTCACATGATTTCAGTCACCAGAATAAGTGTGTTCTAGGCAAACAGGTCATCACAAAGCCAGTGGCGTGTCACGTGATAAAATCAGTTAATCTGACGTGGCAGAAGTTAAGGTTTGATGACGACAATTGTACATGACAGTTGGTTCCAGATTAACCTACGTAGGACATGCCTGCACTCTATCTATTCTAAAACTATACATACACGGACAAAGGTGCAAAAATGTCCTCATGTTTGACATAGCTCAAATATGTTCCTTCCGTTAAAAAAATTACAATTAAACAAACGGATATTAGTTTATTTTTGATATGATTGACACGTGATAATATTATTAATGTAACTTCTGATGTGTATAAAAATAATATTTTATATATATTTATAATTTATTTATTATGTGTATTTTATTAATAAATTTTATTTATTAATAATTTTATTAAGTAAAAAGGATTATATAGAACTACCTTTTTTTTAAATATCTATATTTATGTAAATAATTATTTCTTTTCAGGCTTATTTATTTAAGTAATTATCACATCAATATTTAGTGAAATAAGATTTTTTTTGTTTTCTTCTCTAACTATTTCTTCTGCTACTTTTCAGATTTCAATGTTGTGAACCACCACCATCACTATAGACCAACAACACCAACAAAATTCAGATCCATCAACATACACCACCATGTCCATCCACCACCATGCATCGTCAACTCTCAAAATCATGACATCAACAGATCCACTACCACCACCACCACGAGATCCACCCAATCTACCACTACCTACACCTATTGTTAAGGCGTTAGCACAACCCACCACCGTTAAATACCACTCACCACAACACCACCATAGCCCAAATCGAAAAATAAAAGAAAAATAGATGGAAGAAAACCCACCAGAGAATTTCATCACTACCATCACCCACAATAAGGCAAACCAGAACACAATAACAACAATTTTAACAAGGAAATTGATATTTCCACATAATTTTTTGATATTTTCACTTGAAAAGTGTCATTATAGATGTATAGAGACGATTTTATAAGATCTACAGTTATGATTTTCATGTGAAAATATGAGTTTCTTTTTAAGGCAAGGAAATGAAATAAAGCAAAATCAACTACTCAAAGAAAATCATGAAAATAAATCAAATTTAAAAGGGGCCCAAATAGCAGCAAAACCCTAACACCAAAATCAACAAAAATATTGTCACCAACAAGCCCAATCGCATGTTACAAATTTTCCTGACCAGCACCAACAACAAAGTTATTATTATTATTAAATCAATAATTGAGACGACAAAGTTATTCATATTATTATTTGTAACATTGACAATGTCTAGAAAGTTCTGTCAAGGAGAGGTTTGGTCACCTAATTACGTGCTAATAGGGAGAAATCCTTATCGGAAAGCCCCCTCTTTCCTGGGAATGATCTGGTTGTTAAATATTGTGAGTTATAATATTAATGATGAATAAGTTCGTATTGATTAAAGATAAAGCTGATATTTTTATTGTGTTGGGATTATTAGTGTTAATGAAAATCGACATCTATTTCGATAATAATTGATGTCTGGAGATTATATTGATCAATCCGGTAATTAATCGGATAAATGAGTAATTAATTGCTATTAATTCACATGCTTATAACTATTTATTCACATGTATGTACTATTGATTCACATGCATGTACTATTAGGAGAGGTGATGCAAGATTGATAATACTTGCATGACTAAATTAAAAATAGAGGTATAAATGAAGGTCTTATCTAATGTAACTATTTTTTCACATGTGTATATACTATTGATTCACATGAATGTACTATTGATTCACATGTATGTACTTATTAGGGTAGGTGGTGCAAGATTGATAATACTTGTGATGACTAAATTAAAAATAGAGGTATAGATGAAGGTACTTATCTGGTAACTATTTTTTTTTCACATTTGTGTACTATTGATTCACATGATGTACTATTAGGGGAGGTGGTGCAAGTTTGATAATACTTGCGGGACTAAATTAAAAATGAAGGAAAAGATGAAGGTATTATCTTTGTAATATTTCGAGCCCCCAAACGCGATTATCGAAACAATATTTTCCTATAAATAGAAGCTCATTCTTCTTTCATTCTCACCAATTCACTAAGACTCACAAGAGCAATTATAGAGAGAGAAGCTATAGAGAGAAAGAAGAAGATGTGACGCCCCCAAAATTAGGTATACATCACCCATCATGAGTAGTCAGATACATGGTACAGAATTCAAATACAACTTAATAATACAACTGTCGGGTAAAATACGACTAAACATATACTATGAGTTTTAATACAAATATTGTCATTTAGACAATATACAAACTCAATAAGGGTCCTCATTACATTTATTATCACACTTATTTCACGTAATAGTGAGGACTACTAATCTTATTCTCCGGACCGTCACTCCATTCCCCGACTAGTCTCTGCTACGTTCTCATTTCCTCGGGTTAGAATAAAGTGAAAGAAAGGGTGAGCTCAACTAACCAAAGAAGAAATATTATGACTAAGATAAAGCGAATAAATTATCTTTAGTCTTCAATGATGTTAAACCGATACAATATAACAAACATCAAGTTTAACTACGGTGAACAAAGCGATCCATTAAAAGAGTCAAATAGAAAATAAAATCTACTATCTTTTATGATTTAAAAGGTTTTTCATTACTTTTATTGTTGGAACTCAACTTAATAAATAATCCACATCATCGAATCACCCCTGCACTACGACCAAAGATATTCTTTAGTATCACGACCACAATTATTCATGCACTACGGGCCAAGAATATTTGTGTATTCATTAATAATCATGATCATGCCAACAACTCGTCCATCAATGCACTACTAGGCAATGAGGACTTTTACCACATCATTTGTAACATTACGGTTATGATTATACCGAATAATCCCTGGTCATAATCATACCAAGTCCATCTATGCATTACAGGCCACAAATGACTTTCAAAAAAATATAAACATGAGGATGATGACAATAACATAAGAATTCAATAAAACAAGTTCAAGAATTAATTTATCTAGGAACTGATAACGTCAAAATTGTCAACATGATACTGCTTTATAGAGTAAAATTCAGAATGCTCAAAAGAATATTTCCATGAAAGATCTTTGGATGAAGCGCTTGAAATATTAAGGATATTCTACTAATTTCATGGAGTATAGAAATCAAAACTTTAACTAACCGAGTATAATAAAGAATGCAATAACAAAAGAAATCACCATGCACGCGGTGATTTCAGCATATAGCATATTATTCAATGAATAATAATAACGGAATCGGTCGTGTCAAATAAATTAAGACCGCGGGATATTCCACGTAATAATAAAAAAATTAATCGGAACCCCACAGAAAAGCGCCGACATATAGGATATTCCAACAGAATAATAAATAACGAAACCAGGTCCGGCGTAAAACGCACAGATAGGATATTCCAACAGAATAATAAAGAATGGAATATTAGAAGAATTTCACCATGTATGGAGTACTTTGCATAGACAGGGTATTCCAACATAATAATAAAGAATGGAATAACAGAAGAATTTCACCAAGTATAGGGTAGCCCGCGTATACAGGTTATTCCAACAAAATAATAAAGAATGGAATAACAGAAGTTCTCTTCATGAATAAGAAAGAAAGAATACCCCTTACGAGTACAATAAATAATATCCCTACCTTAGAAAGAAGAGTACGGGATATGTAAGTAGTGAAGTAGTAGAACACTTTTCTTCTTTCTCTATAGTTTATCTATCTGAGTTTGATGAATTAAAAAAATAATGAATGAATGAGATTCTATTTATAGAAAAATGGACTGCGTAAGAATTAACTCATGAATCGGTCCAGATTGATTTACTTTAATCGATGGACCATATTTAAAGCAAAATCTTTTAAATAAAATATAATATATTCTATTTATAATCTAATAAAATGAATAACTTTATAAAAGATTTTACTATGCAAACACTACGCATAATAAAATATAATATATTCTAATTATTATACATTAAAATGTATAACTTTATAAAAGTATTACATTTTATATAAAAAAGATATTACTATATGCAAAACACTATCGATACACTATGCAACACTATGCATAATTGAATATAATATATTCTATTTATAGAATAACTTTATAAAAGTATTACATTTTATTACATTAATAATACCAATAAAACAAAAGCGAGTGACTTATCACGTAAGCATCAATAATCAATACCGTGTGCTTCTTATGCAACCACGCGCAGACATTCTTTTCTTTACTACCGAAAGTAGTTCAACAATATTAACAATAAAACTTCTAGTTATTTTCAATAAAATATTTTTGTCGTTTTCTCGATCCGATGATAATTCCGTTATGGGGTCCACCAATGATTGTATCGTCGTCATACGAATATTCCTCGATAAAAAGAATATTCCCAGAACCAATCGAATATTATACAACAACTTGCATACTGTTCAAAATTTATAAATATTACCCACAACTATAACATTATATCAAATCCACACCATAATATTAAAAAAAATATTTCGAGAAAATTAAATCTTTATTCATAAAATCTGAGGTCTCACAGAAGAGATGTGACGCCCCCAAAATAGGTATACATCACCCATCTTGAGTCGCCAAATACATGGTACAAAATTCAAATACAACTTAATTATCTAACAGTCGTGTAAAATACGACTAAACATATGCGGTAAGTTTTAATACAAATATTGTCATCTAGGCAATATACAAACTCAAAGGAGTCCTCATTACATTTATTATTACACTATTTCGCAGAATAGTGAGGACTACTAATGCACCATCTAGGACCATCACTCTGTTCCCCGACTAGTCTCTGCTACGTTCTCATTTCCTGAAGAGAACAATGAAAGCAAAAGGGTGAGCTCAACTAGCCCAGTAAGAAATATTATGACTAAGATAATGCAGAATAAATTATCGTTAGCCTTTAACGGTGTTAAACTGATAAAATATAACAAACATCAAGTTTAACTGCAATGGAACAAGCGATCCATTAGAAGAGTCAAGAGTAGAATAAAATCTACTATCTTCTATGATTTAAAAGATTTTTCATCATTTTGTCATTTGAGACTCGACAATAAATAATCCACATCATTAAATCATCCACGCACTACGGGCCAATGATATTCTTTAGTATCACGACCACGAATTATCCATGCTTTCTACGGCCAAAGATAATTGTGTTTTCATCAACGATCTGATCATACCATAAAACAATTCATCTTTTGCACCCTTGTCAAGAGAATCCATAGCCATAATCATACCAAAAAGCGTCCATTAATGCACTACTGGGCCAATGAGGACTTTTTTTCACATCATTTGTAACATTACTTGGTCATGATTATACCCGAATAATCCCGTGTCATAATCATACAAAGTCTATCTATGCACCATACAGCCACGGATGACTTTCAACATAATATAAACATGAGGATGATGACAATGATATAAGAATTCAATAAAACAAGTTCAAGAATTAATTTATTCAGAACTAACAACGTCCAAATTGTCAACATGATACTTCTTTGTAGAGTAAAATTCAAGAATGCTCGGAAGAATATTTTCATGAAAAGATATTGGATGAAGCCTTGAAATAAAAGGATATTCCACTAATTTCATGGAGTATAGAAGTCAAAACTTTAACCAACCGAGTATAATAAAGAATGGAATAACAAAAGAAATCACCGTAAATGCGATTGCTTGGCATAGATAGGTTATTCCAATGAATAATAAATAACGGAACCGGTCAAAGTAAATTCACATAATCACGATGTTCCAGCCGGAATAATAAAGATTTTAACCGGTCCCAGTAAAAGCATGCATGTGGATATTCCAACGAATAATAATAAAGATTTTAACCGGTCCCGTAAAAAACGCATATACACATGATATTCCAATGAGAATAATAAAGACGGAATCGGTCCCACGCGTAAAATGCATGACGTGATATTCCAACGAGAATAATAACGAATGGAATAACGTAAGAATTTCACCAAGTATAGGGTATCCCGCGTATACAGGTTATTCCAACAGAATAATAAATAATAGAATAACAGAAGTTCTCTTCATGAATACAAAAGAAATAATACCCCTTACAGGTACAACAAATAATATCCCTTACGAGTACAATAAATAATATCCCTTACCGTAAAAGAAACTGGATATAAGAGTAGGGAAGTAGCAGAATACTTTTCTTCTTTCTCTCTAAAATTTTCTCTCTCTAGAGTTTCAGTGAATTCGTAAGAAATAATGAAGGAATGCGTTTCTATTTATAGGAGAATGGAACGGATACTATTTGAGAAATAATTCACGGGCGCAACAGAAATATTATCAGAGGCTAAATTTTGTTGAATCATCAGACGCCTATTTTCAAATGCTAACATACTTAGTCAAACAAAACAACAAAATATAATATATTATATATATAAAACACATGGTTTTAACAAAACCACCCACCTATCACTATCATCAGAACACTTTCCCACCACCATCATCCAAAAGTCACTATCATCATATTATATATATACATATATCTATTCCATCATTCTCCACTAACATTATATTATATATATACACACATCACAAACTTATATATATTAACTATCACTATCATTAGAACACTTTCCCACCACCATCCTCCAAAAGTCACTATCATCATATTATATATATACACATATCTATTCCATCATCCTCCACTAACATTATATTATATATATATATACACACACACACATCACAAACTTATATATATTAACTCCTTCCCTTATACGTAACTCCTTCCCACACTCATTTCTAAAATTAGTTTTTCAACACATATGGGCCCCACATGTGGGCCCCACCTTTAAATAATTTCTAAAGATTATTTTGAAAAATAGGTAAATGGGGGGTCCATAAAATAATCAAAACTGAGTGACTTCTCACGTAAGCATCAATAATCAATACTGTGTGCTACTATGCAACCCGCAGCGTATTCTTTGTACTTTTACTAATGAGTAGTTCAACAAGATTAACGGTAAAATTTTTGGCGTTATTTTTAATAAAAATATTTTTGTCGTTTTCTCAATCCGACAATAATTCCATTGTGGGGTGCACCAATGATTGTTCCGTCGTACGGATATTCCCCGACAAAAAGAATATTTTCCGACCAATCGAATATAATTTGACAACTTGCATACTTTGCAAAATTTATAAATACTACCCACAACTATAACATTATATCAAATCCACACCATAATATTAAAAAAAATTATTTCGAGAAAATTAAATATTTATTCATAAAATCTGGGGTCTCACAAGAGAAGTCTGCTACCTCACTATTCCAGTATCCAGACTTCTTCTAAGGTAAGGGGTATTATTTATTTCACATTCTGAAGAGATATTATTTTTTTCGTATTCGTATGAATATTATTTTTGTTCAATATTCATAAAGAATATTATCTTCGCTTCAATATTACGTAGGAATATTATATTAGATTAAATATTAGATTAGAATATTATTTTAGCTTCAACAGGTTGTAAGAGATATTATTTTGTTCATTATTCATAGAATAATATTTTCTTCCATACTTCTACGTAGTATGTGAGTAATATTAATTAAATCTCGTATTCTGATTATACCATCATTCGGTTAAAGTATTGCTTTTATATTAGTGAAATTAGTATAATATCCATGAAATTTGTCTTTCATCTAAGTATCGCTTCACAAGGATATTTTACGCACATTCTTTAAAATTTTAAGTTTTTTATGTCTGAGTAATGTGTATGAGTACTTATCCATTTATACTAAGATTATTCATAAAAGTACTATTCACAAAGTACTATTCACGAAAGTACTTATTCATAAAGTACTTTTCACTAATACTATTCAGGGAATCTTATTCACTCAAGTCTTATTCACCTTTAGGAATTATTCATAACAAAAATTGATTTATTTTCGGTCCAAATCATTTTTGATACATTATCATTCTTGAATTTTACTCCACAAAGCGATGATCATGTTGACAATTTGACAATATTGAATTCGGATAAATTAAATTATAAATCTTTAAAATTTATCCTTGAACTTGTTTTTATTGAATTCTTATATCATTGTCATCATCCTCATGTTTATATTATGTTGAAAGTCATCCGTGGCTTCAGAGTGTATAGATGGACTTGGTATGATTATGACGAGGGATTATTCGGTATAATCATGGCCAGTAATGTTACAAATGATGTGGTAAAAGTCCTCATTGGCCCGTAGTGCATTGATGGACAAATTGTTGGCATGATCATGACCATTGATGAATACACGAATATCCTTGGCCGTAGTGCATGGATAATTTGTGGTCGTGATACTAAAGAATATCCTTGGCCGTAGTACAGGGGTGATTCGATGATGTGGATTATTTATTAAGCTAAGTCTCAGTGATAAAAGTGATGAAAAATCTTTTAAATCATAAAAGATAGTAAATTTTATGGTCTACTTGACTCTTCTAATGGATTGCTTGTTCCACTGTAGTTAAACTTGATGTTTGTTATATTTTATCAGTTTAACACTGTTGAAGGCTAACGATAAATTATTCTGCATTATCTTAGTCATAATATTTCTTCTTTGGGCTAGTTGAGCTCACCCTTTTGTTTTCATTGTTCTCTTGAGAAATGAGAACGTAAATGGGACTAATCGGGGAACGGATTATTGATTCGGATGATAGCATTAGTAGTCCTCACTATTCTATGAAATAGTGTAATAATAAATGTATTGAGGACTCCATTTGAGTTGAATAATTGCCTGAAGATAATATTCGTATTAAAACTTTCAGTTTATGTTTTGTCGTATTTTACACGACAGTTGTATTATTAAGTTGTATTTGAATTTTGTACCATGTATTTGGCGACTCAAGATGGGTGATGTATACCTATTTTGGGGGCGTCACATGTTTAGCTTGGTCAGTAAGGCTGTAAACGAGCCAACACAGTTCGGGCTCGACTTGAAAAAATACGAGTGAGACTCGGATTCGTTAATAATATGATCCAAATCTGAGCATTAAAAATAGTTCGAATAAAAATATGAGTAGAATCGAAAGCAAAGTTATACTTTCACTTCGTTTAAGATTTAAACTACTCGAATTTTTAATTGTGATTCGATACATACTTTAGGTTAATACATATTCATTAGATGTTCAATACATTCTCTTATAATATATACAAATTTAAATCAAATTAGGATAATTAGTTATTATTTTGTTTTGTTTTTAATTTTAATTGTGATTTTATATTTATAAAATGTAATAATAAATATATTTTCTCATTTTTAAGTAAAATAACAAATTCAATTTATAATTATATTTATTATAAAACTAGTTATTATGTGGAGACTCAAATTCGAGCTTGAATTTGAAGCTCGTGAATAGTTTGAATAAATATTTGAGTCGAGTCGGATCGAATTCGAGTAATAAATATTCGAGTCGAGTCTGAGTATGAATTTTCAAATATAATTCGAATTCGAGCCAAATTCGAGTACGAATTTATCATTTTGAGTCGAATTCGAGTAGCTCTCTGTTCGCTCAGGTTAGACTCGTTTACACCCTTATTGGTCGGTATATACCGAACCGAACCGGTTGTACTGGTTTATTATATAATATTAAAAAATAACTTGAAAGTCTCTTTCTTTAGACTTTTTTGCCTAACCATGTAAAATTAACTTGAAAGTCTCATCTATTTATAGAATAGAGGTAAGACAAAAGATGACATACTAGACAATGTGAGATGTATTTGAAATTTGGTGTGGTTTCCTTACATGCAACATTGGTCATTCAATGTGGGACTTATTAGACAAGACATGACATACTACATTACTACCAAGTGAAGCCCTTAGTATTTGGTTGTCTCCATGTCCCATATTAGCTAAATTGGTAAAACTTTAATGAAATTTTTCTTATAAATTGATTACCATGTAATAATGAATTCAAGATAACAAGTAATATGAACATTATTATTTAATATAGGGATGTAAATACCAACTTAGACTCACATAACTTGTTTCTAAGTTCCACATTGATTAGATTATAAAAATTTAATAAAGTTTTCTTTATAAAAATACTACCAAGTGAAGCCATTAGTATTTGGTTGTCTCCAAGTCTCATATTGGTTCAATTGGCAAACTTTGGGTTTGGGCTGTTCTAGGTACTTCAATACTAAGTAAAAATCGGAATCAATTTGGTACTAGACCGTTTAATCGATCCGATCTTAGGATCGTTTAATCGATTCAGATATCTGGGATTCAACCAGATGCGATGTCGATACCCAATTTTCGGTATTCGGTCCGATATTTTACCGATGAACACCCCTAATTATAACTGAATTATAGAAAATAACCGAATAATTGAAATAGTTTAATTTTCAGTTATTCGATTTTATTCATTTTTTTACTCAACCCAATCCGATATCTTCTCAACTAGTTGTTCTCAAGGAGGAATAGTTTGAGAAGAATTCATAACGACCATTATTATAATAAATGGACCTCAATTTGCTTGCTTGTGCCTATGTCCTTATTTAAGGAGTCGTTAACATCAAATTAATTTTGATCAATTGATCAATATAAAATAGACAAACAAATTTAAAATTGATATTTTTTTATATATATTAATATTATAATAAATAATTAATCAACTTAACATAAGTTAATTTTATAATAATCGAATTCTCCATTTGATATGGGCAACTGAAATATCACGCAGGATCCTAGAGTAATACGGAGTACTAGTTAAAAGTTTTTTTTTGCCAACCGTAACATGACACACGAGTACGACAAACATTCCCTCCGGGGGGCCCACAATATTCGCAACGCTTATTTACCGTTTTGTGGAGAACCTTGTAAATATGTTACATTAAACGTATCACAATAGAAACTATTTGAATTTTAAAAAATAAAATTATAATATTACAATTTTCACCACACTATCCTCCCTTGTGTGGATAAAGGGGTCGAACTCAAAAGAAATGTGATTGGGTTTAAGTCAAATAAATAATGTTATTAGCACAAATTATTTATAAATAATATAAAAAGATAAAATAAAAAGGGGAACATATTATTTAATGTCTTATCAATTTTTTTATGTATAATTTTTTGTATATAGCGTGCACACATAGTATTATTCAAACAAAAAATTATCACAATAATGTAATAGGTCACTAATGTCAGTAATGAAAATTAATTACTCTATATAATTAAATATCTATAAAAAACCAATAATGTAATAATTCTACTATAGATAATAGTAGTAGTTTTATCGGTGATTATTTATCTGAGATAAATCATGTCCAAATAAATAATTTTTTATGTGAAAAAATTGATTTTTTGAAATTTTATATGAAAAGTCTATTACTTCAACTAAATGGCTTCTAAGGTTCTTTGATGTAATGATCTGGCCCGAGCCCAAAATAAGGCTTAATTTACATCTCAATAATATTTACTTGATGTTTACATACTTATTCAAAATGTTATAATTGTTGATATTATTAAAAGTAGGGATATGTAAATTAATCGAGTCGAATTGAGTATTGAATTATTCATATTTTGAAATTTGATTCATATAATTTATCGAGTTTAAAATATAGTTTGATTGAGATTCGCTTATGTATTGAGTCGAGCATCATCTCGAATTGATCCCGAATAATTTAAACTTTTTGAGCAAATATAATTCGAGTGTCAATATAAAATTACAATTTGAAAATGTTAGAGTAATTTATCGAATTTTAAAATCTACTCATATTTGAATTGTTTATATTTTGAGTCGAGCTCAAATCAAATTTTTAATTGAACAAATACGAATCCATCTCGAATTGTTTGATTTCATTTTAGAACTTTAATTAAAAGTGAGGTAAAACTCTATTCAACCAGGGTATTACCTTTGAAGCCCTATCAAATACAACAAATTTAATTTAATTCAAATATTTTCCTCTTTTTTTTTTTATTGGTTATTGCTAATTATATAGTACTTTTGAATGAGTTTTAAAATCCTTCCTAAGTTGATTGGTCATACTACAATTTTGCAAGAAACTGCTAATTAAAGGACTAAAAAAAAGAAAGAAATCATATTATTGAAAGCAAATTTTAATTTTATATAAATACGGATGGATTGTCAAAATAACAAAATTGAGGGTCAAAGATAGGGAAAGGATCAAAATCGGAGCAGAATTGGAAAGGATAAAAATCCGCTGTTGGAACAGCCCATTGGAAAGCCAAGCATGGCCCCTGGTTTTCCTTTCCCGTCCTTTGAAACCAACTGTAATGTAAATTCTTGTACGCCTGCCCTTTCTCCCCCATATAAAACCCCACCAGTACCACTATCGTCATCTTTCATCTACAGAGATACAGCAATCTTTCACATCTCTCTCTGGTCCCCTGTTCAACCATAAACTTCCCGAATCATTTTTCTGGTATTTTTTTGCTATACCCAGATCTTAAATTTGCATTTTCTTTCGTTTTCTGAATAATCCATTACGGATTTCCTTTTGTTTTCTTATATTTGTCTCTTTTTTTGGCGGTAAAGGTTTGGTTTTTTCCCATTCAGTTTGCGTAATTGAGTTTGGTTGTGTGAATTCAATGCAAATGGGGTTCGAGAAGATAAAAGGCAAGGATCATTTGGAGTCAAAAAAGGGCCGCCGGAGGCAGAAAAGGTCGTTGCCGGTTCAGGTTTTATATGATACTTGCAAGGAAGTTTTTGCCAATTGTGGCCCTGGGATTGTTCCCTCGCCAGAAAATATCGAACGGCTCAAGGCTGTTTTGGGTACGAGAATATGTTTTTTTAGGGTCTGTCATTATTAATTTTATTACCAGAAGCTGTGTTGATTGAATTAGTTAATTTTGGATTATTAAAATTATCATATCACAACTTGACAATTGGGTAGCTATTTCTAAAACTTTCATGTCTCTAAATATTTGGCATAATGTTAGAATTTTTTAATACCTGGTGATTTGTTTCGGCTTTGCTGTGTTCTCCAATCATGACAACTTTAATTTGGATCCTTGTTTTCATGCTTTTAGTTTTTTGAAATTGTGGCTCATCGGGAGCTGCGACAACCCCTACCAAATTTAATCACCAAAAGTGGGAATTTTAGATTTTTGAAGTGGGATCTGACTGATTTGTGTATTCTAATTTTCATGCAGACTGCTAGTTTATTGCTAGGACATTTATCACAAACAATGCCATAGGGTCCATAGCATTTCAATTGTTACATAAGGAGCAATCTTTGTTATTTCACGTGAGCATCATTCCATTATAGTAATCCACATCGTATTTCTTCTGTGTGTCTTAATACTATTGGTTCTGTATGCAGATGGCATAACAGATAAGGATGTTGGCGTGAAACCAAATATGCCATTTTTCAGGGAACAGAGGACAGAAGGATTTCCTCCAATCACATATCTACACATCCATGAATGTCCCAAATTCTCGGTATGTAAACTTAACTTGTAACAGTGACTCCTATCAGGATTAGCAATAATTAAAATGTTGTGGTTCCCACTTCCTAAAAAATAAAAAAGAACTCAGATTTAGTTGTACCTTCAAATCTCTGAAATTATTGCAGATTGGAATCTTCTGCTTGCCGCCTTCCGCAGTAATTCCACTCCACAATCACCCTGAAATGACAGTATTCAGTAAGCTTCTTTTTGGAACCATGCACATCAAATCTTTTGATTGGGTGAATGCTGCCCCTATTAACACAGCCCTGGATGTCCACCCCCAAAATGGTATAGTTCTACGTTGTGAATGAATGCCTGTCATCTATCTGTACTTGATTAGACATGTTTCTATATATGTTTCGTTTTCTGCATGAAAAGTACATCTTTTGCTTATGTTCAAGATGATTTATAACATACCCTACATATTAGTTTTGCTTGGTCAGATAATATCATTATTGGTGGTCCAATAATAATAAAATGAAAAATGTTTACCTTTTAGTCCAAAGCCACAATAGCATGTGCTGTAACTCATTGCAATTTTAGGGGTATAAGTAAAAACTAAAAGGTACTAGACTCTTACACAAGAGAGTACCATGCCCCCCCCTACTATAAAATGACATAACTTCCTCAAATTTGTCATCAGAAGGATAAATATGAAACAAAAGTTCGTCCTTGTAAATTTTGCAAATGAGACTTTTTGGTTAAAATTAGTACTCGGATAATATGTTAAAATTAGTTTTCATTAATTTTGCATACATTCCTTCATAGTTATGCTATATTGTGTTTTTCCATTTTCTCCTCCTGTTCTCAAATAAGAAATTACCATGATTATTATGTTTATCAGCAAATGGAGTTATTTCTGCTGGGGCACGGTTGGCAAAGGTCAAGGTAGATACTAATTTTACTGCTCCCTGCAACACTTCCATCCTCTATCCAACTGATGGGGGTAATATGCATTGCTTCACGGCAGTGACGCAATGTGCAGTGCTAGATGTGCTTGGCCCACCGTACAACGATTCCGAGGGCAGGTACTGTGCATACTACCTTGAGTACCCCTTTACCGGTTTCTCAGGTAAAACACCATCTTTTCATTGGATTATATGCTACATGAGTTCTTGATATTTTACTCGTCTTTGTGTTGGCGTTTGTTATTGTATAGAACACTTAACATTTGAACACTAAAATGGTGTAGAAGTTCTCAGTGTTTGGTTCTTTATATGAAAATCCAGCTGATGGGATATCAGTGCCTGATGAGGATACGGAAGGCTATGCATGGCTTCAAGAAAGGGAGAAACCTGAAGGCTTAGCTGTTTATGGAATGCCTTACTGTGGACCAAAGATCGCCAAATGAAATCACCCAGACATTTCTTTCCAGCTCTGAAGACCAGATAAACTTTTCCTTGATTTGGTTTTTATTTTCTTTTCCTTTTTGTGTTGGGTGAGTAAGGGAGTTGTACTAGTCTCTCTTTCTCTCTCAGCACTTGTGTAAATCCATGAGAAGAACAAAAGCTAGGAAAAAAAGAAGAAATAGATAGAACTTTGAAGTGCATTCGAAGGTGCATTGTTGCGTTTTTCCTTCATTTCTATACTTGTTTTTTTTCTTCTTCTTACAGTGTCTCTCTTGTGATTAGGAATTAAGTATACATTTAATGTACCTAAACATGGTGAAATTCAACATCAGATAATATGCACAAATGAATTTTGTGCAGATAAACACTACTTGATTTCTTTGAACTCTAATAATTATCTATTTATACATATAAACCCACAAAAATAATATGCTTTAGTGTTTCCACCCCAATTTTTAATTCTTCTCAACGTGTTTGATTCTCCCTACATTTTTAGTGGGTGCCGTCAAGCTTGCTTTTAATTAGTTTTATAAAGTAAAAAATATTTTATAACTTGATTTTAAATCTGTTTATAATATAATATTACTAATTTATTTCTATTTATTTAATAGTTCTATCCATTACCCATCTATACTTATCAAAATATTTATTTTAGTAATTTTCACTTGAAATAAGTGATTAACAATTTTTTATATTAAACACTTTCACTTTTTAATATTTTAAGTACTTTTTATTTGCCAAAAACAAACTAGTTTTTAAAATTGATTACAATTAAAAGCAGCAATCAAAATTGGTAATCACATTTTAAAGCAATTTTAAGCATACTTTTTAATAGATAAGAATCATTACATGAGTGTGAAATTACATAATTAGATATTTTTGATAGGAATATAAATTGTAATAGAACACAAACTACATAAAAAAATCTATAAAAATAAGAGATGATGGTGACCAAATAATTATCTTAGCAAAAATATGAATGAAAAGAGTTTGGAAGTTGAATGAAAGATCAGAAAGTAGTCAAGTCTGAGTAACCAATTTTTTTTTTGGGTTTTTTACGCTTCCTAGTACATTTGTAAAAATTTTTTTACAACAAAAGTGCATCAAAAAATATTTACAGAATTAATACATTTTTAATATTTTATTTATAAAATTAGTGCATGAGCTTATTATTCCACACACCCATCCATCTTTTTCCTCGCCCCACTAATCCTCCCTCCTCGCCATCTCTCCCCAATTTACCTCCCCGACGAACTCGACGACCTCTCTCTTCCAGAAAACCATCATCTTCTCCGCCAAATCCTGCCTTGGCACTAGTCTGCACTTGTCGTCGGTACTTTTTTTTTCTATACTGTAGTTGGTAGCCAAACATTTATACAAAGGTAACCAATTCAGTTTTATTGAGTTACCAAATAATTATAAAAAAAATTTAAGAACAGTTTTCAAGTGTTACCTGAATTTGTTTTCTTCAACATGTGCAACCATGAACAATTTTATTGGTTTATGCAATGGTCACCGTCGGTATATTTTTTTTCATACTGCAGTTGGTAGCCAAACTTTCATACAAATGTAACCAATTCAGTTTTATTGGGCTACCAATTAATTATAAAAAATTTAAGAACAATTTTCAAGTGTTACATGAATTTGTTTTCTTCAACATGTGCAACTATGAACAGTTTTATTGGATTCTGCAATGGTTGTCGTTGGTACATTTTTTTCCAGTAGTTGATAGCTAAACATTCATACAAAGGTAACCAATCCAATTTTATTGGGTTACCACCCACGTGCTCTGTGTCTTGTGTATCTCATCAAACATAACATTAAAACTCTTGAACTTCTCCTTCAATCCCGACTTCACCACTTTTCCGTTCACATTCAATCCGTCCATAGACAAGCACTGCAAAAACTTTCCCCATGTTTCTCTTTGATAGTTTCTTATGGTATGCCCGGAGATTCAACGATCTCTTTCGGCACCGTGTTTCCCCCAATATGCTTTTAATCTTCGATGATCCCTTTATTTTTTGCAATATGTATCGTCCATTATTCATCAGGAAAATTAGGCTCAACGATATGTCTTTATATAGCTTCGATTTCGTGTCTAAATTCGTGTCCAATAAATCCATCACTTTCGATAATTGTAACTAGAACGGAGACTGTGTCGCAGCCGTCGATCAAATTGGAAAAAGATAGAAGAAGAATTGAGTTTACAAGAATTTGAAGGACAAGCTCAATTGGGAAAGATTTATTGTGTTGTACTCTTTTTGTAATTATTTTGTGAATGCATTAATCTTGTAATTACTTTTAATTGTTGTATATTAGTGTAAAAAATCTTATTTTTTTTGCTTTTAATTATATAATAATATTTCCCCCCCTTAAATATTCGGGTTCAAAGAAACATGTCCTTTATATATTTATAAATTGATAGATAAATAGATTTATAATTTATTTTTTTCCCTATCTTCAACAATGTTCGAAGCTCCGAGTGATGTTCTTTAAGATTTATGCTTGTGGTTTTAACAAATTTCTAATTAACTCAAAATTGTGACAATTTAGGCTTTGCTATAACTTTTATATTTCTTAAAAACTATTCGTGTAAGCCCACACAACCAAGTCTCAGTCAATGAGTTTTATTCGGTCTTAGGCTCGTCCAGCTCATGCCCAATAATTATTGAAAAAAATTATTCATCATATTTATATATTTTATAAATATTATTATCTCCGTTTTAAATATAAAGATTATTGTTTTAAAACTAAACTTAATTTTCAACTCATAATCGAGAAAATTCATTAAAAATTATAAAATACTTCCTCCGTCCCCAATGAGTAGAATACAATTTGCACATATATTAAAAAAAGTAAAAATAAAAAAAAAAGAGTAAAAGTTTTAAATTTATCCCTAATGGCCCCATAAGATTATATAAAATGATGAATATTTTATTTTTTTATACCAATGGATCTCAATAAATGAGTTAATGCACTTTATCTCATTCTTTTCGATGGTAAATATTATATTAAATAGTATTTTTTTTAAAATAATTTATATTGCACCGACTAAAATTAAGAAAATTTATGTTAATTATAAACTTAAAAGTATCTTAAATTATTTTTAAAAGATCAAAATTAAAATAAATCCTACTCTTTTTGTGAGGGAGGGAGTGTAAATTACATGGGTGGCTAAGCGCTGGAACTCTTATACTGCGGCGGTAGCCGCTAGCTACTTTTCTATCCCCGCATCTTACAAAATTCCTTGGAAGCTTCAAATAAATATTTGGTGTGGGGTTGTGTTGGGAGTGAAAAGCCTAAACAGCCAAGAAGAAAGACATACAATTTCGTGTATATTCATATCAGGGTACGTCAGGATAAATATTTGATTAATCTTTTGTTTGATTTGTAATAACCTAGATTTTTGTTAATTAATTTGAATTTTCTTAGAACTGTTGCGGGATGTATTAAGATATCTTGTGAATATATAAGCCCATCCTAGCGACTTGTTTAATATTGTGGATGTAATGTTAAACCATGCATGGAAGCCCAAGGCCATTTCTATTCACAAGTTTGCCGGTGGGAGTATGCATTCATGATTTTTATTCTTATTTTTCCTCTGGGAACTGGGAACAACTCATCACTATGCATTGCACATTTAAAATTAAAGGTGGCCAGGCCAACTGAAGAATAAATTCCAATCTACCATGTTTTCAATTGTTTTTTCGTCGGTGATCTATATTTTCCCTTGGCATCAACGTTCGTATGACAAGTCATTTAGGAGGAATACACTCGCAAATGTCTGTGTCTGTGGTTGGTAGACCGTCTATTGTCGACACTAGCTGTTGTTTTTTTTACTAACCAACATTTCTCTGAATAAATCACATTATAATTAATACACTACACTGTTGTTGTTAGACTGTCAATTTTAATCAAATGATCAATACAGTGTCGACACGCATGCGCGATGTGATTTCTCTGTATGCGTGTCAGCACTGTATTAGTTAATTAACCAACTTTCCGTGAAGTTAATTTCATGGTAATTGAATCCGTTTAATTAATGCAATCATTTTTTGTTAACCTTTCTAGTTTATTTCATTATTTGGCTAGAAAATCACAAGTTCTATCTTAAACTCAACGTCGATCTGTCACATTTGAAAAGGGAAACAAACGCCATTTATTTCAATATTTGGCAAGAAAACCAGAGTTTGTTTGCTCATCATTTTTTTTGGCTTTGTTAACTCTTAACAACTCTATATCTGATTCGGTAAGAGGGTACAATTGTTTGATAATTTTTTTTGCTTCCTATATCGGTAAAATGGAGTATAAATATAAATCATTAAGAGTTGTCTCTTAATAAAAAATTTAAATTTATGGAGTCTATATAAATATTGTATTCCCTCCATTCCAAATTTTAAGATCACTATTAATTTTTGAAAAGTCGATTTGAATAATTTTAAATTTTAAATTCAAAAGTCATTCAGATATTTTATAGTTATCAAATAATTTTTTTTAAGTTGAGATGCTAATTCACTCCATTCATATTTTAATTAGTCAATTTTATTAAATACCACCTAAATTTTGTGTGATTAATTTCTAATGTCTGAATAGAAAAACTTCTTCTTAAGATGATGGAAGGCAACACACTTTGGTGCGGTCCTTATCCAATGATTAATGGGTGTCAATTTTGTTTGGTGCAACAAACCAACCTACGTCCCAACTAATATTACCGTTTCCTACCCGTTAGATCAGCGTGCAACATTGCTACCATGCATCAACCCTAGCTAGTTCCATATATCATATATATATATATATATATATATATATATATTTGTTAATATTATATTAATCAGTTAATCAATTTATTATAAAATTAAATATTACCCTACTCCTCCTCATGATGAGAATGAAGGAAAGAGGTGAGGGTTTTGTTGTTCTGTCATTTCATAACTAACGGTATTCTTTGAGAAAATACTCTTCATTCCTATGTAGCAAAACCCAGGTGCAGGTGCAGGAGTTGGAGAATTTTACTCTCTCCTTTGGTGGAAATTGGAAACTTGTAAATGGTAAATGAAAAATAACATAATTAATAATATTAATTATGCCTCTTTCTTTCACCAGATTTTTTTTTACTGAGTTGGACATAATATTAACTTCTGAATAGTAAAATTAATCTTTTAGCTTGTTATTTCTTTTCCCTCATGAAGAAGGAAACTAAAAAGAAAAAGAAGAAATAGATTATTTATTTAGAAGGAAAGTTTACTATTAAATTGAGAATGAATTCTTTTTTTTAATTTACATGAAAAGATTATATAAAAATATTAAAATTATATATGAAAATACCGTTGTTCTAACCCAATGTTACACTTTTTTTACGCGTGCATAGCAAAAGCAAACGGACGCCGTTGAAACAGGTGTAATCAAAATTCAAGTGGGGACTGGACTTCACTAAAAAAAAAAAGAAAAAAAAGGCGACTGCAAAAAGATAAACAAAAACTAGTACACAGTAGAAAACGAACGAGATAAGAAGTACTACTACTGTATAGCGGTAGAAGAGAGAGAAAGTGATGAGATGCTTATGAAACTTTGGAGTGGAGGATGGGTCCATGGTGTACTACTCAGCCATAAGTGCGTGACGCAGTTCAAGGTATGTAAGGCATTTGATTTTACTTCCATCTCAATCCATCTCTAATCTTTCTTTCACTCGAATACCGTTTTTACCCTTTTCTTTTTGTTGTTGAACCATTTGCTTCAAGCTTCAAGCTTCTCCGCTCCAATTGACACACAAACACTCAACTTTCTCAATTTCTCCGTGTTTTCAGAAATTACTGCTCTTGCAATGGCAGTTTTCGGGTCTTAGATACCTTCAATTTTCAGGTGTATTTCCAGATCTGAATCACATTGCCCCAACCACATTTCTTTATTTCGTTCTCATGTCTCTACTTCTTTCTGAGTAGATCTTGGAAATTTTAAGACTTCTTTTCTGTTTACCATGGTATTGCAATTTAATTTCTACTTTTTTTTTATTCAAGTGAATGATTTTTCTCTTTTTTTTTAAAAAAATAAATAAAAAAGGTTATAACTTTTAGTGATAGTTATGATAGTTTACGGTTTAATGGGCGTGTAAGAGTTGAGCTTGAATTTTTCGTTTGAGTTGTTTTAGTAGCATTTGTTTCGATTTTGGGGTTAATTGTGAGGTTTCAGTATCAATTTATTGCAAATTTCAGTCCCTAGGAAAGGATAATTGTGAATGTACTTTAAACAGTTCCTGGTTTTAACTAATCATTCTTATTGTTCAAAGATTTGTTTTGTTGTTTTCTTACCTTCAATGTATTTATTTTTACCCACTTATATAGTAATTGTTAGAAGACAAGCTTTGGCATAGCCAAGGTGATCATGGGGTCATAATGTATCAGGAAAAATGCTTGAATTCCACTGTTTTATGCTTAATGATTGTGTATCAACTATCAAGAGATGAGCTAGTAAAAGATAATTTTTCAATTTCTGTCTTTTATTTCTTTTTGATTATTTATCACATCTTTTAAGCACATATTGCTGAGAAACTATTTGAACTTGAGATTCTGCACCAATCATTTTTTAGTAGCTCATCTGAAGGTTCTTTTCTATATTTATGTAATATATATGTAAATTTACAGGTAATATACAGTATCTTTTAGCTCGAGCTTTGTACAAGTCACTTCTCGGCTTACATATTTGTAAACATGCAGGCTATTTTCAGGCTCCATTATATCTGACGGAGATCTGTGAGCAATGGGTAAATCTCCAGGAAAATGGATCAAAACAGTGCTTTTCGGGAAGAAATCATCAAAATCAAATTTCTCAAAAGTAAGGATTGTTTATTTGAGCTCTTTATACTCATTGCGGCTGATTTCTTTTTCTTTTCCCCCTCACTATTCATGTTCACAGATGATCTTTCTTTTTGTCTCACTCTGCTATATGCACATATGTTTTAAGATCTTGGAGACTGTCTGTGCTGTTACGAGCTATTGTGGGCCTTTTGGGCCATTGGGTTTGGCTTCTTTTTTTTTGACACCGAAAGGGTTTTTCCATTCAAACAGCAGTACACCTGAGTATCAATTTTGAATGACACAATTCTTGAGTCTCAATGGGATTGATTAAGATTTCACTTTCTTATTTTTATGAGTTTTTCATGATTTTTGATCATTAATGCGATTCTATAAATTGTTTCGTTGAGGCTTTGTGCCTTATGATGTTTATGACCGACTTTTAATTCTAATGACTCGAGTCTGCTTAGACAGTTCTCTTTTCATATTTTTACCTTTTAGGATTTGAGGACTCTTTAAGAACATAGTCCTTTATAGTCCAGCAGTTGCTATGTGGAAATTGCATCATGGCTCAAAGCCTCCTTCATTTTTCCTTGGCCTCATATATGGAATTATGTTCTCTATGTCTCTTTAGCTTCACTTTACTGAACACCTACGAAATAACTCTCGACGCTTTCACAATAATGAGATACATTACTTCTTCTTGGTTAATTGATCTAGTTATCCCAACCTAAGCTCAGAGACAGCATGAGGCTTGTCATTCAAGACGTTAAGATAAGTGGTTACCTGCTTTACAGATTCTAAGGGGCTATGGCACCTTGTCAGTTTCCACTGACAACAAGTCTGGAAATGAGTTCCCATCTTTCAGATATGAAATGGATCATCATTTGACAGCTGGTTACTGACCATTGCATGATGTTGATTAAGGATTTTGGTCTCGCTCCGTATGTCGATAGACGATACTAGTGGCATCTTATATCTTGTGTGTAACAATGCTAGTTGCATGGGACCTACACTTAACGAGTTTTAACTTTAAAGTTCTCTTTCCCCAAAAAAAGAAGAAGAGAGTTTGAAGTTCTCTTTCTGACTGATTTGGATTTCATGATAATTATTGTTTCGGTCAGCAGACTAACCTTTTCACATGTTTCGATATTGTTTTATTAATCTATTCATTCATCTGCACATCTATGTTTAGTGACTTTTTCCAAATAAATTTTCTAGAAGAATTATAGGGCAATTACCATAATTGCTGTACATAATGATGTATTGATTCCAATTTGAACTACTGATTTAATTTACTTTTTGTAATTGCTGAAAGTATATTGTATTACTGATTCTCTTTTCTGCTTCTTCATCCATCAACAAGTCTAAATTTTTTATGTCTTGTTGCAGCTGCTTATTAGTTTGCTACATCTCTGATTGTTTAAAACTTCATCCATTTATATAATTGAGAAGATAGCTTCACGTGATTCAGTTTCAACTTCCAAGTCTGTCATTTTAGAATGTTTTTTTGCTCTTAGACTCTTCATGTCATCTGTACTGCATTGGTTAATATATGTTTCTCTTGATATTTCTTCTGATATCTAGAACAATCAAATTTTTTCCATTTGGAGTTATAAATCTCTTTCTCGATGTTGCAAGTGCTATAATTTACAATACTGACTGGTAATACTGTATGAAGGATGTTAATATTGAGAGTAAAGCATCCCTTGCTGCCAAGGCACCGTCTAGTGATTTTGCTGTGGATCCTCCAGTTGTCTTAGATCCGGCTCTTCAGACCACTAATACCATTGGAGATAATATGGAATTCGAGAATGGAATTGAGAACTTACCATCTTCTAAGATAACATTATTGCCTGGAACACAAGGTGGAGATGGACATGGTACCACCATATTAAACTCAGCAGATAGTGATGAACTCAACAGGCAACAGCAAGCTGCAACAAAAGCACAGGCTGCTTTCAGGGGCTACTTGGTAATATTCTGTGTCATAAAGTACTGCGCCTATGACAATCAGCTCATTGCTAAGAACATAGTGAAACTGATTCTTTTTATCTTCTTGTGCATTCACTCTGTAATTCTGTAAATATGATCTTTTGTTGCTGCTTTTGTTTATCATGTCCATTAACTGTGAACACCATTTTTCTTGCCACAACAATACTGCTTGGGACTTTGATTTGGGTTTTGATATTTGCCAATTCTGTGTATAACATTAATAGGATATTTGGACTATTGCGGAAAAGTTGTTCTAATCTATTATTTGCTGCTCTTAAATTTATATTTTTATGAACGCAGTCTGGTTAAACACATTGACTTGCAGAGAAAGTTCCTAAGGATTCTGAATCATGTGATATTCTTTATATTTCACAAGTTATTATGTTTGTTAATGGTTCCTCCACATAGAATTCTAGTTTGTAGCCAGAACATATGAACACTTCTGATGTTAGATCTGTTAAGTAAACAAACTTCCGTAGAATTGTAGAACTAATATTTGTACATATCATCATCTAATTGCTTCATTTGTGTTTGTGTCCTATTCTTTGGGGCTTTTGGTGTGTATGTAGTTAAAGTAAGATGCAATGCAATATTCAATCATATGTGGTTCCTCATTTTTTTGTTGTTGACTTTTTTCTAATAATAATTTTTGTAGTTTAATATTGAACAAAAGGTCATTAAAAAATTTATGTCCAAGTGTTCTAATACAACCCTTAATATTTGGGAAAAAAAGTTAACTAAAAAGCAGGGGTTGCTGCTTTTCCTGACAGGTATGTGTTTAGGTCAGGTTATTGTTAGTAAGCACTAGCAGAAAATATTTGGTACCTGAAAGCTTGTGTAGACTTGCATAGTTGATAGTTTACATTAACCACTTAGAAGATTCGTTTCTGCTACAAGAGAATTCCAGCATGTACTGCACATACAGATGCAGACAAATCTGTGTATATGTATGTAGGTGCAGGGTTTTTATGTGTGTACTATAATATTAATGGAAGGCGAGTGGAGTTGGATAATGCATTAATGTCTGAATAATGTTTAGTTTTTAGATTTTAATACTTCAGGGCTCATGAGCATTAGTTATAAGTTACTGTGACCATGGACATCAAAATAATATTATCGTTTGTTGTTAGTTAAAAAACACAGATCCATGCCTTTCTTCTCCCTCTAAGGGATGCCATTTAGAAATTTAGTTATAGTATTAATATAATTGGATATTTGTTCTAATGTGAAGGCACGGAGGGCATTCTGGGCCTTGAAGGGCATCATACGGTTGCAAGCACTTGTTCGTGGGCACTTGGTACGAAGACAGGCTGTCGCAACTTTGCAATGCATGCAATCAATTGTTAAGTTTCAGGCACTGGTTCGCGGGCGAATTGTCAGACTTTCTGATGCTGGACGTGAAGTTTTTAATAAGCTTGGAGAACCTATGGTAACTACTTGATTGCTTAGCTCATGAGTTGTACTTATAGATGACTATAATCCTTTTATGATCCTACAGATAGCGCTGATATTTCCTTCATGACTATTTTAATATTTGTTCTTCTCAGGCACAGAGTATTCTGTTTTTATTGATATCATTTGTCATGTCTAACATTTTGATTTTTGATTAATTGTTAAGCATGTATTTTTGCAACCATGTTTTCTTTGGCCATATTTTACTAAAGAAGTGTAAATTTTTCAAGTTGCACTCCATCTTTAAATCTTTATTACGGAGGAGAAAAGGAAAATTAGGGAAGGATGGGGGATTGGTAGGGACCAAGGTCCCTCGAAGCTGTTGGACACATTACCTTTGTGAGGGTATTCTGGTATGCCTATGCAAGCTCCTTCAGACACACTCCCCCCACCCCTCGTTCACACATCCTAAAAATTGAAAAAGAAATAAAGAGTGACAGAAGGGGAAGAAGTGTATACTTTTTACATATTACGCAACTACTATGAGTCACTTGTTGTCCAAATATATTTTATAGGCCCTACTTTGTCCATTTACTTTTCTGAACTGCGAATCCAACTTCGTATGTAAATCTTCCTATCCTTTGTGACTTATCCAAACTTAAGTACCTCATCACATAAATATCTCAAAATCAAGCTTAATCAGTTTACATTTAATTATTATTTGATTGATTTAATCTTCACTTGAAAATTAAACAAGCATCCAGAAGATACAGAGACTAGGCAATATGGTAAAAAATGAGTAGTAAAGCTTATCTTGAACACAAATCTTCCTTGGTTGATATTAAAAAATTGCTGGTCTATTTAATTTCTTGATTTCCCAAATGCTCTTACTCTTGTTGTTAGCTACTTGCCTTCATCTATTTCAATCACTCGGGACAAGTTCATCATTGTGTCTTCTTCACAATGTTTTTCATGGAACTAATATTGTCTATATTGTATGTTCTATGATGCATCCAGGATAAACGTGTGGACATGCTTGCAGTAAATATGTTTCTTGTATCAATGAACCGATCAACTAATCCTTTTATTAGGAAGGTGCGCTCAACTTTTATGTTACATTTAACATGCCTGAAACTTTATCCTTGATTCTTAATATTTTTTGATTTTTATTGGGGGCTGGATTTCGGGTCGGGTGGAAATCCAAAAGCAAAAACCAAAGTGCTCATGTTCAAAGGGAAAGGAGGGGTTCTAGATGACTGCATAAGAGGTTGTGGGCAATCTAATCCTTCAGTAGAGTAGTCTAGTCATTACTTGACTGAAATAATATTTATTTCTTTTTCTCTTCCATCTTAAATATAGCCTTCTTAATCCTATGTGCACCATGATGTGCAGAGTGTTGGAAAATATATCAATTAACAAAACAAATAATACAGTAAATTGGAACAACTTAGCTGGAAAACCGAGGCGTAGCTATCTTGTCTAAAAAGTGATTTACCCCCAATCGATAATAATCACACAGACAAAATGGGCTCACGCCACATTTCTCCGTGATTCAATCTATGAAGTCTCCGATCGTGTGTACTCACGGAAGGAGGCTTTGGACTTGTCTATGTGGATTGCCCAATTAACAGAATATAAGAGGTGAATATATCGAGAAGAATAGGATACACAGAGATAATACGGAGAAGAAGAATAAAATTGTTACTGTGTATATCTTTTCTCATGAAAGTAAAACTATTATTTTTCTGAAGAACAATTACCCTTATAAAGAACGTTGAAATAACGTTGGAGTTTTAATGAAACGCTTGGGAGTTACAACAAGATATAAATAAGGTTTATGTTGGAATTGGAACGGGGGTTACAGAAAACATAACGGCTAGGGTATTAACTTTAAACGGGGGTTACAAAAATAAATACCAATTAAATTGGGAGTTACATAAATAAATAGCCGATGTGGGACTTTGATAAAACCATAATTTTTAAGCATAACCAACAATCTCCCACATGATTCAAAATTATCAAAGAAAGAAAAATTAAAAAGAAATGAGAAGGGCAATGGATTTTAGATACATAACGTCGATACCTTGTGGGTTTGAATCGACACTTAGTGGAACAAGCTCATGATTGTAGATTATAGGTCAACTATATTCTTGAACCCATTATTTATGATACAATCAATAGGACTTGCACACATATCTAAAAATCTTGAATCCACACAAGTCCGCGGTTGGGCGCGTTCTAGGCCATGCGCCATATCCCAGATTTTCATAAAGGCTCTAGAGAATTTGCCAAAGACTCTCATAGGAAGCGGCCTATACTTCCACCTTTATATAGGTGAATCCATCAAGTGTATACTGACATACACCACCCTTTAGGGTCTATGAGTTTCATTAAGAATCTAAACGATTCATCCTTTCACAATTTGTCAATAAGCACCATATGCACACAAGAAGGGATATAAATAATTGTAGTGCTATAAATTAAGTAATTACGTGACTTGTTGTTACCCATTAAACCCAATTCATGGGATCTCCAATCACATGGGTTGGGTTTCCATCGCGTATTACTTACTTAAGATATTGGCAATGGTCCCATCCCTCTGGATGTTTCTTGGACTCTCTTTTTAATTAATCCCTTTGTAAGTGGATGCGCTAGGTTCTTTTCAGACCTTACAAATTCCATGGAAATAATATCGTTTACTGATCAGTCCTCATTCAACATTATGTCTCAAGCGAATGTCTCTATTTCCCATTATACACATGGTTCATTCCTCGTCCAATAGCAGCTTGAGAATCACAATGTAGAGATATATAAGGAATTATTATGTCTGCTAATAAATTCCTCAGTCACTCTGCTTCTGTACCTGTCAATTCTAATGCAATAAATTCAGATTTCATAGTAGATTTAACAATACAAGTTTGTTTAGCAGATCTCCAAGAAACAACTCATCTACTTAAAGTAAACACATATCCACTAGTGGAGCTTGTTTCATCATTAGCAGATACCCAATTAGCATCACAATATCCTTCAAAAACATTAGGATTATCAGAAAAATGTACACTTACATTAACTGTTCCTTTTAAATACCTCATTAGACGTGACAATACATTCCAATGAACTTGTGAAGGATTATGCGTATATTTGCTAAGTCTACTAATGACATATTCAATATCAGGTCGAGTACAATTCATTAAATACATTACACTATCAATGATTCTGACATCTTTAATTTGTGCAATACCAATCCCCTTTATTTTTCTTTAAATGCACACACTAGAGTCATAAGGTGTCCCTAAGGCTCTTCATTAAAGAAATTAAATTTCTTAAGAATTCCACATAATGAGACTATGATAAAAACAAACCATGTGCATTTTTATTAATTCTCATGCCAAGAATCAAGTTTGTTTTTCATGTCAAAGGTAAAAAAAATGTTTTAATAGTTTTCACAACTTTCTCATCAGTACCAAATATCAGCAAATCATCCACATATAACTAAATAATCACATCACAATTTTCATGCTTTTGTATCTCATGCATATATCACATTTCTCATGCTTGACAGCTGATACATGCTCCATAATGCTCATACTTTGCATTTCTCAAATTATATAGTTCAACAAACTATTAACGAAGTGCACATTAAAACAATTCACATTAGCACATAACAAGTACAGAAAAACTTGCTTTAAAATTATCAATCAATAGACCTACCACTTTTAACTTCTTTTAAACACCCAATAGATTTACATCTTTTAGACAAAATAACTAGCTCTCATGTATGATTACTCATAATGAATTCTAGTTCACTATTAATGACATCTTTTCAAAAGATTGCATCAAATGATTCCATTGCTTCTTCATAAGTTTTAGGATCATCTTCAGGTTATCAAAGTCTATATAAATAATGTTTTGAAACATATCCAGTAAAAATACAAACCATAGTTTTATGTCCAATTTTATTCTTATTTAAATTATGGTATAGCTACTTTAGCTAGACACCCCCACATTTTAAGATACCCTAAGTTAGAAATAAGAGTACATGTGTTATTACAACATGGTAATTTAATTTCAAGCACCAACAATTAATATTTCAAAAATATTAACAAAGGAATTAAATAACATACAATATTACTCAATTAATATTCCAAGTATGTTATAAACACATTAAAATACTTTCATAAAATTTACAACAATATCTTATCATCACCAAATGTTACTGTAATTTTCTGAAATTTTTCTGAAGATCATGCAAATTATCACAATTAATTAACTATTGCATAATTAAATTAGAGATTAACTAAATTATCCAAATATATTAATTTTCCAAAACTTGAGTGGAAATATTAATTTTATGCCAATAATTAATATCTGTTAAATTTTCAGAATTTAATAATCACAATAACTATTTATTAATTGATTTCCATGATTAAACAATTAATAAAATATTTTCTAGAATTAAATAAAAATATGTCAAGCGGGTCAATAGCCATGCATAAAACTCTTGAGACACTGACACCTATTTTGACAATAAAACTTTTTCAACCCTCTCCCCCGGGGTAAAAGGAGGATTTCTCACTTCATTCTCTCATTCAAAATGGAAAACTACAAACCGCCTCAAAATATTTAAGATGTTAAGAACTAAGCCAAATAATAAATATCAAACTCTCAACAGAATCTCGCAAGTGGCCTCTCCAACAATATTTGTTTGTCAGTTAAGTGAACCATTTTCTTATCTAAGATATTCTTATAATAAGTTCCGTCTTTCATTAATACTACCTATCCTGCTTTTTCCTGAAAAAAAAACTACCAAGTACCGACAGCCACAAAAGCTTATATTTATTAGGAAATACAAAAATCCTTCCATAGAAATTACCAAAAGCTTAGGTACATCAAGAAATAGGCCAACCAATGCATATTAAGCTTTCTCTCAACAGCCTTACACATGAGTGACAACGCCCTCCCGTGCTTCTTTCATTTGGAGAGGAACAAAGAGACAGAATATTATAAAGCCAGAACACCATCACAAGGTCAATTAGATTTTCATCAAAACAATAGGCAAACACCCAAGACATCATGGGGATGTGACACAATCCCAATACTTATTGTTGAGGCATCAAACTCAAAATAATTTACGTATAGCAGCAACACCTAGCCCATTGCTATCATTTGGTAAATAGGCTCATATTTTTAACTCTAAGCACATTCATGGCTTTAAAAAACGCATATACATCCACATCATATACACTATATGTAGGCTACTGATATTGTAATTTTATCCCCTATCAATATTTGTTTATTTTGTATCATTATCTCTCTCTTTTCAAACACCATGATGATTACAATGTGGCATATTCCGCATTCTTGGTCTATTCTCATCCTAAAATGAGCTAACAGATATTCTTAATGTCACTTATACTTCTGGCATCCGAAAATTGACTGATTACAATCCACACTTAGCTAGATAAACAATTCGTCCACTACTAAAAAAAACAATATAGTAGGAAATAGGGTCCAAATATAGTGGAAACATGAAACAGTTGGCACATAAATTTATCAACTTTGACTCTCAAAAATAAAATAATTCTTCCCAAATTCAAATAAACAAAGCACCTGATACGATGTACTAAGTACAAAGTTCTAAGTTCCATGTTCTCACTTTTACTAGTAACACATTATCTAAACATACGATACACACTGCAGTAAAAGTATGGATTTTATTTACTCTATTATGACTGCTTGGAAAGGCTGATTCTCACATCACATGTTTAACCAGATCAGTAACCTTATTTTGTTCAATTAATAATTCAAACAAGCTCCAATATGGTTAACAAAACCAACACATTGCAAAACCCAAATGATTTGTAGTTTCTAAATTAACAGGGGCACAACATGAAAACAAAATCATAATAGAATCCCAAAAAACCATACCGTCCAATTATGCGTCTTAGCTAATCGCCTAGCAAGTGCGTGTAA
The DNA here is from genome assembly GCA_020205605.1 of Panax ginseng. Classification (NCBI taxonomy): domain Eukaryota; kingdom Viridiplantae; phylum Streptophyta; class Magnoliopsida; order Apiales; family Araliaceae; genus Panax; species Panax ginseng. The sequence continues at coordinate 17,774,830 of CM035145.1, read as the reverse complement.
GCTGTTGGAATATTAACAGAACATCCTAATATTCAAAATTCATAGTTTCTAACTAAAACAACATGTATTCTTGTTAATAGATTAAATCACTTTTTAGATTGTTGGAAAATATATCAATTAACAAAACAAATAATACAGTAAATTGGAACAACTTAGCTGGAAAACCGAGGCGTAGCGTAGCTACTATCCTAAAAAGTGATTTCGCCCCCACTGATAATAATCACAGTACAAATGGGCTGCCCGCGGTCACTCTCCAGGATTCAACGGTGAAGTCTCCGATCGTGTGTACTCACGGAAGGAGGCTTGGACTTGTCTATGTGGATTGCCCAATTAACAGAATATAAGAGGTGAATATATCGAGAAGAATAGGATACACAGAAATAATACGGAGAAGAAAAATAAAATTGTTATTGTGTATATCTTTTCTCATGAAAGTAAAACTATTATTTTTCTGAAGAACAATTACCCTTATAAGGAACGTTGAAATAACGTTGGAGATTTTAATAGTTTTAATGAAATGCTTGGGGTTACAACAAGATATAAATAAGGTTTACGTTGGAATTGGAACGGGGGTTACAGAAAACATAACGGCTAGGGTATTAACTCTAAACGGGGGTTACAAAAATAAATACCAATTAAATTGGGAGTTACATAAATAAATAGCCGATGTGGGACTTTGATAAAACCATAATTTTTAAGCATAACCAACACAGAGAAGTATTATAACCTTGTAACTACACCTGAATTATGGCCACATTTAATCCTTGAGAGGCCCCCCTTTCTGTGTTAAGGGCCTTTATGAAATTAACATGCTACAAGTGAAGGTCTTAGATATTAATCTCAAGGTTTGTATTGCTTGATGATCAAGACATTTATATATGTACTGATTACTACTGAACCATTTTTTATTATATTTTTATAAGTTACTGAATCTCTTACTATTACAAGTTGTAAAGCTCCAATAGTGCCCTTGGTAAGACTTTATAAGTTTGATGAATTGGAAAGTGCCTTTAGGGGATGTTTCATAAAATTGAATGAAAAATAGTGAATGAGTAATCATATCTGAGTGAGCTGAATGAAATAGAAATTCTGTTTGAAACTGAACATTGAATGAAAAAAGTTGTTTGATAATGGATCCGTCTGAAATTGAAAGATAATTTTTCCTAAACCTTCTAAATTGTTTTAAATATGTATATTTGCTGATTCTAAGTTGAAAATTTATTCGGGGACTAAATAAAAACCCAATGTATGATAAAAATCCAACTTACTATAATATTGAGATATCTTAAATTGTTTTAGTTTCTTACTTCATATGCCTATTTTAAATTTTCATTTTCTCTCAAGTCCTTGAGCCTCTTTTTTCATATATAAAATAAATTAATTAAATAATCATAAAATACTTGTACCAAAATATTTTTCACTTTTATTATGTTAAAAAGTATTAGTATAATTTTTAACCTTTGTAGTCGTTTCACAATAAAAAAGATAAATATTTTTGGTAGTTTGACTCGTTTTTTGGTAAATAGTTTGACTCACCTTTCCTATTGTGATAGGTTGTTGAAACTTTAAAAATATATTAGGAATATAACTCAATCGTTATTCATATTCCTCCCCCAATTCCAGCCCAGAGCCCCATTCTAGTAAAGTACCCCTTTATTTCAAATAGCCATTTGATCAACAGAGCCCAGGAAAGGAATTACAAGCTTAGTTCTCTCATCGTTGGCTTTGAATGATATGGAGCTTTCCATTCTTACTGTGAAATTGTAGAGATAATTAAATGAAGTTACAAATCAAGATAACTCAAACCATTCACATGAAAGATCAAGAGAAGATCATTGGATAAGTTGGGACGGTGAAGGATATGGCGTGAGACTGAAAGATGAAAGTCTGATTTATTAGGAATAAAAAGTATAGAGAGTAATTTTTTAATTTCTAAGCGGGTAGTTGAGTTAAAAGGTCATTCAGCGTTTGCTCTTTAGCGATTCAGGTAGAGAAATCCAACTTCTTCACTCAGGCTCGTTAAGACCAATTCAGATGATAATTTTCAAACCAAACAAGCTGAATGACTTACCCATTTAGATTTTATGTCATTCAGCTCCATTCAATGGTTATCAAACAGCCCCTTGTTAGTATCACAGAGAGCTGTGGTTTGTTGATTTGTTGACAGCATTCTTTATTGGTTATTGTAGCTTCTAGCTTCATCGCCTACTGCTATGCCCCTAAGCCTCCAGTATGATTTAATTGAACCAAATTCAGCTTGGAACTGGCTTGAGCGGTGGTCGTCATCTTGCTTTTGGGTACCACTTGCGCAGCCAAAGAAGATTCTTGATACAAAGCCTAAAAGAAAGCAGGCTAACATGCAAACTGAAGAAATAGAAGCAACAAGACCAAAAAGAAGTGTGCGGAAAGTCCCCGCAGTAAATGGTGACAGTAGTTCATTACATTCCTCAGAATATGAAAAACCTAGACGTAATCTCAGGAAAATTTCAAGCCATCAGGCAGAATCAGGGCAAGAGCAACCTCAAAATGAACTCGAGAAGGTTAAACGTAACCTGAAAAAAGTCTCCTTATCTGCATCAGTGCCTTCTGATAAGCCAGAACCTGTAATTGAGAAACCACAGCAAAATCAGAGAAAAGCATCTGGCTCCCCGGCTCCTGATGTTTCTGAACAGGTTGTGGATCATACTACTGAAAAATTAAGTGATTCAGCTGTTGCATTATCCAAACAGCCTGTGATAGAAGCACCTTCAGAACCGTTGGTAGTGGATAATTCAGTTGATATTCAGAGCGATAATCTCCCTGCTGTTGAGCTACATTTTTTAGAAAACAGTGAGAAGGTCGAGAACAGTCCCAAGATTAATGGGGATCAAAGCTATAAGGAAGATCAAACTACCAAGGAAAACCGGAGAACTAGGAGGAGATCTTTACCAGTGAAGCAGGAATATCCTGAGAGTGTTTCACAGAATGCACCCACCTTGCCAAGCTATATGCAAGCAACTGAATCTGCGAAAGCAAAACTTAGAGCACAAGAATCCCAAAAAATTGGTGATGACGAGGTTGAAAATGGTTTCACCAGGCGGCATTCTCTGCCTGCCTCCACCAATGTCAAAGTGAACTCTCCATCTCCTCGAATGCAGAAGCCGCTACAAGCAAATGGCAAAGGGGGAAGCAAAAGTAACAGATCTCTTACTTCTTCTAGAGATGGTAAGAGTAGCATTCTTAATAACACTTTCAGTTTATTTTAATGTGTTAGCGATTCTGTTATGCAGTAAATAGTAATATCTTATAAAATTGATATCGGTGGTCTTTGTTGCATTTGTGTTATATCTTGTGTTATAGTCGAGTATCCTGCAGTTAATTTTCCAGGGTGATTTAGTAGGGAAATTGTGTCATGTTCTTTGCTTGCATCACTAGATATTCTGTGTTACTAATATCTTTAATTTCTTGCAGTTTTGAACTTGATCTGCTCATTTGAACTTTATTTTAATTATACACATGCCTACAAAATCTGAACTTCTTGTGCCAGTTACTTTTTTGTATGTTTGTCAATCTGTGTTTCTATCTCTTATCGGGCATATGGAAAGATATCAAACTAGTAGATTCATATGAATGCATGATTTTCTTTTTAATAACTATATGGTCCCATCTTTTACAGTGAGGTTTCTGTTTGTTTGCAATCTCCTTTATTTCCTGATGATTAACTTTGTGGATACTTTTTTCATTTCAGAGAAGTTTCTTCAGGCTGGATGGAAGAGGTGAGTTTGGTCGGCATTAAAATGTAGTGACTACTTTGCTGCAGTTCTGGGTTTTGTTTTCCTGTTGTAAAAGAAATGGAACTTGACCAATAACAGTTGTTTGGCGTATGTATTTCTTGGCATTTATGGTGTTAGCCTAGGAGGTAATGTATAGTTATAGAACCCCAAGTGTGGTTTGAATTTATTTAAAATCATTCATGTGTGTTTTTCTCTCTTTATTTTACAGTGGTGCTTCGTGTCTCCACTGAATCTTATGATTACTAATATTAAAAGATAATAAATTTGCAAAATTAATTCTCGATCTAGAAGATGTGATAAAATGGCACTTTGACATCCGTTCATAGGAAAGGGAATAATACATTTTTTGGTCACTGTAGGGTCCGATTTTTATTATGGTTATCGAATTTTTTTTTGTTACAATCGAATAACTGTACTCTCAAAAATTATAAAATGATCATTACTTAAGATTTTTATCTGAAAAAACGGACGGAATGTTGACTGCAAATTGGCCTCTCTTTTGCTTACGTGGAGCACAGCTGCACATCTTCTCTTCTTTATTGCTTAAAGTGGAGTAATAAAATTTATTATCTTTAAATAATAATAATAATAATAATAATAATTTCAAATAATAGTAACAGTAATAATAATAATTTTAAAATGACAAACTAAACTAGAGTTAAATAACTCTGGTCAACTTCCTAACTATGTATTATCGAAATCTCACTACACGCAAAAGGCCGAGAGAGAAGTTCCTGCACTGTTGGATGGATACAGAGTTCCAAATCCTACCCTATACTCATTCCCAACATAACTGCAAAAACCCTTGCCAACTGATATGCCACCATATATACTAGCTCCTGTATTATATATATGACCGTGGAATAGAATATTTCTAGACGTCCCACTAATAGCATATATGAGTCCTGTTCGATAATGAACCCCACAAAGACAACGCCTTCGGCCACTGTCAGCGGAGGCGTTGCTAGGATTAGTGGTGGTCCATAGAATTTTTCCGGTGACCCAACCACATGCAGTTGTGGTTGTATTTGATGGTGCAAATCACATGTCAAACTCCGAATCTCTACTTCAAAATAATGGGCTTACAATAATCTTTTTAAGTTTTACTTTCATTCTACGGCATAATTTTTAAAAGTTGCGAAAAACCCTCTTCCTCACACAAACACAAAACTCATTCACACCATGTCTTAACTCTTACATATCTCATATTCCTATTCAAAATAGCTCACTTCTAAAATAAAATTCCTACTACATATTGATTCCTTTCTAAAATAATACTCTTATTAAAAATAGGAGTTCTTGCTTTCCATATTAGCAATTCTTTTCTGAATAGGATTCGAGAAGTATCTCAACAATTCCTCCCTCGACTCGAATCCCCGAATACTTCAACTTTATATTTTAATAGAATTCGAGGAGTACCCTGACAATTCTTCCTTCGACTCGAATCCGCAAAACTTCATCAGTACTATCATCGTTGTCGTAGTCGACACCGTCATCCACTTTATCTGTATTTTTTTCATCATTTGCATCGTCTACATAATCCACATAGTTTGCATTATCCTCGTTATCTAAAATATACGTATCATCCATGTCATCTGCAACATCCGCATCTTTTGTGTCATCTGCATCATTCATATCATCCGCATAATCAACACTACCATAATAATCTTTCTCTTCATCTTCATCATTTGTATCATCTAACGACTGCAACAGTGATCCTCCATAAGCACAAAATCTCTTATTCATCAACATCACGGTGAACACCAACTCCTTCCATCTACACTCTTTTTATTTGTCACTCCAATCCGACTAATTTCCCTTCTACCATGAATCCAATCAACCTGGCTTTGATACCACTTGTTGGGAATTAAGTCAACACAAATCACACAATAAAATAAAAAGAGATAAAATAACATAAGATTTAATGTGGAAAACCCTTAAAGGGAAAAATCACAGGATAAACTCCGAATCTCTATTATATTAAAATAACGGACTTACAATAATCCTCTCAAGTTTTACTCCCTAAAACTTAAGGTTCCACAATACTGCGACACAACTTTTTGCACGGACTAAAAGCTGCAAAATACTCCCGCCCACAATACAATTTTTTTGCACGGAACATAAAATTTGCAAAAAACAATCTCCCTCACACAAACACAAAACTCACTCACATCCTCTCTCATATTTTAGAATGCTTCATGACTTTTGATTATGCTACCATTAAACAACTCAAAATAATACTCTATTTTTAGAGTAGTTACATATCTCATCTTCCTATTCAAAATAAGACATTTCTAAAATAAAATTTCTACTATAAATTAATTTCTTTCTAAAATAATACTCCGATCCTATTAAAAATAAAAATTCTTCCTTTTCATATTAATAATTCTTTTATAAATAGGATTCGAGTAGTATCTCAACATTTATGTTTGTTGCTGCTCCCCAGGAGCCGCCTCCAGGTCCAGCCTCCTGCAAGTGTAAACAAAAGATATTGATCAAATATTTCAAATTGTAAGAAAATGCCCGTGTTTTCTGAATATTGAAAATCATGTTCTTATTGCTTGCCCATGAACATAGATAGCATCGCTAGCAGAATTGTATGATTCACTCCTAGGCAAGTCCACTTTTTTATTCAAAAACGTAAGCCATTAGATTAAGACTCGCGGTATTTATTAACCAAACAATAATCTTATATTTTTTTAATGTGAGATTCATGTGAGCATTTTAATCGGAAGGAATTTGTTTGTTTAGAAATTTGAATAATTTGAATCGATTAAATTTATTAAGACGTTTGTTTTGGAAAAAAAATCGTTTGAATGGTTGAATCGATTACCATTTAAACGATTTGAATTTTTGAATGGTTTAAAATGTCATTTTTTGGTTGAATGAAGTTTTTTTTTACAATATTAACTATTATATTAAGTAATATTAAATACATTTATAATAATTTTGAATTTATTTAGAGGGGTAAAATAATTAAAATCTGTTATTAAGATGTTTTAGACATATCAATTATCAAATAACTTTTTTCATTCAGATTTAGATTCAAATTCAAATTCAAATTTAGATTCAAATTCAGATTCAACTCATTCAAATTCATATTAATTCATTTTTTATCAAACAGTCTAAGTTGGATGAACCAATGTTAAATTCTACTCAATGTATTTTTTTCCTATTAGCAACTATCTATATGATTGAAAAAAGGTTAATGTTGCGGATCCAACCAACCTCGTCACTACTACTAATTCTTCATTTTGTGCATGAAGTTGACGTCACATTGTCACTACTACTGCTGGTGTTGATGGGGAAAGCTGTATCCATTTGCTTAGCAAAAACAAAAGCAAAATAAAATATTTTCTTTCATTTAGCAAAAAGATTCTTTATGTACACTCGTTTCTGAGTTTTGAACAGAAAAAAAAAATAGAAAACTTAAATTAGAACATAAAAGAAAAGAATAGAAAACTTAAAATTTTTCTTTGTGTTGTTTCTGAGTTTTTAATGGAAAAGGATAGAAAATTTAAAATTGAGGACATGAGTTGTAATTTAAAATTTATTATATTAAAAGTTGAAGATAATATGAGAATTATAAAAGCATTACTTATTCTAATTTCTTTTTCGTCCAAATCATGCCAATTTTGGACGAAAAAACTTTGGCAGGAAAAATGGCCAAGTTTTCTATCCATTTTTTTTCTTTTCCGTTTATTAAAAAACTCAGAAACATAAGAATTGAAAAGAAAATTTAAATTTTTCGTCCATTTCTTTTTTTTTTTCTGTCCATTTTAAAACTCAGAAACAGAGCGTTAAAAGAAAGCTGAGTAAAAGGAACAAGTATATTAAATAATTTTGGTCATTTCTGACATATGATATGAGTGAAATAATGATATGTGAATGCTATACTTTTTCAGTGGGACCTACCTTGTTGATAAAAGTCTTTTTTTATTTTTATTTTTTTATTATTATTTGATTGATGCCACATCAATCAATCATCATATGCTGCTATATGTGTTAGTGCACGACAGAAAATGCTCTTCGCTTATTACATACAGTGAGTCTTACATTAAGCACAGAAAAGGAAAGGAAAAAAAAGGAGGTGGATTCGTATAATTGCAGGTGCAATCGGATATTCTAACAAACAAAAACCTCAATCCTAAACAATGCTTTTGACTTATTTTTAGCACCGCCTCCTCTTTCTTGTTAATTATAGGTTATCCCTAAATGTGTAACCCATATTATGAATGTTGTGTGAATAGTTTCCATGCTTTCTTAGTTAATATATATATATATATATATATATATATATATATATATATATATATATATATATATACGGAAAAGATCAATGATAAGTTATTTGATCCTACATATCTTTATAGCTTTTTTTAACGTTTAATTACAAAACGATTTGGTCAAAATCGCTAAAAAAAGAAGCGTAGTATGTAAAATAAGGGAGTGAGCATGTATATATATATATATATATATATATATATATATATATATATATATATTATAACACTCCAATCTTACATAAAAAGATATGATAAAATTTTATGGATATATAAGAAATTAAGTTACTATCAATAGTAACTTCAATCATGACCTTTTAGATGAGTTGTAAGACCCCAAATTATTAATAAATAAAATTTAATTTCTTCTATTTATTATTTTGAAATAGTAAGGGTTGATTTGATTAATGTGGTTAGTTGTGGGTAAAATGCAAAATATTTTAAATAAGCGGTGATTATAAAATATTCATTGTTGTTTTAGAATATTCGTTTGGTCGTGGAATATTCTTCTTTGTTTCGGAATATTAAATGCGACGGCCAGCGATCTTTTTAATAGGGCCTATAACGAGCGATTGGATGAAGAAAACGACAAGTATAAGTTGTTTATAAATAACTGCCAGCGATTATTACCAGATTAATATTGTTGGAATACCGTGGTTAAAACACAATAATACAGCGTTGTTGAGCGATGTAGCAGACACGCATTGCACCAATTATTGATTTTTACGTGAAGACCTTTACTCGATAATTATTACGATAATTCTTGCTTCAATATTTTATTTTATTGATTCAATAATTATTTGCGTTGATTTTTATATTATTGTTATTTCATAATTGTCACTTTCACAATTATTTTTTCATTATCTGAGACAATAATTCATATTATCCTAATAATATTATTAGATAATATTATTGACAATGTCTAGAAAGTTACATCTGGGAGAGGTTTGGTCACCTAATTGCTTGCCAAAGAAGGAGAAATCTTTATTGAAAGCCCCTTCTTTCACAAGGACCACAGCAGATTCTTAAATCTTTGTGATTACAGTAATATTATTTGTGAATAATTAATTATTAATTTATATGATGAGAAAATATTGATTTTATGTGGATATAGATGGAGAAAATTTTTAAAGTGACAATTGTTAAAAATTGATATTTTATCTTTTCTGATAAAATAATATTTTATTATAATATTATAATATAATAATGGTGATATTTTTATAATGAATGTGCGATATATGAGTATATGAGGAGGAAGAGTATTTTTATTGCAAAAGTTGTTTAACACATGTTTTGTGTGTCGGTGGACTCCATTTCTTGACTGAAATTTGATTATAGCCTGTAAAATCGTCCGTTTATGGATTTCGATCAATTTCTGTTTGGAATTTGAAAAAACTTTCTTCTGCAAAGTTGTAGAGAATTGAATTGTCTATAAAAATTCGCGAGATTTGAATTTTCTAATAAGAGGACTATTTATTATGAATTATTGAAGTTTCGAAATTCCGAAATAATTGATTTTTGAAAGTTTTAATTATTTTAATTAAGTAAAACGTTTTTTTGATTTAGTTGACTATTGGTGGCTGATATTTGGATCTGATTTGGTGTGCGTAGGATTTTAATATATATATATATATATTAATATTATATTAAATTTTCTGCTTTGGTGTTCTAAGCATTTTCCTATAAATAGGGTGCTTAAGTTAGAATTAAAAATCACACCAGAAACTAAAGATTTATCCTCTCTTTCTCTCTCTATAATATCGAGCGTATTCTTGTGAGTATTTTAGTACTTTGAGTATTGCTATACTGGTCTGAAGTTCTTTCAAAGACTATATCCAAATATTTCGATCAAATCTTATTCTTTCGAGGTAAGGGATGTTATTTTATTCGAAAATGATATTATTTCTTCAATATCATTATCTTGAAATATTGGTTAGAAATTTTAGCAAATTTGAAATTTTTTCATGTCGGGAGTTCTTATTCACGATTCTTATTCATGAGTTCTTATTCACGAAACGTGATGATATTTTTTTTTGTGAAATTTTTATCTTTTGAGGTCGAAGTTACTATTCACGTATACTGGCCTATTCACGAATCATTTATTACTTATTCATGTAAAATTTAAAATTTTTTTCTGTGTCCAAAATTGTCTGTTATGATTCCTATCTTTGATTGGATCTATGTTTTGATTTTCATTCTTGAATCTTACTCCAATCTGATTATTTATGAAGTATTTTTGAACTTGAATTATTTAAAGTACGAATCCTTAATACTTGTTCTTTTGTTTCACTGGATTTGTTTTCTTTAAAATATTTTTCATCATCCTCATCCCTAAATGATGATATTCTTTCAATATCTTTGGCACAGTAGGTCTGCAGATGAATGATTTCTTGATGAATATCTTTGGCTGTGGTGCAAAGATGAATGATTTTTGATGAATATCTTTGGCCCGTAGTCTGAAGATGAGCAGTGTTGAGATGAACATGACCGATCGATTAATATCTTTGGCTCGTAGTGCAAAGATGAGCAGTGTTTAGATGAACATGACCAATGATGAATATCTTTGGCCAGAAGGTGCAAAGATGAATATTTGATTCGGATATATATTGATTGATGTTACAGGAATAAAATATTGACGATGAACTTTAAATTCATATATAGAAGATAGTAGTTTGCATTCTCTACTTAACTCTTCTAATGAATTATTATTTTATTGCGAAGATTGATTTAAAAGCCCGTTTATACATTATATTCTATTAGATTTTTTCCTGTTGAGGACTAACGATAATTTGTTCTATATTATCTTAGTCATAATGTTCTTCTTTTGGGCTAATGAGAAACCCATTTTCCTTGTTGTTCCATTTTTCTTCTCAAGAGAAGCGAGAATGTAATGAGTCTTAGTCGGGGTATGGAATGATGGTTAGAAGTTGTTCTAGTAGTTCTCACTTTTCTGTAAAATAGTATATTAATAATTGTAATGAGAACTTATTTGAGTATGAATATTGTCTAGATGACAATATTTGTATTTAAACTCACAATTTTTATGTTGTATTAATAAAGTTGTAGTTATTTACATCTATGTATTTGATTTACTTCGAAATGGGTCTTGTATACCTATTTTGAGTGGCGTCACATGAGTTATCATCAATATTACTTTTAGGGGGTGTTTGATAAAAACTGAATAAATCAAATCAAATCTGAATGAGTTGAATCAATCTGAATGAAAAAAAGCTGTTTGATAATTGACATATACGAAACATCCGAATGACAAAACTTTATTATTTTACCCTTCTAAAAAATTCAAAATTATTGTAAATTTATTTAATATTACTTAATATAATAGTTAATATTTTTTTTTTAATTTTTACAATTTTTTTAAAAAAAATTATTTCATTCAGCTGCTCATTTAGCCATTCAATTTCAAAAAAATCGACTTAGCCATTCAAATCCTCTATCGTCGTAATTCAAATTTATTCGCACCAAAAACAAACGCACTGATCGATTCAAATTTATTCAGATTCTACTTTCATTCAAATTTCTAAACAAACACCTCCTTAGTTATGATATTTTGTGAGTTAAGATGAGAAGAAAATATTTATTTATTTTTAAAGGAGGAAATGAAAGTCACTTAAAGAACAAACTAATTTTACATTTTAAAAAAATAGATTTACACAAATTAAATATCATATATAGTCTCAGTGTTAAACATCAATATTTGACTTTCAAATTGAACTGAGACCTCACCGATTAAATTATACTACTATCCCAAACAGAAGCTAAGAAAAACAAACAATTTGAAAATTCAGTCCAGAAAAGATATCGTCGTTACTTCAATTAACAGGGCGGCCACGAATTTGACGGATTAAGATGCTTTAAATAAATAAATACCTTCACGTCTACACGAAGAGTCTAATTGGCTGGCAGAGCAGGTTTAACTCGGTCAAACCAACCGGCTAGTGGCATAAAAAACAGACCGGCTATTGGCTGGCAGAGCAGGTTTAATAGTAGCACACGACGGATTACGTTCGTTATTAATAGTCGGACGATATTATTATTTTCAGCAGCATCAATTACTATTAGTCTATTACTAACGGACGTAACATGTCACCGCTATTATTAATAACAGACGTGAATTTTTTAATTTTAATCTCGGCCGTTGGTTCTTATATTGGACGCTAATGATGATGTTTGCCCATCATAAATTATTCTCCTGAATATATATAACTTCAAATATTTCTAATGTTTAATTTAGTATTACTAATATGATAGTAAAATTGTATTACTAAATTAACGTCATTAATACATTTTATACGATTATTAATATAGTGAATTCTTCTTGGGCAATAATTCACTCTTTTATATAGATAGAGTTTTTTTTCAGATAACGCTAGAAGTCTTAAATATTTGGTCTCAAAAAATATCTGAAATAATGTCATTATATCATATGATTGCTTATACCATAAAATATTAATAAAATATTTAATGCTTTGTTATTTGAGATGCAAAAAAATAATTGAGATTTTTTTTAGAAGGGAGGGAATAAAACATTAAATAAAATCCCTCTCTCTCTATCACTTTGTTTCAAGGGATCATGAAGTTTATTTTTTGGTAACTTGTTTAATTCAAGTATGTTGTTTGTACGTATCCTTATAAATATGAACTTAAGCTCGATCGTCATTTCAGTCATCCTACTGTTAAACAATTACTTTTGAAACTCGGTAGCTCTAAATCTCATCCATCCATCCATTTCACATATATATATAATATACACCATGAAGTTAATAATTTGTTTCATAATATTGGGTTTTGGGTTTGGTGTAAATGGTTATCATGAGCATGAGAAAGGAGGAAGAGAAGTGGGTGTGTATGAGGTGAAGAGAGGAAATTTTTCTATCAAGTTCACAAATTGGGGTGCAACCCTAATCTCCCTTGTTGTCCCCGACAGATATGGTAATTTATAACTTCTTAATCTTTGCTCAGCTCCTCCCTTTTCTCTTTATATTCTGATTATATCATTTATCATTATAATTAAATGATAAGTTCATATACATACATATAGATCTAAAAGAAATGTTTCTTCTTTCTTATTATTTTTTAGGGAATTTGGCAGATATTGCTCTTGGTTATGGGTCAGTTAAGGAGTATATGGTACGAATTCTTTTACTTTTCTTCTTCTTCTTCTGCCAATGGTTCTCTCTTTTAGTGATGTCTGTGAGAGAGAGAGAGAGAGAGAGAGAGACAGGAAGAGAGGAACACAGAGATTCTGTATACATATATTAAGTAAATGTATTTAAAGCTCAAGCTAAATTTATACTTTTTTTTTAAAGACGAATGATATGGTGCATAAGATTGATCTATACCAGTTTTTGGAAAGCTAAGATATCTTTGGTCTCAAAATCAATATACATTGTAATTGTATTTCTTTTTTAAGAGAGTTGAGTGAAGCTATATAGTATATATTTATTTGGTTTATCTATCTCTCTCTTTCTCTTTCTTTTTCTTGGTATAAATAAATTGGTGTAATTTTTTTCTCTTCATATAACAAAACTCCATTGAATTTGGACATGGGAAAAAAACCTTCTTGATCTATTTGGCCATTAAGCTTCTTTACTTGTATTAACTCGTAGTCCATCTCGGAGTATTATTATATATTGTGATAAATTTGTAAAATTATAACTATATTTTTATAAAAAGATTACCTGTAATACTTGTCAATGTAAGTTTCCTTTGTCAAATTACAATTGCAAATTTTTTATAAAAAATATTATTTATCACACGTCTCTCTTAAAAAAAAGAGTAAGTTTCGTTGGTCCATTCATTATATAATTAGTCAAATACCAATTGGGCACGGAAGTTTTGACTAAAAAGTTGAAGATAATGAATAATCTCCATGCAACAAGTTGAAGGTTATGAAATCTTATCCCTTTCCTTTCCGTGGCCAAAATCAAAAAGCTTTAAAAAGGTCTTCTAAATTGGTTGACCCACAAATCCATCTTCTACTTGTTAGAATATTAGTAGTAGTGCTATTAATTATATGTTGTTGATATCATCAACATGTGGCTCATGTGCGGTGCACGTGCCATAGACCAAGCTGGTTAGGTCTGAGTTTATAATTAAAGTCCATATGCTTAATTTAATACAATATGGTCTGATTATGCAGAATGATACAACCTATTTTGGTTCAATTGTTGGACGAGTAGCTAACAGGATTGGAGGAGCTCAATTCACCATAGATGGAATTCATTATAAGCTTAAACCTAATGAGAAGAAAAATATGCTTCATGGTATAACACTACTCCATTCTTCTTTATTTATTTATTATAATTATTATCATTTTTTACACCCTTTATCTGAGGTTTAAACTAAAAAGAAAGTTGTATTATTAGCCTTAGTTTTGATTTTACTTACAGTTGTTTTATGTATGTATGTATGTGGTTATACTATAAAATAAAATGTAGGTGGAAAAGTAGGATTCAGTGATGTTGTATGGAAGGTAACAAAGCATGAGAGTGACCGAATTACATTCTTTTATCACAGTTTCGATGGAGAAGAAGGTGATTAATTAATTAATTCCTTTCATTTGAGTCCTTTTTTATATATATTATTATTTTATACCTCAAATTGTTCATTCATAAGAATTGATTAAACTGTTGTTACATGGACATAATACCGAAGAGAGCTAGATTATAGATTATGTAATTATTATTATTATTTTTTCTAAATTCAGCTACATTCCATGTTGTATAGGATTTCCAGGGGCTCTCAATGTTTCAGTCTCCTATGCTATTGTTGCACCATATGTGCTTAGCATAAAAATGAGAGCCAAATCAATAAACAAGGCCACTCCGGTGAACCTAGCACAGCACACTTACTGGAACCTTGGTGGTCACAACAGTGGCAACGTTTTATCCGATGAGATCCAGATATTTGGGTCCCACTTCACGCCCACCGATGAATATCTGATCCCCACCGGAAAAATTGTGTCCGTTAAGGGCACGCCGTATGATTTCCTTAAACCCCACATCATTGGAAGCAGGATCAACCAGCTGCTTCTTCACAACGGCTATGACGTGAATTATGTACTTGATGGGGGCAAGTCAGCCGCTAGGGTGTACAATAAGAAATCCGGAAGAGTAATGGAGCTATTGACGAACGAACCAGGGTTGCAATTTTATACAGCAAATTATGTACAAAATGTGACCGGAAAAGGTGGATATGTTTATCAACCTCACGCAGCATTATGTTTGGAGAGTCAAGGGTTCCCTGATTCTGTAAATCACCCTAATTTCCCTTCACAGATTGTTAGGCCTGGAAAGACTTACAAGCATAACATGGTGTTTACATTTTCAACCAAGTAAGAAGCTGTCGCATATCTTTAATTTAGGGCTGTTTAATTCGGTACCCTTGAGTTATGAGAAAATGCATCAAGAATGAAAGATTGTCTAAATGTAGCCACTTACTTCTCTGCAGTATTTTAAAGTTGCACCTTAAATTATCTTGAAATTACCAATAATTTAAAGAGTGCTTTCTACTTGTCATCTCAAAATCTTTGTTGGTTAGTTCTAGGTGACTGATCAACCAAGTCAAACAATAAAGACGATTTGCTTAGTATCACATCATCATACCTCTACTACTAATATCCAATTGCTTAGTATCAATCATCATAGATTTGAATCTTCCATAACATTAAAACTTGATGATGGATACATTGTAAATGCACCTACTTTATTATTAACAACTCTTTTAAGCATTCGTCATATACAGCAAAATGGATAACAAAAAAAAACTATATCATCAGAAGAAAAAAATTGAACAAGAGCCTAAGTTGGTCACCATAATAAGATCATTGTGCAGTCTGACTCGTGGCAGTTGAGGTTTTCTTAAAATCTATCTTGTCAACCTTCACCTCGCCATCAATGAGTTCATACACATAGACAACAACGCGCAGGCCATCAATGTCCATGAGCACAAAACTTGGATTCACATCATAGGTGATGCTGCTGTAGGCACCAGTGGCAGAACCAGGGTTTATGACAACACCAGCCTCATGTTTGTAGGCCTGGAACTGATGAGTGTGCCCGCTAACAAGGATGTCTACATCTAATTGTCTCTGTAGCATCGCTAATGAATCCAGGTCTCCCCAAGGAACAACCTAAGAATCGAAAGCATTAGAAGGATTACCAAGCATTTGTCTGAGTTAGGACATATGCAGCGAAAAGCATTTTGTACATCCCATTTAATATCAGGAAAGAGAAACTAGTCTTGGAGTTAGTACTGAGAAAATACTCAGTGACACTACAATTGTGCTTTGTGCAAGGTAGCATATAGAGGTGTAAGCCGAGCCAAGTAGCTCGGTACTTGACTCGAGATCGGCATGATCCAAAGCTCGAATTCGAAATTGATCTGAGTCGAATTTGATCTATACTCATTTTATGTATAATGATACACGAATCAAATTCGAGGATACCAATGTTCACACAGACAAGGGTTCAAGTATTTTATTTTTTCATGAACCATACTCGATACCTGCTCAATGGATCATATTCGAATATTGGTTTGATCCATACTAATAACTTAAATATGTGATATTTGTATCAATCTTTATAATTAATAAAGTGTACTATGTAATTGTGTAAGCTTGTACTTGAATAAATCAATGAATTGATTGTCAACTTGTATTACATTCTTTGTAATTTCTTTACATAAATAAAAGTGAAAAACTTTTATATATATGCATTAGTTCAGTAATAAGTTAAATATATCGTGGTTCAATTTCAGACAATTCATATTCAAAACTCGTAACTCGCTTTGTAAACGAGTCGAATACTAGTGAGCCAAGTAAGTCCGAGTAATGTTTTGAGTCGAATTTGACGTAAAATTAGAAATTTCTTGTCGAATTCGAGCTCAGTTTTTTCGAGTCGAGTCGAATATAGCTCATATTCGACTCGTTTACACCCCTAGTAGTAGACTCCTTTCAACCACCTCACCCCACCCTCCATAGGTGTTGTGTCAGCTGTGCCATATAATTAAATAAATAGTTATAAGAGTTGGGTGCATGTCTATACAAAAAAAAGGAGTGTCAGCAAGAGGGAAAAGCAGTTCCGTTTCATTAAAAGGACTCCGCAGTATTATATTGCAATATTTATCATTAACATTTTATTCACATTTTTAGGCAGTTGTACTCTAGAACTAAGAAATATGCTGCTTTATGCATCAGAAAAACATAGATTTACTGCAAGCAAAAAAACAGCACAACATAAAAACTAAAATAATAACCTAGAAAACAGAGGGGAGGGGAGGGAAGGGGAGGGGAGGGGAGGGGGGGGTGTAGGAATCATTTGCAAGGACTCTTCCTCTCCGAAAAAGAAGAAAGCAGACCAAAATGAACAAAACTAATAGCGTCCCCTATTCGCAAAGAGAAAATGAAGAGAAAAAAAAATTATTTTTTCTTTTATATATAAAATATAACATTAGTGAACCAAGTTAATATCGAGTTTTTTGAAAAGGAAAAATTCCTTCGCTGGCCTAATCTCTCAAAATTATCTACATGAAATCCATATACCGGTAACCGGTTACACAGAGCCAAGAGGTATCAAAGGCCGAGTTAAAGTTATTTATAACTGTAGATACTATAATACTATGGCTCTATTGTGAAAAGGCAGATAAAACTGCTTAAATGGGGCCACGGACCGCCAGCGCAAGCTGGTTTCAAGAAAAGGCTGGTCTGGGCTTGGAGAATTAGTCCGACTGCAGTTGAAGTCCCACATTATCAAAAAAAAAGAAATATATATATGAAAATTTGAATTTGCAGATGGAAGCAATCACTTGGTACAGAAAATGCTTCTATCTCAATTAATTTAAAAAGTTGTATGTTCAGTAAGATGGTCTACATTTTAACGGAAAAAAACTTTAAAATCAAAAATGGATATGCAAAGAGAAGATGCTAATGAAAAACCAGTATTATTTATATTTGAACAATATATTTTGCATATATTGAGATATACATGATACATGTACAGGCAAAATTCCTGCAATAAATGAGTTTTGTAAAATGACAAGTCAAGATAAAGAAAAGCACTAAAGGAGATTTAACCTGGTGACCGTGGCATAATCCAAGCTTGAATTGTCCAATGGTAAGAGTTTTGGTCTCCGGATAACGTGCATCTTCATCATACTCACCTCGAGTAATGTGCAAACTAGGGCACATACTCTTCAAGAAATCATGAACTTCCTGTTTAGCAACCATGAAGATAAATTATAGAAAATACAGGGATTATGAAAGAAAAATAAGAGGGTCTCTGCTTGTTAAAATGAAAATTGTTTCTGGAGTAAGTAGCTTTTCAGTAGCCGGATACGGTTGGAAGCCAATGGTGTACATATTTAAGGTGTTAACTGTCAACTGTCAAGCAGGGTAATGAACAGTGTTCCCATATTCAAGCAAGCATGGGAATAAATTGAAGATGAACAAATGTGTTTAACGCCAAAGTCCAAACTTTCCTTCATCAATTAACTCAAACAAGAAGTTTGTAAAAAATAAATCTCTATACAACCACAAATCAGATAATAGAAGTTTCAGAACCCATATCTCAACGCTTCAGATTCTTTGCATGCTCTGCCCGCTGGTAGGATGACCAAGAACCATTAACTACCAGACAATGGACTTGACAAGGGCTACTTGATATTCACTGGATGGTGGAGACCCAACTCCAAAGATAGATAACCCACAAATCAACGCCAAGAGACTGTCCTTAGTTCTTTACCATGCTTAGAACTCGAAGCAGAAACAAGAGACAGCCAAAAAAAGAGAGAGAAGAAAAAGAAAGATGCATCAGGTATAATTGACAGCGAGTACTGATGCCTCTACCTGGCTTCTGAATACCATAAAAATCAGTCAGGCACACCAAAAATCCAATAGGTGCTAATTTTGTTCAAGGATGTGGGATCTGACTTGTTAAGTGACTGCACAAAGGCATAATACCATCAAAAGACGTGAGTTTTCCTGTGCCACTTTTTCATTCTGTTATTAAAACAGTAAAACCTAATGGAATCCAGCATGTAATAGAAAGTCCATATAAAAGATCAAATGTAACATTCGCTGGAAATAGGTCCCTTAGAGTTAGACATGCTTGCATGATAATTGGAGAAATTTCACTCTTCCTACACTATCCTTCCTCGGTCATAAGTGTGGGTTTCTACTGGTACGTGCTCTTATAAAGATTATTATAGATTAATAATAAATAAAAAAAAGGTATTAAAATACAGTGAATTACCTTGATGCAGAGATTGCCAGTGCAAATGATGTGCTGAATTTTGCCAGGAACCAGCATGGATTTGAATTTGGCGGGGAGATCAGCTGCCCTGTGTGGGATGTGAAGATCCCCTATTGCCAACACCAACACCATCTCTCAGTCAATCTACTCTTACCAACCAATCTTATTTCCGAAAAATATATATTGTTTCTCAATTTAACATCACCATCTGCATCACAGAAGTCAAAAAAAAAAGAAAAGAGGACAGAATACGTTATATATAGACATAAATATATATAGAGATAAATAGATTTCCCTAGCCCTAGATCATGCTAAAACCCAAAATATAAAATTGAAGGCTAATTTAGAAAAGACGAAGACTTAACGAATCACCTGAATAAGAAAAAGGGCTTCAGTCGAGGGATGACCGAACCAAAACTGCGATCAAAGATGGCAGAATGCAGACAGCTGACAGCTGAGCCGTTTGTTTGGTACAATGCAGAAGTTATGCAACTCCCTTACAATTCAGAGTTGAGACTCGGTCTTTTTATTTCATCATTTTTTTTAATATTCCCTCTATTTTACATTTAACTTTAAGTTGATTTATAAAATTTAATTTCGACATGATAAGAATTTATTTAATTGAATATAAAGAACTCTATTATTTCAAAGTATCTAAAAACAAAAAATTAATATTACAAAGAAAAAATAATGAGGACATAATAAATATTGAGTCTGGTTATGTAATATCAATACACGATATTTAGGATTTTCTAAAATTGACTTACTATATATCAAATATATCGTTAAAATATTACCAATTATAATTATTCACGTTACCAATAACAATTAGAACTTGACATATAAATTTGTAAGATATATCATTTCCATAAATATTTTTATGTGAACAAATTTACCCTTGTTTATTAGCTTTAGTTATTGTGATTGAGGTTGCCCATATTATTTAAAGGCCTAATAAATATGGATTAATAACTCGAACTTTTAATTTTTATTACTTTGGAAATTATCTTATAAATTTTTTTAATTAGGGCCACGTCAGAAATTGATGACATGGCAACATGTGGCAAAAAAAATTATGTATAATATTGAGTCAGATTTATTCTATTAATTTTTTATTTATCAAAAAGGATAAATATAAGAGCAATATTAAATTTTTTTAATGAAAACTTGACCCTTTTTTGTATAAAAAATGGATTATACTATAATTGTAAGACCTAGATTCATCTAATTTTACTAGTATAATTGTAGGGACCGAAAAATGTGGGTGGTGGCACTAGAAATAATGATGGGAAGGGAAGAGATCCAGGAGAGGAGAGCTACTCTCGTCAATTCATTATTATCTTTCCGGACTCCGGTCCACTCTTGTATTCTATTTTTAGTGGTTGACCGAACGTGATATTATTCTTGTTTTCAAGTTGGCACTTGCATGTCTAAGCTCCGATGCAAACTATCTAGCTCCTGGCCAAACCGTTTCATAGACTGCCGCTTCATATATCAACTATAGGACGGACGGATAAATTAGTTTTTATCCACTACAAATATGATTCTTCTTCTTGTAATAAATAAAACACAATGACAAACATTGTTTGAATTTCAATGGCCTGTCCAGGTGTTGGGTGGTATAAATTAATTGAACCAAACCTGCAACCCCCAATCATAACATTATCCATCTACCTCAATCTTAAAGACAAGTTGCAACCATATGGTCTATAAATATATGCATTAAATTTAATCATATGCAGCATAAAATACCCTTAAAATTTTCACCACGACTCTTTTCTCATCAAACATCTCCAAGGCGTCACCCAATAGGAATTAACCAACATTAATTTCAAAAGCCAAAATTGAATCTTTCAGTTTTCCAGAAACAAGTCCATTCTCTTGAGGGGGTAAGGAATGACAAAAGTTAAGGAAATGGGTAAGAGGATAAATTGAACTCAATGTTCTGATTTTCCAACAGGTTTTGGTGACTGATGAGAATAGTTCAGGTGATGTGGAGAGACATGCGGTCCATTTGGAAAGGAGAGACTCCTGGTTGGTTGCCCGTTCTTTGCTAGCAATCCCGCCTGGAACCTATTGCCATTTCTAGCATTTGGGTTGATACCTGCTCTGTCAGCCTGCATAGCCTGGAAGTAGGATGACGAACTTGCCATGTCCTTGAGATTGGGTAGAGGCTTCAGTATTTCAACAACTTCACTCATCAAAGGTCTTGCCTTTGGGTCACGGTTAAGGCAATGTGCAGCCAATTGAACAGCTTTCTGAGCGCCTTTGATTGAGAAGCGACCTTCAAGGCGAGGATCTAAAAGTCGATAGAACCTTCGCCTCTCCAACAGATACGGTCTTGCCCATTCTACTAAGTTATGGTCCCCATTTGGTCGGTTTTTGTCCATGGATCTTCGGCCGGTCAACATTTCAAGTAAAACCACCCCAAAGCTGTAGACGTCACTCTTTGATGTCAGATGTCCTGGCATAAAATGGATCACGTCAGAGATAGATGGTTTACAGAAAGATGGCCAGCATAAAGATTCATGTTCCATCCAAGATTCTGAACAAAAGTACAGTGAAATACCAATATGGGTTTGAGAAACAAGGGAAAAGGATCAGTTAAGAGTATCAGAGGATTTAGCTGTCTTTTATGATTTTTAATTGCGAAGTAGTAACTCTAGTGATGTTTAGTAGCCAATTGACTAAGACCTAATTTTAGAGTATCATGTATGGAGTTTATAATCTACCATTCAATTAAAAGAAAATAGACTTATGAGGACAAGACTTTTTGATGTAGTGCACAAGTGCCGAGTCAAATCAATTTCCATGGTATAAAGGTCTTTGAAACCGATAAGAATTTAAGTGCTAAAAGTTATAAACTGCTAACCTTCACAAAAAGGTTAGTTCATACCACCCAGTTTTTGGTTATTTCATCATTCTCTTGTACCAGAAAACACATACTCCACTGAAGATATGTAGGGGTCTTACGGTGATTAAAAAGTTGATGTTTTTGAACAAATCAAGGGTTGAAAGATCTTCATCTTTCATGTTGATCCTACTCACAGAGGAAATTTTGGGGAGCCAACTTTTTGAAGGTTTAGAAGTTGAATACATTCCAAACATTTTCACACAAGAGAGCTTCACTTGAGCAATCTAGAAAGCTTTCTTTTAGACTATACTGGATCATGTACATATAAACTTTATTTATGCTAAAGTTTCCAATACTTTGCAAAGTAGTCCCTCCATTTCACAATGTCACACTTTCAGTTATTTCACGCTATATTTTTTTTGTTGTTGTTGAAAAAGAAAATTGATGGCCAAAATTTAATTTATGCTTCAATTTTCCATTTTAGCATTAGATAACCCTTGTGCTTTACTTACATGATGGGCCACATGAAAATCCCTTGCACATAAAATCCATCATGATTTTATCTCAACAAGTCATATCAAAAGGGTAACATGGTCTTCTTACGCAAATTTTTTGTTGCTTTTTGAAAGAATGACGCTTGCTTTGAAACAAAACTAAGACTAAGAAGTGATGTTTATTGTGAAATGGAGAACAAATTAAGAAAGCTTGGTCACTATGCTGAAATAGTTAAAAAAGTAATCAGTTTCAATTTCATCTCAACGAGTTTCTTTTAGTTTTAGCCTTTCAAAATTTTATGTTTGACTGACTATGGATTCTTGTCTTCATCTTTTTTTTTAATTGATTCAACACTTTTACATGTAGAGATCAAAATGGGACTCGAACCATCATTAAACACTGTAAAGTTACCATTTACAAAACAAGAAATGTAATATGTATATTCATTATATATATGTATAATGTCCATTCATTCTCATATAGTAAAATACTAAATATTCACTGTCCAATAAATTTTTTAAAATCTATAAGTGAAACTCTTTTAAACATTTGGGAGAAATAGAATAATCAATCCAAATTGTCCTAATTTAACAACTCTGGGAAGAGAACTAATGAAACAAGAAGAGAGGACCCTCAAAAGTACATATTAGAAGCATGTATGATAAATATCAAACTAATGAATTAATGCATTCTTATATGACAAAAAAAATAGAAAAACAGCTGAAGAGTTTATGGGTAACTATATATATATATATATATATATATATCAGGAAAGAGATTCACAAGGCTGCCATTACTCATTAGCCACACATACAAAAGCGTTACAACTTAGAAAATGTCTAAGCCAACAGAAAGAGAAATATGCAACAAATGTGCGAGCACATGCACACACACATATAGTGTGAGAAAGAGACATTACCGTAATGACAAATTGAGTAGATCAGTTTTAATCTATGGTATAACGTATTATATCATGTTTAATGTAGTAACAACTTTAGTGCCAAATCAGAATTAATCTAAGCATGCATAAAGATCAGCGTAGTCATGAGCACAGACGCTAAATGCAATATTTGGAAAAAAGAAGGGAGATACAGTTTAGTAATGCACACCTGTCATGACATACTCTGGGGCTGCATAGCCATATGTTCCCATCACTCGTGTAGATACATGGGTCTTATCACCATCCGGACCATCTTTGGCAAGTCCAAAATCAGAAAGTTTTGCATTGTAGTCCTGCATAAACGATTACGAGGAAGCAACTACAGTTAGCAGAAGAAAATGCAAGTGTCATGAAGAGCAGGGAGTCTGAGCCACATACTGCATCCAATAGGATATTCGACGTTTTGAAGTCTCGATATATAACTGGTCTTTCGGCCTCCTCATGAAGAAAGGCAAGACCCGTCGCTGCACCAAGTGCAATTTTCATTCTCATAGGCCAAGGAAGAGGCAGGGACCCTGCCGCATAGCATGTGTTTGATACCCAAAAAATTAAAACCAGTAGTTGGCAATGGAATTTTTTCAGTAGCAAATTAGCAGTTTGTCACTGATAACAGTCGGTAAGAAATGGAAATGTTCCAGACAAGAAAATAATAAAGAGGAAAGCAAACAAACAAAAAGTGCATGGAAAAATTAAGAAAAAGAAACAAGGATAACACAAGATGAGAATTCGGATGTAGGACTACAATCCCCTTAGAAGCTAAAGCCTAAAAAGCACAAGAATGATGTCTTCTCTAGAACTAAGCAAGCCAACCTAAGCACCCTGCTAACCTTATAAACACAGGTAGTTAAACTAATAAACACTCTTCAGAATCAATATCTTTCATGTATCGTCATGTTAAAGAAGATTTAGTTTAACGTCCAATTAACTGCTTTCAACCAGCTTGAAGACCAATTAAGTGCCATAAACTATAGTTCAACAAAAAGGAATGGATCAATTCCGAAAAGTTGATCGGAAGACACTAAAAGAAAAATAGCCCTACAAAATATAGCCAACAATTTTTAACAAAACTTGATGTAATTTGCTTCCAGCAAATAAAATATATGTATACAAGAAAATGAAGAGTAGCCAACAAAAGTGACTAAAATGGAACATATTTCCTATTTTTAACTTCACAGAATTTTTATTCTTGAATAAAACCAATTTCTTGCTGGCTCGCTATCTATGATAAATTTGACTCGCCAAAAAAACAAACCTATAAGAAAAGATACTTATGAGCAAAAGAAAAATAATTATATAACAAGATATATTCTTCTTCTTTTTTGCTAAATAACAAGATATCTTCTTGTACACATGTTTGTTTTCATTTATTATTATTTAAGGTGGGTGGAGGACATAGAAAATCTGACATCAACCCTACAAGAGGTAGGCCCATATTGGCTAGTGGAGATGTCTTGTTGCAACAAGATAATATCTTCTCTATTAACTCCCTAACAGGATTTGATCCATGCACCTCCCCGTTAGAGGATGAGAAGGGTACCACTAGAGCTAGAGCTCACAAGTCTTCTTGTACACATGTTCTTCCAGCGAACAACTTCATTTCACCATGTAAAGAAATATTTCAACGGAAAGTCACATACGGAGTTAAGCTATGCTGATGATAGCCAGTGACATAGAATCATTACGGCTCGTAAATTTTGTAACATCAACCTCCCTAATTTTTAGTCAAATTTCTATAAATCAATTTCAAGTTTCAACTAAGCATCAATTAGCTAGCCTATCTCTCCTCTATAATAAAACCAGCTAGCAGTCCCATGAAAATTTTACAGTGTTTTGTTAATAGCTGACTACGAGATTTTGCAAAATGCCATTCTTAACTAAATTTGAACTGCCTTGATTTTCCAGAAGAGACTACCAACAAACATAAAATACAGCCTACCACATCATTTGATCTCTTTATTTTGCCCAGGTTATTATGGTTGGTCCCTCTATTCTCAATTTTGTATAATTGAGTCCTTAAACTTATTTCTTTTTTATTGAGTCCAATAACAACAGAACCTAACAAATCAAATAAAAACTGTGTCTTCTCATTCTCATTTGTACTCCATTATTGCACGCTTTAAAATATATTATTTTATAACCAAAACAGAATCTCGTTTATCAAAATTAATTCTCATTAAAAGGAAATTTAGGCCCCAAGGGGTGAGAGAAATGGAAGACCTTGAGGAATAACCTCAAGCTAGCAGCTAGCTGGTTCCATTACCCATACTTGAGGCTAAATTTACCTATCAAGAACATAATGAATTAAACTAAACTACATACTTCTAAAAAGATGATTCTCCAAGCTTCCTCGAGGCATAAACTCATACACAAGGAGTCTTTTATCATCCTCAATGCAATATCCATTCAATTTAACCAAGTTAGGATGAAGAAGGTCACCAAGAAAATTCACTTCGGCCTGCCAAACAGGATCATCAATATATGGAAAAGTAAATAAAAAGGACGAATGAAATATAGCTGATAAATTCCAGAAGAAAAACAGATTGGGGAGATATCATACAAGCCACTCTTTGTGACCCTGAAGTCCATCATGATTTAGGGTTTTTACAGCAACTGTAAGCCCTGTGCCAGGTTTTACTGGCGTAGTTCCATTCTCATTAATCCAGCCTTTGAAAACACAGCCGAAACCACCCTCGCCAAGCAGACTCTCTGGTCTAAAATTCCTTGTAGCTGACTTCAGTTCATTGAAAGTAAACTTTCGAAGTTGAGAAGAAATTTTCAGTTAAATGGCTTAAATTGGGAGTGGATGGTGTACTTTCACCATTGCTAGTTGATGATGATACAACAGGAACAACTGGTTGATCTCCACATGTTTCATTTGTAGATTTACTCTCTGCTGTTATACAAATACCAAACAGAAAAAGTAAATCACTGGATAAAGGTATTCATTAGATCAATTATTAACCAAATCATGCACGGACACATTCCTAGTATCCACTTTGACACATCATGACAAACGTTTAATGAGCCAAAAGTTCTCAGATTGTGCTTATCATCAAATTCATGCATGTTTACAAATGCCACAATAAGGATTTGTATTAATTAATGATTATACTATCTGAATTGAAAACAAATATCGAGATCGGCTATGGACAATTAAATGAAGTGAATAATAATACTTTTCTAGCAGACTTTGCTTTTCCTTTAATGGTGGTGAGACTCCTAGACGATCTAAAGTGAGACACTAAGGGTTCTTTTTTCTTTTTTCCTTGTCTGCAAATAGGTTTTCTTTTGCATCTTATTTTTTTCCTTCTTTTTCTTTATTTTCTGCAATCATATCATAAACCTTTTCTTCAACCATTATAAATCTCAATCATTCATTCGAACTCTTTTTTGACATTCAAACCTAGCAGCCTTTATTCTTTAATAGTTCACATTCCACCTTTCAGAGATTATAGGACAGCTCAAAACAATAATTAAGGTCTATCCTTAATCAATGTCATTTCTTAGACGTTGTTCGTTTGTATCTGAATGAGTCTGAATCTGACCGATTAAATCATTCAGACTGTTTGTTTTATAATTTTTAAACTCTGAATGCGTCTGAGTGGTTCATCTAGAAAAATGTGGCTGAATCAGTAAGAAGTAGTGTTGAACGATAATTTTACATACCTAACCTCATAGACAATAAAAAAATACATTTAATATCCATCAACACATTAGCCTTTCCCTAGCATCACCAATAACTAATAGTTATTATGTTCTTTTCTCAGTTTTGTTGATATTCTCTTTTCTACATAAGACAACACTATGCCAAAAAAAGAAGAAAAAGACCTCTAAATTTATATCTTATCACTAAAACTTTGATTACTGAATCTAATTGTTTCTTATCTAGCAAGACATTTATCTTAACTTTGCATTTAGACAAATGAGCATGTTATTAGTTGTTCAAGACTGTTCTACGGAGTTTTGTAGATCGTGTATAAAATTTTCCTTTTAAGAATACTGATTATTAATGCAAAAAGATACCTGCACCGTGGAGTTGCATTTTTAAAAATTCTAAATTACATCACTAGGAATGACATGCATATACTAATACACGAGAGAACACAAGTTTTTGCATTGTCAAAGTACCTTTTTAACAGATAAAAACATTCTTATATTCTCCAAAACACCATCACAAAAAGATTTGTTATTGTACAGTTCAGGTATGTAGGTCCTGGCTTAATCATCAACGGTGGTACTGGAAAAGTAACTGAAACTAAACATTTAGCAGTCTGAAGCAGCCTACGGAAATTGTTTTTAGGAATTATTACAGAAACTGGTTCACATTCTGCTACTGAGTTGGTAAAAAAAAAGCTATGTATTCGCGATACATAAGCTCCTCTCATTCATCAAGGCCAGTCTAATCTCCAAAGAATTGGAATGGCACACTGTTTCATGCTAATAGAGAAGGCTACTTTCGGCTGATAATTTGGAAAACTTTAGTTTTAATACCCATAATACCTAACAAATCATGATATCCTCCAAGGTATTGATGTTGTAGGTGATACTCTACCAAGTTCATTTATTGCTTACGGTGAGATTTAACCTTCCAGGATAAAAAAATGAAAATATCCACCAAGTAAATTTCATTTGACAAAAGTTGAGTAATAATTTTGTAAGTAAAATGTTCTTCAACCGTTGGTTCTGTTATATTATACAGAGTGATATATGAATGGGTAAACTTTTATGTTTAAGAACTTCATGTCCTAAATTAGTGGCAATGTGTTATCTACTTATAAAGCAATTCATAAGCGTGTCGTTATGACTAAAAGGCTTTCGAAAAACTACATCAACATCATAAATATGTTGAATCCAACAATCATTAAAGACAGGAACTACAGAAACTATACAATGCTCGATACTTTTCCCTCTTATAAAAAAGAGACAGGAAAATGAAAGACCGGAAAACTATAATTAAAAAGGATAGAGAATGTAGTCACTTAGAGCATCTCCAGTAGATGGACTATCTGCTGGACTATATTTAGTCCATATGACATTAGCAGATGTCCTTTAGTCTTCAATTCTTCCAGCAGATGGACTATCATGTGGACTATCCCATGGACTATAATATAAAAAGATTAAAATAATCAATGAATTCAAAAATAATGAAGAATAATACATCAGAGGCCCATGATTTTCCATTTAAAAATAAATAAAAGAGATATTATCAATAAAAAAATAAAAATCAAATATAATACAAATACAAATTATTATTAACAAAATACTTATAATTGTTAAAGGTTGAAGTAGTTGATCGAGAGAGATAAAATGTATTGAATTATTGTGCATATTTATAGATTTTTCAATTTCTATCCATTACTTTTTTTTATTACCGTTCTGATCAAATTTTTCTATCGTTCTGATTTTTTTTTTTATAGTTGTTGCATTCAAACAGTGTCTTCTCATCTTCTTCTTTCTTTTTCTTCAGCTGCCTCGTCTCCTTCTTCTTCTTCTTCAGAACCCCCTTTTCCCCCTTTTCTTTCTTCACCATCTCCATTCTCCTTCTTCATCAGCATCTCTCCTATTTAAATATATTAAAAATTATAATCCATCAGCTTTGATTCCTTGATATAGTTGTTTTGCCTTGCCGGAAAATTTGATGGACTATCTTTAGTCTGTCTGCTGGAGCCAGATTTGTATCCTAGACTATTTAGTCTAGGATTTGTTGATTACCGGCCTGCTGGAGATGCTTATGTGAATTCTAAAACTATAACAAGAATGTAAGGGTGGACTGCTCTAAATTCAGCCACATGACAATGGCACCCAACGGAACATCTTCAAGTTGTTAAGACCACCTTGTACACGTCCTCGAGGGCAGCAATTAAAGATTACACACGATATAGAATGTCATTAATTTAACATTGAATACAGTAAAAAAAATCAAACAAGAAGTTATTCTAGTTATTTATTTATAAGACAAATAAAAATCATGGAACAGCATCCAATTCAGATTTCAGAATTAAATACAAAATAAACCTAAGACACATTCAAAAATATATATTACTAAAACCAAATTTGCTAACAGATATAAGAGAAACACGCCAGTATTTCAGGAAACAAAATTCGTGGAGAATCTCTCCAACAAAATTACAGCGGATGCATTTTATAAATGAGCATAACAGTACTTTTCCAAATAATTTAACTTCATCATCTATACGGAACAATTTTACAGAATGATTTTTCAAAAATTACCATTCTGTGTGCTGCTGCCATTTATTGAACTATTTACTTTGGACCTTGAAGCCAAGCACCTCCCCAGGAATCTGAACTTTATCCAACAACGAGCATCCATGGTATCATTTTCTTCTTCATCATCGATTGACCTTTGCTTTGAATCACTCACAACTAAAGTTCCCATTTCACCAGCATCAGGACCTAACCCCATTTTCATCCAAACCCTAAACTAGATTGTCATTTACTAGAATTTGAGATCAATGCATCAAAACTTTCCCCTTGTAATCCACCTCAAGCCAAATATCCCAAACTTCTCACAGAAAACAAATCTCGAAACCCACTTAAAAAGTAACAATAATAAAAAACCACCAAAGAAGCTTCTCACATGCAAAATCATAAATAAAGTATCAAACAATTAAAATTCTTTGAAACCCAAACAAATTCAAAACCATGAAATTGCTAAACCCAAAACAGAAAATCGGGTCTTTAGGCTGCCAATCATTCAAATGGACATGACCCAGATCACAAAAAGAACATACAAAACCACCCATTATCTAGCATATGAAATGACTGTGCAAATTCAAGACACTAAACCCTAGAATCCGATCAAGTGAAACTGATAGGTTTCAGACTGAAAATGCAGCCCAAATTATCAAGTCCTAAGCCTGTATTCTCCCTCTAGTCCGGTCCCTCCCTCCCACTTTCAGGCAGACGACCAAACACGAAACCCATGAGCCTATCAAGTTCGAATTTGATTGATGATGATCCTAAAGAAAAGGGATTTCGACAAAAAAGACAAGGACACGAGTTGTTTTCGAGGCCACTGATAAAGAACAACAAAGAGAGTATGTATGTCTCTACTCTCTACTGTCTTTGCGTTGGGGAGAGAAATGTGCGTTGTGTTAAAAGCAGTGTGAGCCAAGGCTGAGTTTGTTAGCTTATCCATACCATATTATTATACTAATAGTAATCAAATATTCTCTCCGTCAGTAATTTTATCACATAATTATTAAGGAAATAATTATATAGTATTAAATATAATATTAATTTTTTATATTATTTTTATATTAAAAAAATGTTTTTTATTAGAGCAAAAAATAATAAAAGAATCAAAGTTATATTTAATAAAACTAAGAAATTAATACTTACTTAAAAATATTTTTCTAAAACAACTTATATTAAAGGACGGAGGTACTAACTCCATTTTATAATAATAGTCATTTTAATTTCATGCACATGAATTAAGAAAATCATTTAATACTATCATTTAAGAATTAAAATTTCTATCAAATTCTATCATTGTTCTTTTATGGAAAGTTGAAAACTATTAATACAATGGATAAAAAATTTTAGGACAATAAAAAACAATGATGATATATAAAAATAAATAATTTATTCTCTTAAAAAATTATAAACGATAAATAAATTAAAACACATTTTTAAAAAAATCAATTATTATAAAATGGATATAATAATATAATGGTGTCCCGTTGTTTGACACACGCATTATAATCGTTTTAAAAATATAATAGTAATTTTTGAATTAAAATTTTTTGTAAAACAACTAGATTTACAAACTCCCTCTCCTATTATATAATAGTTAAAAGAAATAAAAAAATGAAAAAGACTAAAATATTAAAATTGTATTATTATAGAATATTAGTATTATTTATATAGAGACATTATGTGTTAAATCACTTTTTTTTAATGAACTAAATCTTAATTTACATTTACATCACCGAACTTCTTTTTTTATCAATCAACTCGCTGAACTACAATATTTTATAAAAGAATCGCTTAAGACTGTTAACAGAGTGCTTACATAGATTGTTCAGCACATAAAAACATGACGTAGCGGTAATTATGTGTATTAAAATTAAGAAACATTTTTTTATACTACCAATTTACATTATTAGCCTTCATTTCCTTTTCTCCCAATTTAATACTATTAAATAAATAAATAAAATCTTCATCATCCTCTTATGAACCACCACAGAAACTCCGCCGTTAGTCATAACCACCGTCATCATCTATTACAAAGAGGAAGGAAAGGGAAGAAAAATAAACAAAGAAAGAAATAACAAGAAGAATTTCGAGTTCTGCTTCTGTAATAATGGGTAGATTGTCACTGATTTGGGTCTTGTTGCAGAGGGCTGGTTTGAGTACTCTGATGCTTCGTTTGGATTTAAGTAATAAATGTGGGAATAGAATGAAAAAAATTGTATTTGATTGCGATCGGAATGGATCGAACTATTATTTTATTTTTTAAAATTTTCTACTGAAATTTAATATTTTTGCCTAAGATTTCATGTCCAAAACTTTATGAATAGTTTTTTTTATCATTGACCCACGAGGGTATTGGGGGAGGGAGTGCATGAAATAACTCATTTCAATTAAAATAGAATAAATTATTTCACTCTCCATTCCATATATTCCTTCGATCCAAACGCAACATAGGTAATAGACTACCAGTATTTATTTTATTTTGATATTTAACTTTTAATTTATTTTTACCAACATATTTGTCTTTATATAATATCATATTTTAACTAATTATTCTTTTTATATCATACATTTTATAATTGTGAAGTTAAATATATTTTATTTGGTTGATTTCTTTCTATTATTTAATACGGTTAACTTGTTTTAATTGCTAATTTTTAAGAAATTACTCTCTTTTTTCCACCATAGCACAAGCACGACATGCCTCTTTTAACATAAGTATGACATGTACACACATTCTCTTATGATGTGTCAATTCCTTAAAAGTCAAATAACTTGACCGATTTTATAATAATTTATAAAAAAATTATAGGTTAATAATATTAAAAAAAATTAATTCGGTGATATAAATATAAATTGAGGTTAAATTCAATGGAAAAAAGTGATTTAACCCGAGAGGCCTAGAATATAGCTGAAGGGCTATTGGTAATTTACTTTTAGTGAAAATTTATTTCCCAAAATAGCATAATAAATTAAGGTTGTGTTTGATAAAAATTGAATAAATCTGAATCTTAATGAGCTGAATTTAAATCTGAATAAGTTGAACCTGAATGAAAAAAAATTGTTTGATAATTGACATATCTGAAACATTCGAATGACAAAACATTATTATTTTACCCCCTCTAAAAAATTTTAAAATTATTGTAAATTTATTTAATATTACTTAATATAATAGTTAATAATTTTTTATTTTTTTATTTTTTTTATTTTTTTTATTTCATTCGGCTCAAAAAATCCGATTTTAATGAATTCAAATTTATTCTATCTTATCGATTTAGCAATTGCATCAAAACAAACGACCGATCGATTCAAATTTATTCGGTTAAGCTCCTTTTAACTCTAAACAAACACCCCCTAAGACTATAATAAATGTCTAATCAATAAGAGGTGAGATTTAATCGGCAATATGTTTATCGTAATTTTGTTTTACTAACACTTTATTCTTTCACAAGTCTCTTTATTATTATGTGGGTCTCCCTTACCAAAATTAATTGTTTGCCCAGTGTGTAGGTGCACGCACAAGTATATATACATGGAAACGGATGATTTTTTAATAATTTTACATAAAAATACTAGTTATAAATTTTATATCGATGATTTTTACTGTCGTTATATATTTATAGCGATACTTTTTATATAAAAATATCAAAAAATTATATGAAAATATCAATTTCCTATATATAAAATAGACACTTGAAAAAAACCCTAAGGCTCCATTTGGATAAATCCATTGATTTAAAATAAATAAATTTACTGTGAAAGAAAAATGTTTATCCATAGATTTAAAATAAATAAATTTACAATGAAAGAAAAATCTATTATATCATATGTTTTAAAATTAGAGATAGAATTTGATTTTTTAGGTTAAATTAGTAATAGAAAATGATCATATTGTGTCATTTATGTTTAGTTGAAGATATGTGATTACTAATAATTTATATTGTGAGTGTTTGATATGAATTCAATATTATTGGATATATTTTTCTAATATTGATCTGTTATTAAAATATCATTGTACTAATTTTAGTTGAATTTACACCCATATGATTATTGTTAAATGTAATTATCAATAATCATCAAAGTACTATCTAACTAATTAATTCAATATTACAATTAGTAAATCGTATTAAAAATTTTAATATGTTTATAAAATAATAATTCATGATTTATTTAATTATTAAGCACAAAATTTTCAACTACGCCGTTAATAATACGTACATTAATTAAACTTATAATAATAAATAACAAACAACACCATATATTTTGTATAGACAATGCGTTATTTTAATTAAACTAAATATGTCGACAAAAAAAAACATGTGCAACAAACACGATTTATAAAGATGACCAATCAAATTACCAAATATTTAAAATAACCTCTTTAGATGACCCTTAACAAACGCCATTTACGCTTGTTGTTACAACAGTTCAAATTTTCAACGACATTTATTATTCTAATAGCATAACTATTGGTTAGATGTTATCGGTGATATTTTAAAAGTTCATTTGAATATTTTTATGTTCAACATTAATATGACTTATTTAAATTTTTTGAACAATAAATATTGTAATTATTAGTATTTTCAAATAGTTTAACAATTTTATAATCATATATCCTGAAAATTAGATGAATT
Organism: Panax ginseng; assembly: GCA_020205605.1. Taxonomy (NCBI): domain Eukaryota; kingdom Viridiplantae; phylum Streptophyta; class Magnoliopsida; order Apiales; family Araliaceae; genus Panax; species Panax ginseng. The sequence goes on along the minus strand of CM035145.1, from coordinate 17,740,365 downwards.
TTTTATCAATTTTAATTTAAATTATTTTTTAAAACGAATTGAGTAATATAATCTTGCATGCCTACATTCCATGTTGGTGTGAATTTTGATTAACTTTTTAATTCATACCTATTTCATATGATGTTTAGAGGGACAACTGTATTATTGCCTTAGATTTACTTTTCATTAAAAGTCGGACATGATTAAGCAATAATCTAGTCCATTGATCTAACTATAATTTGTTAGATCCTCTTTTGCAAAAGTATTCAAGAACAATGAAAAACGTGTTTAATGCATTAATCAATTTAGTCATTGATTTCATCTTTCACTACCAAATGCCAATATTTTTACTTCATAACACAATGTTATACATATAATTTCCCATAATTTATAAGGATTTTTGGGATTGGGGGAGGAATGTACCGGTCAAAAGTACAGTGTTTATTTTGGGCCATTATATTTTTTAAAAATTGATCTGATGGTCACAATTTAATTTATTTGTTTTCAATTAATTTATATTAATTTTTTCAAGGAAAAATCTCTTACCATAAGTCAAATTGAACTTTCTAAAAAAACTTTAATGGAATTAAAGGTCCACATTAAAACAACTGATAATTTTGAAATAAATTTGGAGGGTTCAAAATGTATACTATCCAATTTACCATCAATGGGGTCATGTTCTCTATTATTGTGCAACGAGATTTTTAGTTAATGAAATTCTTAATAAATTTTTATTCAATTATAAATTCGAATTATATGCATCTAAGTAAATGAAATTGAATACATTTGAATTACATGCATCTATAAATTATCTATATTTGAATAATTGTATAAATTTGAATAATGAAATTCTTAATAATTTTTTATTCAATATACAAAGTCGACGACATAGTTATGACGACGGTTTGAACCGTCGTTATATCTCAGAAAATCGTTGCTATAGCTGGTTTGTTTTTTAATTCGATTTTTTTGATTCGTTAGAGAAGGGAATCAATATATATATGGTCCCCTTATCCAGCGAATCAAAGACGAGCTGACTATAGCGACGATTTTTTTCATCGCTATAACATACAAAGTCGACGATAGAGCTATGACGACGGTTCGAACCATCGCTATATCTCGGAAAATCGTCGCTATAGTCGGTTTGTTTTTTGGTTCGTTAGAAAAAGGGACGATATATATACGGTCCCCTTATCCAGCGAATCAAAGACGAACCGGCTATAGCGACAATATTTTCTATCGCTATAACATTAACAGAGCCGGTCCTGAGTTTTCTAAGGCCCATGACAAATTTTCTCAATTGTGCCCTTTATACAAATTAAATAAATAAATAAATTATCAACTAATTATTTTTAATAAAATTATAAGAATTTATAAAAAAAGATAATGAAGAACACTTTAAAATGTCATCGAAACAAAGAATAATCACATGTACCTACAAAATAAAAATATCAATGAATCTGTAAAACTAATGAAATACCCACTGTAGTTGGCAAGTTTTACTGATTACACAATTGAACTTTTAATTTTTCAAATTACCCCACTAAACTAATTATTATTTTGAAATTGGGTTATTAGTTAAAAAAATAAGCAGACGTTAATTTTTATCTATAAAACTAATGAATTACTCAACGTGTAGTTGGCACATTTTATTAATTACACAATTGAACTTTTAATTTTTCAGATTACTCCATTAAACTAATTAAAAATTATTATTTTAAATATTTTAAAAATAATTATTATTTTCAATAAAAATATTAGGAACTTTAATTTTTTTTATATAAAATGAGTAAAGTTTCATAAAATATAGATTTAAAAAATTAAAGCTTTATGAAACTTACTTCTTGATTTTTTAAAAAAATATTTTTTTCTTTTTGAAAATAAAGTTTATTTTTTGAATCTATATTTTATAAAATTTTACTCATTTTTTAAAATATGAAGAATTTTCCAATTTTTTCTTGAAAACAATATTTATTTATAAAAATTATTAATTTCTTTTATGAAAAAATTGAATAAGCTTTTTATTTATCTTTTCTTTGTTTTTTATTTTAATTTCTATTTTAGTTTTTTTTATAAAATTTTTAATATTAAGAATGAGTCATTCTGTTAAAAATTAAGTAGACATTAATTTAATTTAAAATCACTTTAATTTTTTTGAATTTATATTTTATGAAACTCTACTCATTTTATGAAGCAAAAAAGTTTCTAAATTTTTTACTTAAAATAATAATAATTTTTAAAAATAATTAGTTTTAATTAGTTTGATGGGGTAATTTGAAAAATTAAAAGTTCAATGGTGTAATCAGTAAAATGTGCCAACTTCAGTGGATAATTCATTAGTTTTGTAGATAAAAAATTAACGTTTGTTTATTTTTTTTAACGGAATGACCCAATTTCAAAATAATAATTAGTTTAGTGATGTAATTTAAAAAATTAAAAGTTCAATTGTGTAATCAGTAAAACCTACCAACTATATTGGGTATTTCTTTAGTTTTGCCCAATGAAATTTAAACCACAAAACATCATTTAAAATATTTTCTTGTTGCACTTTTAGATGCAAAATCATCAATTATATTATCATATTTAATGTTTTCTAACATATCATTTTTAATGCATAATATCGTTACTCTTTTTATAATTATATTTTTATACACATAAATATATAAACTTATAAAAAAAATTAGGTCCCCTCAACTGTGGGCCTTGGGCGATTATACTGTTGGCCTCTTGCCTGTAAACTCAGTAGCATCAAATCGGACAATGAGTTATGACGACGGTTCGAACAGTCGCTATATCTCAGAAAATCGTCGTTATATCTTAGAAAACAGTCGCAATAGCCAATTTGTTTTTTGTTTGATATAGAAGGGACTTGTGTGTGTGTGTGTGTGTGTATATATATATATATATATATATATATATATAAGAAATGATCTGTGAAAAACGTTAACTATTAACACTGTTTGAACTAACACTAATCTAGCCGTCCAATATTAGAGTTAATGGCTGAGATGAATGCCCACCGCTGAGAGAAGTAATGACCCAATAAATAAATAAAAAAATCTCTGCTGCATATTACTCTCCCTCTAGCGGCCAGGAGAGAGGATTTTAAAACTCGGCCCAACCGCTAGAGGGAATAGCGGCCAACAAAAAAAATTGGCCCAATTACTGATTATCCTAATTATCCTCATAATAAAAAATTATAAGTATAATCAGTAATTATCCTCATACTTATTAATAAAATAAGTATGTATAAGGATAATTAATAATTATCGTCTTATGATTTTTAATTATAAATAGAAAATAATGATTGAATTTATATTATATTCTACTTTCAAATATATAAACTCAATCATTATTTCCTATTTTAATTAAAAATCATAAAGACGATAATAAGTAATTATTCTTATACATACTTATTTTGTTAATAAATATAAGGATAAGTATAAAGATAATTCTTGATTATCCTTATAATTATCCTTATAATTTTTATTATTTTATTTTACTTGATTAATAAGTAATATGTATAAGGATAATCATTAATAAGTATAAGGATAAGTATAAAGATAATTATTGATTATTCTTATAATTTTTTATTATTTTATTTTACTAATTAATAAGTAGTATGTAGGATTTATAATTAGGATAATCGATGATTGGGCCAATTTTTTTTGTTGGTCATTATCTCTAATGGCATGAGCCAAATTTTCTAAAGAACCCACAATTTTAAAATCCTCTCTCTGGCCGCTAGAGAGAGTAGCGGCCAATCAAAACGTCGTCAAAACGACGACGTTTTTTTTGCCCATTACTCTCCTCTAGCGGTGAGCATTCATCTCAACCATTAACTCTAATATTGACTGGCTAGATTAGCGTTAGTTGAAACAAATGTTAATAGCTAACGTTTTTCACGGATCATTTCACTATATATATATATATATATATATATATATATATATATATATATATATATCTAATCCAACGCCTGGGACTAGAGTAAAAATTTTTTAACCAAATTTTTTGTGTTTTTGTGTTTTTTTTTAAAACACCTAAAAAAAATAATTAATATTTTATGGGCCTGAAATTTTCTATAATCTGATGTTTTGGGGTGATTTGAATATCTATACCAAAAATGGTGGTGTACAATCTTGTCTTACCATGTTTTTATTATCGTACTCTAAATCACCCCCAAAACACTTTATTATGGAAAAATTTCAATTCCATAAAATATTAAATATTTTTTTTAGTTGTTTTAAAAAAAAAGCAAAAAAAAAAAAAAAAAAAATCCGGATGGGATAAAATCCGGGCGTCCGGACTGGAACCGGTGTAAGACCCCAACTTATTATAAATAAAATCGAATTTCCTCTAATTATATTTGTGAATAATAAGGTATTAATTTGATATAATTCTCTGGTTATGGGTGAAATGTGTAAATTTTACAAAATATGCAAGTGGTTATAAAATAATCATTGTTGTCGGGGAATATTCTTGTTGTCGGGGAATATTCGTACGTCGACGCAGTCATTTGTGGGCCCCGTAACAGAATAACTGTCGGATAAAGAAAACGACAAGTTTGAGTTTTTATAAATAACGACGTAGTTATTCTCGTTAACAACGTTGGAATACCCGGTTGGTTAAAATACGATGTCTGGCGTGGATGCACAAGATTGATGAATTATTGATTCTTACGTAAAAGGCACTACTCAATAATTGTTACGATGAATTCTTCGCTCAATATTTTATTTTATTGATTCAATAATTGCTTGCGTTGATATTTTATATTATTGTTGTTTCAATAATTGTCACTTTGCAAGATTTCCCATTATCGGATCAATAATTCATATTATTTGAATAATATTATTAGATAGCATTATTGGCAATGTCTAGAAAGTTACATCAAGGAGAGGTTTGGTCACCTAATTGCGGCTACTAATAAGGAAAAATTCTTATTGGAAAGCCTACTCTTTCCGGGAGCAGATGCAGTTGTCATAAATGTGATTACGTAATATTATTTGTGAATAATTAATTATTGATTCATATGATAAGAAAATATTTATTTTATGTGGATATAAATGTTGGATATATTTATTGTGGTTAAAAATGAAGGAGTTAATATTGAGGTGTTTTATCAGTATTTTTGTTGGAATGAAGGTATTAACCAGTATTTTTGAGATATATTGTGTGAGTTATAATTTTTAATCCGACCGTTGGATCGTTGTAATTTTTGGATATGTTATACATATATAAGTTGAGTATATGTCCACAAATTTTGAACCGTTAAAAATGAACGTATGATTTGTTATGAATTTTAAGAGGTGGCTGATTCAGAAATTAGGTTTCTAAATAATTTTGGTGGAAAATTCTAGAATTGAGTGGGCCCCACTTGTGGTTGGTGAAGAAATGTGCTGAATTTATTTCAAATGTGGTGGGTGGGAATAGTAGCGAGTAAAAGCCATCGGGTTGCGGTCAAGTCTGCTAACATTTTTCTATAAATAGAGGGCTAAGTTAGAATTGAAAATCACACCAGAAATAAGTTTTCTCTCTTTCTCTCTCTAGATTATTGAGTGTATTTTGTGAGTATTTAGATACTTTGTGAGTTTTTATTCATCAGTGCAAGTTTTCTTCAGCCTTATACCGATATTTCAATCAAAAGTACTGATATTTTGAGGTAAGGGATGTTATTTTCTTCATATATGATATTATTTCTTCAATATCATTATGCCGAAGTATTGATCTGAATTTTTATCAAATTTGGAACTTTTTGTGTCGGGGTTACTATTCACGTATACGGCACTATTCATGAATACGACACTATTCATCGAAAAATAAAATTTTCTTCTTTTTGTCAAAGATGTCTATTATGGTTACTATCTTTGATTGTATCCATGTTTTGATCTTTATTTTTGAATTCTGCTTTAAAATTGGTATTTATGAAGTATTATTGATCTTGGATAAACTGTTATACGAATCCCTACTATTTGTCCTTCCGTTTCACTGAATTCGTTTTCTTTAAAATATTTTTCATCATCCTCAGTCCTAAATGATGATATTACTAAATATCTTCTACTGTGTAGTGCAAAGATAAATGATTAATCGATGAATATCTTTGGCCAGTAGTGCAAAGATGAACAAGGGTTGAGATGAACATGACCAACTGGTGATATGAATGAATATCTTTGGCTGTGGTGCAAAAGATGAATATTTGATTAAAGATGTATATTGATTGTTATTACTGAGGATAAAATATTGATGATGGACTTTTAAATCTTAGAAGATAGTAGAACTTATTCTCTCTTGACTCTTCTAATGGATTGTTTGTTTTTATTTGCAGTTGTTGATCTAAAACTTGTTGGCTATTATATTTTATCCGATTTTTTCTCTTGTTGAAGACTAACGATAATTTGTTGTATATTATCTTAGTCATAATATTCTTTATTGGGCTAGTTGAGTTCACCCTTTTCCTTTTTGTTCCATTTTCTCGGGAGGTGAGAACATAGCGAGAACTAGTCGAGAGTGCGGAGTGATGGTTCTAGAAAGATATTTTAGCAGTCCTCACTATTTCTGTAAAATAATGTTTGAATAATTGTAACGATGACTTATTTAAGTGTGAATATTGTCTAGAAGACAATATTTGTTTTTAAACTCACAGTATGTGTTGTCGTTTTTTGCACGACAATTGTATTATTGAAGTTGTAGTTTACTTTTTGTACCATGTATTTGACGACTCAGAATGGGTGTTGTATACCTATTTTGAGAGCGTCACAACCGAACTCTCTCTCTCTCTCTCTCTATATATATATATATATATATATTATTGTTTCATTATTTGGTACACGAGATGAAATCACACTACGTGTAAATATATATCTAGCATTGTTTGGTACAAGAGTTAAATACCTAAAGTCAGCTCGAAGAGCCCATTTGAACAATGATGAATTGATGATCTAGAAACAGATAAAACAAACAAATATTATGCTTGTAATGTTGGCCTTGAGTGTTTCATATTGATGTTTAAAATAAAAAAGTGTTTTCATGTTGAGCCCAAACAGGCTTAGAAATACCTATGTTGTTGGCTTTTCAACCCAACAAATGGATGTGTTAATGGGCCTAAAATAATATATTAGGTGAGATTATGGATCAAACTTCTTCATTTCTATTCGTGGGTTTCTTAAACCAGTTATTTTTCTTTGTTTTAATTTAAAAGATTACAATAATAATACTAGTACTACTTCTTCCGTCTCAAAAACAAAATAAAATAAAGAGTCTCCTTTAATTTTAAATTATTCTTTTGTAGATATTAAAATTTTCCATAAACATAAACATAATGTTCAATATTAAATTTTAGAATTTTAATTTACTGCTGTTTGATTTCATTGTTTTTTTTAAAAAAAATTATTTATTGGGGGGAGATTTCTTACAAGTTGACCGATCTTATAATCATGTGGCCGGCACAGGTATGGTATTAGTAATATTTAATGTTAGTATATGGAGTACAAATTACTGTAATAAGTACTACTACTCCTCCTAAGATCCTTCCCCTTGATTTCAGTGCCACCATAATTACAAACATAAGACGAATAAGTAACATGGAATCAACATTGGGGTATTAACTAATTTTACTTGACATTGTTAATTAATTCTACTCTTAATTACTCAATCCCTTCCTTAATATAAATCATTTTAGAGAAATATTTTGTTCTTTAATATATATTATTTTAAAATTTTAAATAAGCATTAATTGATTAGTTTCCAATATTATCCCAAATATTAAATATAATTTTGGTTCTCTCACTATTTTATGTCCAATAAATAACAATCTCTTCTTCAAATACAATGACAAAATAGACAATTGATATTATAGTTAATGCTATACAATTATTTTTTTAATATTTGTACACAACTCTAAAACGACCTATATTAAAAAAACGGAGAAGTAATATTATTGACATTGTTAATTTTACGCTTAATTAATATTTCCTCATTTTTATTATATAAATTGTTTTAAAATATTTTTTTTTCATAATATAAGGCGTTATATATATATATATATATATATATATATATATATATATATATATATATATATATATATATATATATATATATATATACACACACACACACAAAGGAGGACAAATTGATTCTTACATACTTTGCTCTTAAAAAAATAGAGTAATTGAGAAAGAGAAGTGTTAACGTCAAGATCTTCTCCAACGTCCCAATCACGTAAGACGCCCTGATCCTGCACAGTAAACACGATCAACACCACAAGCTTGACGACTTCGACCGTCGGGGGATAGCTCAAACGTGAGAGTCAGTACAGGCTATATCAAGGTTAATAATGGAGGATAAAAATATCTAGTGTATTGAGAGAGAGAAATATCAATTACCTGTCCCTGGATCCCCTCCTTGCTGTGATATATTGGCTATCATTTACTCCAAAATTCAGTTTTTTGTGCAACCGACTCCCCTGACACCTGTTAATCCTATCCCATTTGTCCACCGCTAGCCGACTGTCCAATTCTCATTAATGCGATGTAAGATATCAGTCAGCCATTACCTTTGTCATCATCACCGGTCAAAGCCCAAGTGAAGATATTTAGTCATCTGATGGGTCGGTTCAGCCAACCCGGCCCAAGGCTTTCAAGATCCGACAAAGATAACCCAATAGATTAACCAAAGAATTAGGCCCAACCAGTCCGGCCCACTATGTAAAATATAAGGACCCAACATTGCCCTCCAGTCTTTTATTAAACAGGATGTTTAATGAAAGAGTATAAATGGCATCGGTCCAGGGCAAAAAAAATTATAATAAGATAGATAAAGGCCCAAAATATAGCTTATCGAGGCCCATCTGATGAACATCAAATAGCAATATAAAGGATTCATCTTCTCCGACCTCTACAGAAGTACCAACTGAAGAGCCTTTAACTACCGAAGCTCAAGCCACATAATCAACTCCCACTGAAGGGACAAGCCAACCTCGCCAAAGAAAGCAATCTGGCCGAAAATCAAAACACCCCCTCACACGGACTTACAACGAGTGCTTCCTCGATATGCCCCTTGACGAACGGACCCGAGTCCTTCGTGCAAAAAAGAGGGAAATCCAAATAACTCCTCCAACCGCCGAAGAGCTACAAGTACCTCCCACAGAAGCCGATCTTCTTTCGGGCACCCTAGTTGAAATCGTGGTTTCTGACGAAGAGCCCGAAGAACAAATAGAGCTCATATCGAATAGATCCCTCACTCTCTGCCAGAATCCAATGAGAAATTCCCATCTCAGCTCCACAACTCCTTCGTCCGCGATACCGATGACCACCGATTCGGCAATAGCTCCATAATGAACCTGATCGACGAGGGAATGAAATACCAAGCTAAGGTAAGATGCTACTTAACTTATCCAATTACATCTCTGCCCATCAATTTGAACTGATTCATTAACATTGATCATCTGCAAGCAAACAACATCTTGTCTTGAGCGCCTCGTCCCAAATACAAAAGTCGAAGTCGGAGAAGAAGGCAGCCAGTCGGATGGGAGAAACATATATTTTTTTGACCGTGGCGAAGACAAGACATAACTGTGATATCGCCCTCTTCAACAAAGAGTGCCTTCGGAAGGATCTCGACAAGGTCAAAAAATAGTTGGAGACTACCAAGGCCACACATCAGGTCATCTCAAATATACGTATCGAAGACCCAAGCTAAAGAATCAAAACATCCGCACATCGCCGGAAGCTTAAGAAGAGCTCAAAGAACTTCGGGCCCTTAAGGATTTGAGTTTGCCAACGAATAAGAAGATCGGCGTAAGGAAATCCAGGCAGCATACAGAAAATTCACCGATCTGAACGATGAGATCGTCCATATGTAATGCCGAAGTAGATGAAATCTGCCGAAGTAAAGGCAAGAGAAAGCTTGTCGCAACCAATTTAGATCCATCTCTTCTAGACTCTTCAAACAGCCATGATGACAATGAAGAAGCCTGAAGATGACCTCCCCTTTACCTTTAGCTGTAGAACCTTTGTAAAAATTCTAACTTTATGTGAACAGTTAATATTAATGAAATATCAACTTCATTTATTATGACTTTTGTGTTAGCATCTTCTTGTCAATAATTCAGTATCAATCAACTTGAAAACTGTATAAAATTCTTTTGAACTTAACTTAAATTGTGAATCAGATAAGGCATATAACAGTTAAGTTAAGAAATGACATAAATCGAACTCAATGAACCAAACTCAACACTTGAACAAAAATAAAGTAATGAATACTTATCGTTTCCGAAGTGTGAGATAGATCATGAATAAGGTGAATTTGGCTGATCCTCCTTGCACCATCGGGATCTTGTTTACCACTCGGGGTAAAACAAGTATATATGGACATTTGTTTATCACTCGGGGTAGAACAAAGATATAAGGACCATGGAATTTGTTTTCCACACGGGGTAGAACAAATTCAGAAGGACACACCTAACAATAAGGCTACCATCGAATGGTCAGCGAGTCCACCCGAACCTCCTTACTTCGGTGCATTTTGTTTACCACTCATGGTAAAAGCAAAATTAAAAAGGACTATGGAATTTGTCTACCACGCGCGAGGTATAACAAACCCATGAGGACACTCCTACCAATAAGGCTACCATCGAATGGTCGTGAAGTCCACCTCATCCTCCTTACACCGATGAAGTTTGCCTACCACGAAGGGCACGACAAATTCATAAGGACCACACCCCAAAAGGCTACCATCGAATGGTCAGCGAGTCCCCCCCGTCCTCCTTGCACCATTGTGAATTTAGGACCAAATAGAGAGAAGATCGATATAAATTGTAGATGAGCTACCGAAGTCTTTCTGTGCTGAATCCCCAGTTCTTTCAAGAATATCCCTGCCGAAGTACTTTGTAGGCCAATAACTTCGCAGCCAAATGATTGCCACAAATGTCTTTGTGAACTTCCCGAAGAACATAATCTGCTTCGGATGGAACCAAACATTTGAGCAATGGTGACGAAAAATAGAATTGTTATAGCCATCGACCCTCTTGCTTTTGTTGCCTTTGATGTCCCAAATAGAATATCCGTCAGATATCTGGCGTCCACGAACTCAAACCTGTTTGAAATCAGATATGGCTTTTTTCAAACTCTTCAGCTTCTCCTTAACTATCATCAGCTTCAGAAAAGAAATGTTCGACCACAACATCAACCGACCTTGGAAATATTACCGAAGTGTTCAGATGTCTAGGAGTGCGGCTTATAGATCTGCTTTGGTGATGAGCCCTTAGCTGTGGCGAGAACACTCAAGGCAGAATGCCCTCTTTGTATTCTCGGGTGAATATCCTCTTGAGCTGCTCCCTTGTTTGCTTGTGCCATAGCCTCGAGAATCTTTAGGGTGAGGTACCTTCTTCGGATGCTCAGGAGTATGGCTCCTTGGTCTTCTTCGATCATGAGGGTGGCCTCGAGACATATCTTCAAAGTGCATAAGCTTCTTTCCTCTGCTTCAGAAGAACCTCTAAAGCTTTATCTACTTCATCCATGATCACGTTCTTTGTCAGCAGCGAAAACCAACCTTCTCCTAGCTTCGCCTGAGCTCTCGAACAAGAACTCACTGAGTTGTGCTTGGAAACCGTGCTGTCATGAGCACTCTTTGAAGGACCCACTCGATCCTTGACATAAATACGCTGCAAAGACGAACTCACAGCCATCGGCATTCCTTCCGGTATAACAGTTCTAATCCTCACCAGGCTTTTCGACGTAGAACAAATGAACAAATTGTGATTGAAAACTCTTGAACACTAGAACTCGACCCTCCTTCTGGCAGCGCCCGATGGTGGCGCGAGATCTTCTCAGCGTCCCAATCCGTAAGGCATACGATCACCTTACGATAAACACGATCGACACCACAAGCTTGGCGAACTTCGGCCCGTCGGGGGATAACTTCAAGCGTGAAAGTCGATGCAGGTATATCGAGGTTAACAATGGAGGATAAAAATATCTAGTGTATTGAGAGAGAAATATCAATTACATCCTGGATCCCTCGCTTTTTGTGATATATTGGTTTATCATATACTCGAAGATTGATTTTTTGTGTGGCAATGACTCACGACACTGTTAATCCATCCCTTTGTCCACCGTAGTCATTGTCGATCTCATTAATGCGATGTAAGATATCGATCGACCGTTACCTTTGTCATCATCAAATTGAAAGCCAGTGAAGATATTTAGTCATCTAATGGGTCGGTTAAATGACCCGACCCCGAGGCTTTCAAGATCCGACAAAGATGACCCGATAGATTAACCAACCTTTTGCCTGACCGATGTGCCATTTATACTTTCTTTCATTAAACATCCTGCTTAATAAAAACCTGGGGCAATGTTGGGTCCTTATATTTTACATAGTGGGTTTTGGTGGTTGGGCCTTATTCTTTAGTTAATCTATTGGGTCATCTTTGTTTGGATCTTGAAAGCTTTGGTAAAGGTTGGGTTTAATAATCGACCCATCGATGACTAAATATCTTCACTTGGGCTTTGACCGGTGATGATAACAAAGGTAATGGCTGACTGATATCTTACATCGCATTAATGAGGATTGGACAGTCGGCTAGCGGTGGACAAAGGGGATGGGATTAACAGGTGTCAGGGGAGTCGGTTGCACAAAAAACCGAATCTTGGAGTATATGATAGCCAATATATAACAGCAAGGAGGGGAACCAAGGACAAGTAATTGATATTTCTCTCTCTCAATACACTAGATATTTTTATCTTCCATTGTTAACCTTGATATAGCCTGTACTGACTCTCACGCTTGAGCTATTCCTCGACGGTCGAAGTCGTCAAGCTTGTGGTGTTGATCGTGTTTACTGTACAGAATCAGGACGTTTTACGTGATTAAGACGTTGGAAAAGATCTTGACGTTAACAAGAAGGAAGAGTAATTAATTATTGTGCGAGATGTCTCCAAATATATCCATGAATATGATACGGAGGACTCTCCTAGCTTAACGCATAGGGAGTTAACTTTGCATGGTTAAGTAATGAAAGTGTAGGATTTCCTTGATAATTAATTAATACATCATTTATTTTTTTCCATTTTTGATGTACCCTTACTCATGCTTGGCTATTTTGAAAACATGTTACTTAATTCCTCCATCCAAAATCAAAAAGTCACTACTTAAATGATGATTTTTAAGTATATTTATTTTCTTAATGTTAGCTAAGAATATAGTAATATTATATAATGCTAAATATGATCATGTCCTTTTATGGTTTATTTCTAATTAATTTTGGAACAGAGAGATATTTTTGATTGTGTGGTAACATTAATTAAACAAATTTTTTTTATACAGTTCATAAAAATAATTAACTTTTGAGTGGATCTATGAAAAACATGCGTAAAATTTGTACCAAATACTCCTCTATTTCGAATTACCAACTTATATAATAAATTAAAATAAATGTAGGAATCAATGAGATAGCTTATTCTTTAATTTGAGAAATTAGATCTTCACTTCTTATAAGTATATACTTTCACCGTCATTTTGCTCAATTATTTTAAAACAAATTATAAGTCGTATATTTTTTGGACAAAGTATGATTTTCTTACCAGTCTTGTGCATTTCTTAATTAATACAGCTAAAATTTCAATGGCAGCATAAGAGATGCATGGGATGCAGATTACAATGACTTATGCAATGCAGTACGCACCAATTAATTATATATATGGAGGCTGGAGGCATGCAACTCAATTGCATGCATTAGATTTTTTAATAACAATTAATCCATGCATTAAATTAAAGTTTGCATATGCTTAATTGGTAATTGAATCTTGTACTAAAAATAAGTAAGTAGAGGATATAGGAAGTACTTATTATTATTATTATTATTATTATTATTAATTCTAGGTTAAGTAGTTGATCATCGATCTGTATATATACAAATTGGTCTTCTTCTTTGAACTCGGTCGTCTTTGATCTGATTTTCAAATTTTAATGTTAATACTACTAGGAGTATCATATATGTGTACGTACGTATGCGGTATGCCGCTCCAAAAAGTCATAGGCCACATATTTGGTGATCATCCTTAGGTGGTACCATGCATGACTTTCACGTATACCCATCATTTCACACATTTCACACTTTTGGACCTTTCTCTTTTTTTTTTTTTTGACTCATCTCCTATGTTGTTACGATTAATTCTCCTAAGAACAACACACCCATGCTAGCTACATCCCTACCAACTTCAATTGGAGCCCAATTTTGATCTATTTAACAAAATACAAAGCAATATTGTATCTATATTTTATATATGGCACTTGTAGTAGTAGTACCATTTCTTAGAATTATGCAGTATTATTGCTTATTTATTATATATATATATATATATATATATATATATATTAGAAAAAAGTAATCTAAACTATGCTTTTGTCAAGCTGGACTAAAGTTACTTAGTAAAACATTGGTAGAATGATATAGTTTTATCTCATAGGGTTATTTTTTTATTTTAAGAATTTATATAATTCTTTTTAATGTTTATATATACAAAATTATGTTATTTTGTTAAGTAACTTTAGCTAAGCTTGGCTAAAGCAATACTTTAAATTATTTTTCCCCATATATATATAATTTCAAAATTAAATAGACATTTTATTTTTAATTCAATTTTAAAACTAGAGATTAATTTCTATTTTAAATGATAAAATCACATAAAATTTGTAAAATATCATTAATGAGCGTACGTATAATGCAATTATATATGGGTAGTTTTAATTAATTAATATAGAGAAATTAGTATGGAGTTGTACAAATTAAGGTGATAGGAGGATGAGGATGAGGCATGCAGTGGATCACATGGCTTCTTCAATTTGAACAGAGAGTCTGACACTTTTCCTCGTCAGGAAAGGAAATAGTAGGAGAGATAGAGTTGGATGGAAATGTCTTTTTCAAAGAAAATGACCCGGCCCGTTTGCTTGTTTGTTTGTTTAATTAATTCCAAGGGAAACACAAAACACCCTCCTTTTGGCCTCTTCTCTGCCCATCTCTTTGGCCTCTTCTCTCTTGTTCTTACGATTCTTCCTTCCTATCCTTTTCATTCTTTCACTTTTCCAATCCATTAATTCCTTCATTCTTTCTTTTCACCGTTTACCATTTACCACCTTTACTAGATTTTGCACCTACCGTTTAATCAATAATCAACTTCTTTCACACACACACATATATATATACACACTACTATATTACTCATATGGAACCTTCTTCAAACGGCCTGCTCTGAATTTTTAAAACCACAAATTGATGACTGATCTAAATTGATTTTTTTAAACAAAAATTTAAATTAAGGAGATCGAGAATATTGATCTTGTTATTTTTGGTTTTGCTTTTTAATTATTATTCTTTTGAAAATTCATGCATGGCCCATGCCAGAGGAGAAGACCCACTCACTGGCAGATGTAATGCAACATGTCACATGTAGTTTGAATCTTTTTATACTACATATATGAATATGATTGTGATTTATATATTCTAATCTTTTTTTTCTCAAGTGCTCCAAACTAATACTCATAAAGTAGCCTTGCAAAAAATTATACTCATATAGTAGGAGTATCTCACAAATATGGGAATAATAAATTGTACATTTCAAAGCGCGCCCAGTTCTACCCTTATTCATCCATCAATCATTGGAAGCTTAAGTGCATGTATCGATGCAAATATTGCTATACACCAAATAATATACTAATTCAGACAAAAAAGATAAGTAAAGAACAAAAGAAAAAAAAAAGGCATTTTGTTTTGAATTTTCGGATCCATCAATGGAAATTTTGGTGCTGGTCAGGCCATGGCCAGAAACCGGGGTGATCGTCGATGCCATTGAACATGGCGCAGAAGGTTTCGTCCGGAGCTGTTTGATGATTGAGTTTCTGATCATGAGAATGCAGGAGGTCCGGCGTGGATGATGAACTTTGGAGGAATACTTGTGTTAGACCTGTATTTTTAGGAGCTGGGCCAGTTGATAATGGAATGATATATGTACTTGCATATTGTTACTTGGAATAATATTACGTATTAACCCATCAGCTCCAAAAATATACTCCATATAATTGCATATTGTTACTTGGACTAAGATTAACCCATCACCTCCAAAATATATAAAATCAATATCACTTTTTTTTAAAAATCATTTGAAACATTTCAAATTATCCAAAAAATAAATTTATTATTTTTAAAACTTAAATAAATTATGTTAATTTAAATTTAAAAATATTTCATATTTTTTTGTTTTTAAAAAGTTCGATATTGACCAAAATATTTGGGAACCGAAGGATCTAATACAAGAGTATGATATGATATGAGCAGATGGTGTTGCTCTTGTTAATTTGCGCATTAATTATATTAGAATTGATTATTACCTGTAGTAGTGTTGACATGATCACAACTATTCTCACTTCCATTGCTCCAAGAACCTTCATGAGTTTCTTTTGTTGAGGTTGATGGGTCTATTTCCACTACTTGATTCTCTACCTTTCAGAGCCAATAACTGCAACAATATATATATATATATATATATATATATATATATATATATATATATATATATATATATAAAGTTCTCCCATGTGAAACAATGGAACTTTGAAGCAAAAGAAAAGAAAAACAATTAAATATGTTCATCTTAAAACTTTGAAGCTTAATTTTAAATCATGAACACTTGAATGGAAGCAGAAGTAAAATAGAAAAAAATTAGTAATTTTGATCAGGTCATCATGTGTGTCTTTAGAACTAATAATTAATCAAAGGGTTGATGTAATTGGATTAATCTCCAGACTTAGAGCCATGCATATTGCCATATTAAATTCA
Source organism: Panax ginseng (assembly GCA_020205605.1). Taxonomy (NCBI): domain Eukaryota; kingdom Viridiplantae; phylum Streptophyta; class Magnoliopsida; order Apiales; family Araliaceae; genus Panax; species Panax ginseng. Next base: position 17,723,552 of record CM035145.1, on the reverse strand, counting down.
AAAGAAATTAACCAAATAAATGAAAGGGTTTTGATCATCAGTAAGAAATCTAACTGCTGCTCATGACTCATTTCCCGTTTCAATTTATCATAATATTTCTTTATGCATATTTTCAATACTTATAGAGTGTCTGCTCCTAATTAATTATAAGTCTTGATAAGCGAAAACAAGCAACAGGAGTATATATATCACAAGTACAACTTAAGTACTGATATACTCGTATTATATATATATCATGTAGAAAATTATGAAGGAAGGAAGAGTAGTAGGAGCAAGTTAATTAATACTGGTAATTACCTCTCCATGAAGTTTCTTGTTTTGGGACTTGAGGGAATCATTATCAGCCTTAAGGGCATCAAATTGTCTCTTGAGTATATCATAATCTCTCTCCAATTGCTTAGTCTTCCAGCGAGCCCTCCTATTCTGGAACCAAATAGCAATCTGTCTAGGCTGCAGCCCCAAAGCCCTGGCCAACTGCATTTTCCTGTCGGGCTCAAGTTTATTACCCAACTCAAAGCTCTTCTCAAGTGCCTTCACCTGTTCCAAGTTAAGCCTCCTCTTCTTCTCTCCAAGCAGCTGTGATCCATCGTCCGACATCTCATCTTCTCCTCGTACCAATTCTTCGCACCTCTGATCCATACCCGAAAACGACATGGATCTCCCCATCAACAATGGTGAAACACCTGCTGCTATATAATTCATCATCAAACACATTAGCTAATTAATTTTATTATTTAAACCAAGAAAGAGAGAGAGAGAGAGAGAAATAACCTTGGAAATCATGGGATAGTGAACAGGAGGAGAGAGAATGAGGAGAGATGGAATTAGATTGATGATGATGATGATGATAGGGCTCATGAAACATGGGTTCATCAGCAGCTGGGAGCTGGAAGGACATATCGCTGAAAATCATATATGTATTATGCGGATGCGGATGTAGATATAACTAGCTAGTGCTGGTGGCCTGGTGCCCCTGGAAATAAAATTAAGTAGTTGATGTTTCTAATTAATTTGTTGTTATAGGTGTTTAATTGATAGATCTTAATTCTGGAGAAAGAGAAGATGAAGGTGAACATGGGTGTCAAGAAAGCACGGGAAAACAGCGATAATATGTTGGGAGAGAGAGAAGAAGAGGTTTTATATATTTACTACTACTTCTACAGTTTTACAACTCAATGTCATATATGTTGCATTCTTACGATTTTCTTTCTTTAAATGATTGCGCTCAGAACTAAGGCCGTAAACGAGCTAACATAATTCGAAACCGATTCGTAGGGTTTACTTCAAAAAAAAATCTGGCGAGGCTGGATTCGTTAATAATATGATCCAAATCGAAGCGTTAAAAATAGTTCAATAAAAATATGAGTAGAATCGAAGCAAGTTATACTTTCATTTCGTTTAAGATTCAAACTACTCAATTCTTGATTGTGATTCGATACATACCTCGGTTAATACATATTCGATTAGATGTTCGATATATTCTCTTATAATATATACAAATTTAAATTAAATTAGGATAATTAGTTATTATTTTGTTTTATTTTTAATTTTAATTGTGATTTTATATTTGTAAAGTATAATAATAAATATATTTTCTTATTTTTAAGTAAAATAATAAATTCAATTTATAATTATATTTATTATAAAACTAGTTATTATGTGGATACTCGAATTCGAGCTTAAATTTGAAGTTCGCGAGTAGTTTGAATAAATATTCGAGTCGAGTCGGATCGAATTCGAGTAATAAATATTCGAGTCGAGTCGAATCTGAATAGGATTTTTTAAATATAATTCGAATTCGAGCCGAATTCAAGTACGAATTTATCATTTCGAGTTGAATTCGAGTAACTTTTTATTCACTTCGGTTCGACTCATTTACACCCTTCCTCAGAACTACTATATTTCATTTTTTTTGGAGTAATACTGTAAATGGTATACCTAATGCAGATAATTTCTTTTCCTTTCAAAGTAAATGTTTGTACTCCTTACTGTATATATTGTATATATACTGAATTACTGAGTTTCAGTAATTTTTATTTACATATAATGAGTTTCAGTAAAAAAAATTACTCCTTCCGTTTTTTAATATATATCGTTTTAGAGTTATGCATAATAATTAAGAAAATGATTGCATAATATTAAATATAATATAAATTGTCTATAATACACTAAAATTTCCATAATTGTATTCCATCAATTTCTAAATAAGTGACGTTTTAAAAGAAAAAATTTGTTCCAATTTATTTGTCGTTTATAACTTTTTAGGAGAATAAATTATTTACTTTTCTATATCACCTCTACCTTCTCTCATTGTCCCAATAAATTCTCACCCTTAGTATTAATAATTTTCAACTTCCCATAAAGGGATAGTGATGTAATTTCACACATTTTAATTATTAAATAATAATATTAAATAATTTTCTTAATTCATGTGCAAAAACTTTAAACGATACTTATTTAAAAATGGAGGGAGTATCATATTTATATATCTCATTCTCTCGTATCCGTAACATTTTTCCATGATAGTAATTTTAAAAAAATCGTAATTAATTTTTTCAAATTATATAAAACGATAAATAATTAAGAAGAGATATTAAAGGAGTGAGGGAGTACACAACATGTACAGCTGATTGATGTAATCAAAATACTATCAATAGTAGGGTATATACCTCGTAATTGAGAATACACACTTTTATACATTTTCATTGAATTTCACTTAACCCTGATCTTAATGGAACAAATTTGGAGGTAATTAAATGAAGTTCTGGCGAATATGAAGTGAGTAATTATTGTTGGGTCGCGACCAACTCTGACCCTGATCTAACACGTTTGGATTGACATTAAAAAAGTAGGGGTGGATTTAAAAAACTATATGTATCTATTAGGGTTGGGTTTGAGCTAAATTTATAACAAATCTGTTCTGCTTAGAACTAATTAGCTTTTAGTATATGAATATCACAAAAATACGTCTTATACACACACACACGTATATTATTTAGGGTACAATATTGTCTCTTGTATTTGAAACTACATATAGGTGCATGGTAGGAGTTAATATATATTAGTATAGCGTTTTAATTTAATCATCAAATTAAAAAATTTATGTATATTATTAATGTTTTTAGAATTATCTTTATATGATTGTACATGTTTTTTAACAACTATTTTTCTTATTAAGTCATTTCCTAGTATATATGTGTTGGTTGTGCTTCAAAATTTTTAATTTTGACAAAGTTCTATATTGCCTATTTTGAAAACATTCTTTGTATATATTAGTACATTATGGTGTGCGTTTAGGGACGGGCTCGCGCACATGAGGATGACTAAGGAATTGGGTTGGGTCAAGTTTGGATCTTAGACTTTTTGGTCCTCAAATTTTCAAATAAGTTGTTCCAATTTACTATTATGTTCGTCTTGTTAGTATTGCTTCATATTCCAACAATCTAAAAAGTGATTCTATTAATTTACAAGATGAAACCTGTTTTGGATATTTCGAAAATTGAACGTTTTGATGGTTTGAATTTTAAGAGATGGTCAGAAGAGATGCTATTTTATTTGGAAACTATGAATTTGGAATATGTGTTATATATGGATGTTCCTACTACTCCTGCTGTTGTTGTCTTTGATAATATTACTGATGTTGAAACTCCTGTTAATGATGTCTCTGATAAGTCTGCAAATTAAAGGGGATTATGTTAAGGATAATTGTACATGTCGTAGATATAATTTGCACTACTTGTCTAATTCGTTGTTTGATATTTATTATCCTTATGAAAGTGCTAAGAAGATTTGGGATGCATTAAAATCTAAGTATGCTGTTGAAAACTCTGGACTTAATAAATATGTTGCTGGAAATTTTTTAGATTTTAAGATGCAAGATGGAAAGTCAGTAATAGAGCAAGTTCATACTTATCAAACTATTGTGGGGGAAATTATTGGGGAAGGAATGAAAATGTGTGAAACTTTTCAAGCTACTGTACTTATCAAAAAATTACTACCCTTAGGAAAAGATTATAAGATGAACCTTAAACATGAAACTAAAGATTTTACTATGCAAAAATTAGTACAACACGTAGATATTGAAGAATAAAACAGGGCTAAAGAAAGAGGAGACATAGTTCCAAATCATACTGTCAAGGCTAATCTCGTAGAACAAAGGCCTCAATGGAAGACCCAAAATTAGTTCAAAAACTACAAAGAGAAAAATGATAAATCAATGGGAAGAAAAGATAATAGGTTCAAGAATCCTAACCAAATTCAGTAACCTTTCACTAAAGGTGCTTGCTTTGTATGTTGCAAACCTGACCATATTTCTATTAAATGTCACTTTCGCAAGGGGCAAGATAGTAATACTCCCTCCGTCCCATAGTTATAGGCTGATTTCTTTTGACACATAGTTTAAGAAAATCGGTTAAGTGACAAATTTTAACATAAATTTTCCACATATACCCCTTAATATGGAATTAATGAATAAGTTAATTACTCTTTACTTATCACACTAGAACTCTCAACTTTATTGATTGACGTGTACTGACCATTAAAATCCATAAACTTTAACCAAAGAGAATACAACAACATTAAATGTGGTGATAAAAATAATGACATTGAATGTTATTTCTTCAAAAAAAGAGTAATGGTTGAATATTTATTATAAGGGCATAAAAGTAAAACAATGAACCAATTAAATTTATAAATAGTAAGTAGCCTATATATTGGGACATCTCAAAATGGAAAATCAGCCTATAACTATAGGACAGAGGGAGTAATAACTCTCAGCCTAAGCCCCAAACAAACTTGGTTGAATCTGATGACGTTATTGTTGCTGTTGTCTCGGAAGTAAACCTAGTTGACAATTTCACGAAATGGGTAATAGATACTAGTGCCACTAGACACATTTGCGCAAATAGAGACGCAATTCTTAATTACGAAAATATGACTAATGGAGAAATTTTTTTTATGGGGAATTCTCGAGCCACCAATGTTGCAGGAAAAGAGAAAGTTTTACTAAAATTAATTTTGAGAAAAACAATTGATTTGCAAGATGTGCTTCATATGCCCTATATTCGTAGAAATCTTGAATCCGGATCCTTGTTGAACAAAGCTGGCATTAAACTTGTGTTTGAGTCTGATAAACTTGTACTTACTCGTAATGGGAAATTTGTTGGGAAATGCTTTTGTAATTGGGGTTTATTTGTTCTTGATGCTTCTGTTGAATTGAATAATAAGAATGCTTGTTTTGTTTATATTGTTGAATTTTTGGATATATGACATGCTAGATTAGGACATGTGAATGTGACATCTATTAAAAAATTAAAAAAAACTTGAGCTTATACTTCTTGCAAATACCGAGTTTAATAATTGCGAAATTTATGTGGAAGCAAAACATGTTAAGAAACCTTTTAAAAGTGTTGAAAGACAAAATGAACTTATTGAGTTAATTCATAGTGATCTGATTTTAAAAATATTACGAGTAGAGGTGATAAGAAATATTATATTTCTTTTGTGAATGATATGTCTAGATATACTCGAATTTATCTTCTTTCTTCTAAAGATGAAGCAGAAGAAATGTTTATTAAATATAAAGTAGAAGTTGAAAATTAGTTAATTAGAAAGAAAAATTAAAAGACTTAGATCCAATCGTGGAGGTGAATATGATTCAGGAAGTCTTAAAAAATTTTGTGAACTAAATTGTATTATACATGAAACTTCTCTTCCTTATTCTCCAGAGTCCAATGGAGTCGCGGAAAGAAAAAATAGAACACTTAAAGATATGATGAATGATATGTTAATTAGTTCCGGCTTACCATCTAATATGTAGGGAGGAGCTTGTCTTTCTGCAAATCATATTTTAAATAGAGTTTCAAATAAAAAGATAGACTCTACACTATATCATTAATTTATAGAAGAAACATGGACCAAATTTGGGGTATCTTAAAGTGTGGGGGTGTCTAGCTAAAGTAGCTATAATAGAATTTAAAAGGAATAAAATTAGACAAAAAACAATGGATTGTATTTTTATTGGATATGCTTCTAATAGTGCTGCTTACAGATTTTTGGTAATTAAAGATGAGACTAATAATTATCAAAAGAATTCTATTTTGGAAACAAAGGATGCAAAATTTTTGAAAATATATTTTCGATGAAATAAGAGATGTGGGGAGTTCTTCTTTAAATGAACATCTTAAAAGGAAAGATAAAGACCTTGTAGCTGCATCTACTAGAAGTAAAAAGTAACGTTTTGAGAAAATTTTTGGTCCAGATTATATAACTGCTTTTATAATTGAAGATAACCCTAAAACTTATGAAGAAGTAATGAAATCAATTGATGCAACTTTTTAAAAAGATGCTATTAATAGTGAACTAGAATATATTATGTCTAACCATACATGGGAACTAGTTAATTTGCCTAGAGGATGTAAAACTATTGGATGTTAATGGGTGTTTAAAAAGAAGTTAAAAGTTGATGGGTCTATTGATAAATTTAAGGCAAGATTTGTGGCTAATTTAAGGGTTTACTCAAAAGGAATGGTTTGATTATTTTGACACTTACTCACTAGTGGCTAAAATGGCAAACCATAAGAATTTTAATTGCCTTGGCATCTTTTCATAAATTAATAATCCACCAAATTGATGTTAAAACTGACTTTTGGAATGGAGAGTTAAATAAAGAAATATATGTGTCAATCTGAAGGATTTGTAGTTCTAGGAGAAGAATAAAAAGTGTGTAGACTTGTTAAGTCTTTTTATGTTTTGAAATAAGCGCCAAAATAATGGAATGACAAATTTAATAAAATTTTCTTGTCTAATGATTTTGTGACAAATAAAACTGATAGTTGTGTCTATAGTAGATTCAATGAAAATTGTGGTGTGATTATTTGTTTATATGTGGATGACTTGCTAATATTTGATACTAATGAGAAAGTTGTGAAAATTACTAAAGATTTTTTATCTTCTAAATTTGACATGAAAGATTTAGGAGAAGCGAATTTGATTCTTGGCATGAAAATAAATAAACATGTAAATGGTTTAGTTTTATCACAATCCCATTATGTGGAAAATAGTCTTAAGAAATTTAATTTTTTTAATGAAGAGCCATTAGGAACACCTTATGATTCTAGTGTGCATTTAAAAAAAAATAAAGTGAATGGTATTGTACAAATTGAATATGCTAGAATCATTAGTAGTGTAATGTATTTAATGAATTGTACTCGGCCTGATATTGCATATGCCATTAGTAGACTTAGCAGATATACACATAGTCCTTCACAAGATCATTGGAATGCATTGTCACGACTAATGAAATATTTAAAAGGAATAATTAATGTAGGTGTACAATTTACTGGTCATCCTAATGTTCTAGAGAGATATTATGATGCTAATTGGTTATTTGATAATGATCAATGAGACAAACTCCACTAGTGGTTATGTGTTTACTTTAAGTGGAGGAGTTGTTTCTTGAAAATCTGCTAAACAAACTTGTACTACTAGATCTACTATATATGGAATCTGAATTTATTGCTTTAGAATTGGCACAGAAGCAGAGTAGATAAAGAATTTTTTGGCAGACATACCATTGTGGACTAAACCAATTCCTTCTATTTCTCTACATTGTGATTCTCAAGCAGCTATCAACAATGAACCATATTTATAATGAGAAACAGATACATATTCGCTTGAGACATAATATTGTACGAGGACTGATCAGTAACGGTGTTATTTTCATGGAATTTGTGAGATCTGAAAAGAACCTAGCAGATCCGCTCACAAAGGGATTGACTAAAAAGGTTGTCCAAGAAGCATCCATAGGGATATGACTATTTCCAACATCTTGAGTAAGTAATACATGATGAAAACCCAACACATGTGATTGAATATCCCATGAATTGGGTTCAATGGGTAAAAACAAGTCATGTAATTATTTAATTATAGCAATGCAATTATTTATATCTCTCCTTATGTGCATGTGGTGCTTACTGACAAATTATGATAGAATGAATCATTTAGATTTTTAATGAAAATCATAGCCCTAAAGGGTGGTGTATGTCAGTTTACACTTGACGGGTTCACCTATATACAGTGGCGAAGATACATAGACTTCTATGGGGTCAATCGCCCCTATTGGAAAAAAAAAATTGTTTTATAATGTAAGGTAAATTTTAAATTTTTTAAGTAATATATAAATTGACCCCACTAAAATTTTATAAATTTTCTATTATACGGGGTCAAATTGAAAATTTATAACTTTGTCAATCAAATTTTAATCACATATGGCTCATATCCTCTTAATATATTTATCTCTCTATAATATTTTAAACTAAATAATAATCTAATTTATATTATTTTTAAAAATAAATAATGAATTACTTACTTATGAACAGTTGTGATTAAAAAAGTCTAGTATGAGTCAATATAGTGTATATATACCATATATTATTACTCATTATATTTTCATTGTAATATATAGTATATATATATATATATATATATATATATATATATGAGAAATGATCAAGTAAAGGGATCCTTTATTTTCTTAAAATAAGGGACTTTTTTTTGTTTTTTTTGTTTTTTTTAAAACAACTAAAAAAAGTTTAATATTTATGGGCTGAAATTTTTCCATATACTGATGTTTTTTGGCGTGTTTTGAATACCTATACCAAAAATGGTGGTGCAGTGCCTGCATCATGCATACATATTTTGTTATATGTACCCAAATCACACCCAAAACATCAGTATTATGAAAAATTTCATTCCCATAAATATTAAACTTTTTTTTTAGTTGTTTTAAAAAAGCAATAAAAAAAAAAGTCCTCATTTTAAGAAAGTAAGGGATCCCTTTACCCAATCTCGACCTATATATATATATATATATATATATATATACTCGAAAGTATAAAGTATTAAAAAAAAATTGGCTCGAGGCCCTGCGCCCGAACCTCCGCCAAATTACTAGTATTCGACCCCACTGACAAAAAATCCTGGCTTTTTCACTGCCTATATAAATGTGGAAGTGTAGGCCGCTTCCTATGAGAATCTTTGGCAAACTCTCTAGAGCCTTTATGAAAATCTGGGACGTGACGCATGGCCTAGAACGTCCCCAACCGCAGACTTGTGTGGATTTGGGATTTTTAGGTATGTGTGCAAGTTCAACTGTTTGTATCACAGATCACGAGTTCAAGAAAATAGTTCACCTATAATCTACAATCATGAGCTTGTTTCACTAAGTGTCTATTCAAACCCACAAGTTATCGACGTTATGTATCCAAAAATCTATTGCCCTTCTTACTTCCTTTTAATTTTTCTTTCCTTTCTCTTTTTGATAATTTTGAATCATGTGGGGGATTGTTGATTGTGCTTCAAAAATTTTAGTTTTGACAAAGTCCCACATTGTCTATTTTGAAAACATTCCTTGTATATACTAGTACATTATGGTGTGGCCTTAGTAACATGGTTGAAGAAAAAGGAGTGAACTTTCGTACATGAGAATGACTAAAAAATTGGGTTGAGTCAAGCTCTTAGATCTTGAACTTTCGATTAGAGTCTTTTCATCAAGAAGGGGAGATCCAATTTACTATTTACTATTACTATTTTGTAAATTGTTCCAATTTACTATTTGTTTATATGTTTGTTCCGCCTTGGAAGTCCTGGTGCCAAACTTTCTAGCCGCCTGTTGTTTATAAGGGTATATATATACCCGGCCCCATGAACCTAAAATATATTGATTATGCTAAAAAAAAATCATTCAGGAATTAATTAATGAATTGAAGGCGCAATGGCAGTTCATGTTAAACATATATATATATATATATATTGTCGTTACAACGTCTTAATCTGATTATGGCTTAAAAAAGATGTAACATTAATTCTGTCAATTCGCTTCTTCTAAATATTACTATTCAACGTGAATATTTGAACGATATAACCTGAAAAAGAGAGAAAAAAAGAGAGCAGCACTTGATTAGTTTTATATATATATATATATATTATGTACGTATCCTGCAAAATGATTAATAGAAAAGAAGAAGGTTTTTATGTCGTCTTTCTTTATGTGTCTTAATTAATTTGTTCATTTTATTCTTTAGTTCCCATGCATGTGTTTGCACATTTTTTAATGTATGTTGTTATCTACAGATATTATCCTGGTTGAGAAGAATTGAGAGGAAATGAGCTGGTCTTAGAGCTTTGTGTTTGGGAGGAGAGAGAGATGAGGCATAAATCTAGGGATTTTTTAGCAAGAACATAATAAAGCCACCTAATCCACTAACAGGCATAGTGCAACCAGGCAGCGTGCATGTAGCCATGCAGTACTACATCTTTTCATTCCACTTAATTTCCTCTATTTTTTTCTAGCAATGGGTTGTCTTTCTTTTTTTTATAAAAAAAATCAGAAAAATAAATGTGAACTCATCAATATATAGAAAATGATTTTTCCTGCTACTATTTTTGGAATGATGGAAATAGATTTATGGTGGTAATTCTCTACAAAGTTGTACTCTTATATACTCCATCCGTCCCTTAATATAAGACGTTTTAGAGAAGTTTTTTGTCTCTTAATATATGACGTTTTAGAATTTCAAGTAATTATTAATTGCTTAATTTTCAATATATATTACCCCAAGTATTAAATATAACTTTGCATGGTTCTCTCATTATTTTTTACCCAATAAATAATAATCTTTTTTTTCAATACAAAGGTAATATAGATATTTGATATTATATTTAATGATATACAATTATTTCTTTAATACGTGTGCACAACTCTAAAAAATCTTATATTAAGGAACGGAGGAAGTATATGATAAAGCCTAATTAATTACAGATATATGCATGGAGTTAGAATTGATTGCAGAAAAGAAGTGGGCCATGATGAATTACCACCAACTCTGAGGTAGGCCATCCCAATTTCACTGTCACAATTCCAAAAATTGCTATAGATCTCCTACCCGTTGCCTTTATACTCACATGGATATGACGATTTGCATGGGATCGGTATACGTCAACATATTTTTTCCATGGAGACATCAATGGTTGCTTTCAGTTTCACATTTTTTTTGGCTAAATTTAAATGTAAATATTAAAATAAAAAGAGTTCAAAAGTCATAGAATCGGATATAGGTACCCGAAACATAATATTACTATAGCATAAGCATCACAAAACAAACACTATGACGTACGGTCCCAAACTTACAAAGAAAGATTACTGAACCAACTCCAAATTCTAATTTTTTGAAAATTTGAGAAATAATGGAGTCTACATTAATTAACAATGTGCATGATGTCTTTGACAATATATAACTCTAGCAGGTGTTCATGTGATCTACCATTTCTTTCCTTCCGTAAGTTAATGTAATACACTGTTGTACGTAGTAAAACTTCGATTAAGAATCCCATGTTGCATCTTCCTCTCGTTGCCGTAGAGAAGGTAGTTAGAAAGTGAGTCCCAATCCTTATTGAACCCCTGCCAATAGCACTGTCACTGGGTGCAACACCTGATAAGAGAACGAACAATTAAACAACAAATGCTCAAATAATTCCAAATTGTTGCCACATAATCACTACAAGAAAAACGTCTAATTCCGACGGAATTATCCTCGATGGACTACATTCGTCAAACTTAACTTATTTTCAACAGAATAGTCCGTCGAAGATAAGTCCCTCGAAAATAAGGCAGTTTCTGTCGAAAAATAGAAGGTCCTCATTGGCGTCAAGTTTCCTTCCAGCGCGAACCTTCAGTTCAACAAAACATTGGTTATTTCTGACGGAATTTCGGTCGAGATTAATATAATTCCGAGGAAATTAATTCCGACAAAATTTTCGTCAGAAATAACTTATAAAATCTAGTAGTCGTCTTTAGCTGCCTCATGTCATTTTATCTCTCTCTCCTCACAAGGAGCTTGACTCAAGGTCCTCATCTCTCCATTCTCCCCTACACAGTGACCATATCAGCAGGAATTTTTGCCACCTCTACTGTAACACCCCAGTCCCACATCGAAAGATAGGGGAAAAATTTGTCTATATATAAGGAAATAAGTTACTACCAATAGTACCTTCAAGTCATGACCTTTTGGGAGCCTGTGGTGGGCTAGATGACCCAAGAAGATACTATTGGGCCAAGATTCGAGGCCTTATTTGGATGGATTTGATTCGATTCGGACTTGGATTTGACCCAAGATTTGTTCAACTTCTGGATTTGACCCGGTTGTTTACATGGTATCGTCGGTATGACTCGAAAGCTCGTTTCTGGTCGTCATCCGATCGAAGGTCACGGAGGTGGGGACACGAAAGGTCGGTGGTATTATCCTGATGGAGAGATGAAGGTCCTGGAGGTGGGGACACGGCCGGTACCAGATTATCCCACATGGCTAGAGAGAGCAAAGATCTTTGGTAGTGTGTGTAGATCAATTCGACGGGACGCCGAATTTAAGTGGGGGAGTTTGTAACACCCCAAATCCCCACATCGAAAGATAGGGGAAAAATTTGTCTCAGATATAAGAAATAAGTTACTACCAATAAGACTCTTCAAGTCACGACCTTTTGGGAGCTCAATGTGAGGGGCTAGATGACCCAAGAAGATACTATCGGGCGTTGGTTCGAGGCCTTATTTGGATGGATTTGATTCGATTCGGACTTGGGATTTGACCCAAGATTTGTTCCGAACTCGGAATTTGACCCGGGTTGTTTCATCTACTGTCGCCGCTCGCTGCTGGGTTGTTTAGTTAGCTATTAATTCTTCAATCAAACCTAAATTCAAGTGATATGATAAAAATATGTACAGCAAGTGCACAATGTCGAATTGAAGAACTTACAAGTCGAACTCACAAATTAATTTTAATATATCCTTAATATCTATTTTAGGCGAATTAGAAATAAAGATTAAAAATTGATTAACTAAAATATGAAAGCTAATATAATGAGGAATCAATCTAGGAATCCGAATCCATTAAATAAAAAACATAACATATAATTCAATCTCTTCTATTTTTATAACTTAACTATGATTTTGATCTCCCTTCACTTTAATTTAGTAGTTTTTACAATTAACGTGGGCAAACATAGATTATGAAAATTTAAGGATTAATTATAACCCATCAAAACTTATTTGAGTAGGCATGAATTATGAAAAACTCATATCTTAACAATAATCTATCAAAACCTCTTAATTAATTTAAAATCACATAAGAACTATAAAACGAAAGTATTTCAATAAAAAAACATGAAGGCGAAATCAATTAAACATAAAAGCATAAATAATAGAAGAGATGAAAAATATTATCATGAATAATTATTTAATTTCATCTTCATCCTAGATTAAAGAAATTAACTAGACATGGAAATAAATAAACTAACTAAAATAAAGAAAAGAAGAAGATTAAAAATAAATAAAAAAATTCCTTTTAATTAACGATCATCCAACGAACGTACAATGAATAAATAATGTAATCTAATCATACTCATAACCTAAACTAATACAATACCTAATGCTCCTTCTCTCTAAAACAAGAGAGTTATTTATAGGAAAAATAAATTTGTGCCATAATTTAGATTCATTAAACTTGGACACTTTTGTTCTTTTTTTCCATGTAAGTTTCAACTTTCTAGTGGTAATCAACTTCTCAAAGAGATCTTCTAGATAGATAGACTTTTTTTTTCTCTTGTTGGGTTTGACTTGCACACCAAGATTGTTCCACCTCTTTCCTTCTGTTGTAGGATTCTTCTAGGATATTTCCTTATATGAATAAGAGCATTAAATATCGCTTGATTACCAAGATTTTGACTTTATTGCAACAAATATTAAATCTTACAAAATAAAATAAAATATATTAATTAAATAAACTAATATTATTAAAAGGACAAAATTAATTAGTGATAACAAAATGTATGAATTATGTGTCTATCATCAAGCTTCACGTACATGTACATTTTAATCTATAATTTGATTATGTATATTTGGGTTTAGGTTTTTGTATGTGTATTTGGGTCTGCAAATTGATTTGTATGTGTAAATTAGTTTGAATTTGGTAGTTCGTATTAGTAGAAAAACTTAAATGATTGTTCTGAAATTGGTATGAATTAGGTCTAAAATTGGTGAAATAGGTCTAAAATTAATATGATATTGTCTAGAATTGGTGAAATTGGAATGAAATAGGGTGGGAATTGGTGAAATTGGTTAATTAGGGTCTGAAATTGGGATTACATAATTGAAATTAGGATTACATGCATTCCCTGAATTGTTGATATGTGCAATTTGTTTTTGATATCATTGTGAAATTGGGATAATTTAATGTGTTGCTGAAATTGGAAATATTCTAATTGCAATATTATTTTGCCTAATGCTTCTATTGAGAAATATGTACGCTATTTGTGTTAAAATCTTAGTATATTTGTTATTTTTGACTGAATTCTCGATGAAATTTCTGTTAGAATTATTCAATTGCAAATTTTGTGGGCTCTACATGTATTTATGTATGATTGAATATTTCCAATATTAAAATAAATTAAGTAGCATTTATTTAGTTTTGCAGTACTAAAAAAAATAAAAAAATAGTAACATAAACTAAATTTAAATAATCTAATACTCCCTCTGTCCCATAGTTATAGGCTGATTTTTCATTTTGAGATGTCCCAATATATAGGCTATTTACTATTTATAAAATTTAGTTGGTTCATTGTTTTACTTTTATGCCCTTATAATAAATATTCAACCATTACTCTTTTTTTTGAAGAAACAACATTCAATGTCATTATTTTTATCACCACATTTAATGTTGTTGTATTCTCTTTGGTTAAAGTTCTATGATTATGGACTTTAATGGTGTACTTGGTTATAGACTTTAATGGTCAGTACACATCAATCAATGAAGTTGAGAGTTCTAGTGTGATAAGTAAGGAGTAATTAACTTATTCATTAATTTCATATTAAGGGGTATATGTGGAAAATTATGTTAAAAATTGCCACTTAAATTGATTTTCTTAAACTATGTGCCAAAAGAAATCAGTCTATAACTATGGGACGGAGGGAGTATAAGATAATATATTAAAAAAATAATAAAATCAAAAAGATAAAATAAAATAAATAAATTAATTTAATTTAAGTAAATTAAATTAAATAATATGATGTGATATAATATAATATGTTAGTTCCCAGATGGCACAATAGATCTAGAAGGGGGGGGGGTTGAATAGATTCTTTTTATTTCAAATACTTTTCTGGTTTATGATGTATTGTTCATATTAGAGTATATGACAAACATAAGAATCTTTTCAAGCACAGCGGAATAAGTAAAAGATTCCCCTTCATTGATATATTCATAATTATATGTACAATGTTCATTGGGTTAGTTTAGTTGTAAACAGTTAAAACATACATAGCAGTTATAGCAGTTATAGACATAATGTAAATGACATAATGTAAAAGACACAAGAGATTTTAAGTGGAGGTTTTAAATGACATAATGTTCATTGGGTTCGAATTTGTTTGATGCGTTATTGGAGGGGCTTATAGCTGAGGGGCTCGAGCACTTGATGCATTGGTTAATGTCAATGCTATAATAGTAACAGTCTAATAGATTATTTTTCAAATTAGGTATAATTATGATTATATTCTATAAGTCCTCCCTGCAATATATAAGATAGAATTTCATTTTATCTCTAGTATATACTTTTAATTTTTGGGGAATTAGATAAACATTATTGCTTGTTATCGAATATATGCTCTCCGATCCGTTGTTTTATATAGCGTATGTTTTAGTTTTAAAGCATGTTTGATATCAGTGCCGACTCTGTGATTAAGTTAATTGCTCGATGTAAGTTCTATGTTAAATTTTATTGAAGGCTTAGACTTTTTTGTTGTTTCAATTGGTTTTGGAACCGAAACCGCACCGCACACTTTAAAACTGCACCGCACCAATCACAAGCGGTTTCGTGTGCGGTTTTGAATTTTTCAAACTACACCTAAGCGATTTTGGGTGCGGTTTGGATTTCAAACCGCACCAAACCGCCCCTACTCCTCGCATTGGGGTAGTACTATTAGCATGACTTAATTTTGTAGATGATTTATACATATTTTATTCATCTTTACTTTAGTTTAGCTTAATATGATGTAAATCGTCGTAGTTTAGTTGATGTTTGACGTAAATTAGTTTAAACATTGTAATTTAATGTCATTTTTGTATATGTTATGGAAAATTAGTTTATATTTATTATTGTTGGTCTTGGTAAATCATATTAAACTTGTATGTGAACATAAGCCAGTTATTACTCTATGTACATGTTAGATAGTAATAGTTATGTTGTATGTGTTGTTAGGATAAAACAGGTTTATAGGTAGTAAAATGTGGATTAAAACCCCGGTTATTGCCAAAACAAATTTTTTTTTAAACCCTTACTACTCATCTGATTTTGCTTCTTGCTCTTGCTCTCCCTCAGATGATGATCTTCTATCTTTGCTTGGCTCCCCTTCATCACCTTTCTGATTTGGTTTCCTTTCAACTTCTATGATTTTGGTATCATCATCTTGTGCTCCCCTCGGATGATGATTCTTTATCTCTTCTTCTACCTTCTTTTTTTGACTTCTTCCCTTAACCTCTGCTTCTTCTTCTTTCTTTGCCTTTTTTCTCCCCTTTTTGTCATCAATCATTTGATAGAAATTGCTCCATGTTGGACATAAAATTTCTTCCATCAGTAGGAGGAGTTTGAAACTTCAAACTTTAGCTCTTCTTGTCCGAGTTCAAGTTGCATTGAGAGAAGGACATTTTGAGATCCTCAATCTTGTCGGAGGCTTCGATCCGCTTTGCATTGGCCTCCCCGAACTTGTAGAGCTTCTCGCTTCCGATCTTGGATGGCCTTCGATAGATGTTATCTCTCTCTTGAGTTTGAGAGATACATCACCAAAAATAACTTCAAGCTTGTCTTTGGAAAGAGTCATCTCCTCGCCGCTGATGCGCTCGTGATTCTTCAAATGAGCATAGATATCTTCTTGCTTAAATCATCAGAGCTCTTCAGTAGTTCCTGCTCCAAAGCAGTTTGATCCTCTTGATTGGTAGCTTCAGTATGGGCAATGGATTGGACTCTACGATTGTCATCTTTGGACAGATTTTCAAAGGTGTGGATAATCTGAACAATTGTGGAGTACCAATTGCCTGTGGAGGATGATGGAGTGTCTGTTAGCAGTGCTTGATCATAAGGAGACTTCTGAGATTGGATTTGAACATCATAAGCAGTAGATTGATCAGACTCTACGATCAGCTTCTTGGACATAGTTCTTCTTCCTTCAGAGTCCACCCTACGATCGTAGGGGATGTAGAGATTTCCAGCATGTCGATAGATCTTGAAGTGGGGCTGGTTTGTGATCAGCTTGGTGGCAAACTTCTTCACTCTTGGAAAGTTCTGAGCCACCGCCCATGCTTGAAATTGCTTATAACACCAACTCAAGTAGCTTCCATCTTTTCCAGTAATGACCTTTAGCCATGGCATCCACTGGAAGAACCATCTCATTAGCATATCATCAGGGTTGTAGAGAATGGTTGTACAGTCCATTTCCATGTTATTCCAGTTCTTGACCAAGTCAAAGGAGGTCATTTTTACTATTCTGATCTGTTCACCTCCATGGTTTATCCATCTGTCAAGAGGAGTCTCTGATGGTTCATTGGGAACTTCTATTACTATTCTCCTGATAAATCTTGCAGGTGAGAGAACAGGGTGGAGTTCTGAGTTTTCTGATTCCTGATTTTCAGAGTTGGAATCATTTCCTGCTTCTTTCTTCTCAGAACCAGAACCATTTAGATCAGCTTCAAAGCAGAGGATCATCTTCATATTGCATTTCATGTTCGACTCTTCTTGATCATCTCCAATGAGAAATCCTTCTCTTTGAATTTCATTATCTCGAACTTTCTTTATCAAGACTTTCCTTAGATACTTCTTCTTCACCGTTGGCTTCTTCTTCAAAGATCTTCTCCCAGGGATACTGATTCATCATCACTTAATTCAATGATGACATTTGATTGGCTATCGCTCCTTTTAGAGGCAAACCGGGCTTGCGACTGTAGCTCTTCCTTCTTCATAGAGGTTCAACTATTGGAGAGATGTACTCTTCTTCTTTTCATCCTACGATCTATTTTCTCATCGATAAACTTCTTTAAAGATCGGACCGGCAGGCGGCGCACTCTTTCTTTCTTGGCCTCATCACTTTCCTCGAACCATCATGAGAGCTTTCTTGGATTGAGGGACATGTTCTTCTTCTTCTAGAATAGTATTTTCCCGACCCATTCTCCGGCGGGTTGGGAAGTTGCACTTGGGATGCACTTTGATCATTCTCAATTCCTTTTTCTTCATCGAGTTGCTTCCTGCGAGAATTGGCCATGGGGCTTGAGCACTTTTCTTCCATCACATCGACTTTCACTTTCATTTTTGAATCTTGTTGGGGACTTAGCTTTCTTCTTCTTCGGCCCTTAAAAAAACCTCTTCTTCTTCTTTTTTGTGGTCTCGGCAGCTTGGGCTTCTTCTTCCTTATCTTTGTTCAAGGAGAGATTCTCCTTGGTGGGGCCTGGCTTTCTTCACTTCACCAAATTCTTTTCACCACTTTTGATTTCTTCCTGGTGGTGTGATTTCACTTGCTTCAGAGTCACTCGGACTCTCTGCTCTCCTTTTCTTGCCTTCCTCTTTTCTTTGGAGGCTCTCTGCTACTCCCAAATTGTCGACCTTTTGTTCTCCTTGGGGTTCTTCTTCCAGCTTTTCAAATAACTGTGGAGACATTACTCTGGCACATTCGTGGCTTCTCCTCATCATCCTTGATCTTTCCACCTAGCTTTTTCTTCAGTATGATACTCAGCAGAGCCTTCCATGAAACACTTTGGTCAGTGGTTTCTTCTCAGCCTTCTCTACCCACTTAGAGATATGATCAAACAAAATTGCTCCAAAGTCAATTTGTTTCTTCAGCACTATAGCTGACATAATCTTCAGTTGTTGATCAATCACCGTATCATGTGCAGTGTTTTTGCACGTAATGCACTTTCTTACATTTCAATTTAGAACTCATACTCTTCAAGAACTCCTTCTTCTTCATATCTTTGAAGCTAGAGTTTTCTTTGATATCCCATCAACTCCTTCGCTTGCTTCAATGTTCACATCTTCAAGGTTCTTCACCCCATTGCTGGGAACCCTAGGCATTGATTAAGGTCGTCAAGATTTCAGAACGAATCGACCTTTAACCTTGGTAGATAGAGTTCCGGAGTTTATGGAGATGTTTGAGTAGAATTCCTTAACCAAAGTCAATGTATACATGAGTACTTTCGCCGAGACATTCTCGAAACCCACTTCCTTTACGAGTCTGGATCGTCCCTAAACTTCTTCTCGAATTTGCAAACGATTTGGTTCCAAGTCGAATGCTGGGTGATAACTTGCCGCCTCTCCATTTGAATCATTCAAGACTGTGGGTGTTTGATTTAGAGAGATTATGCGAGATGGTCGACTAAGATTTGGTTAGACTCGGAAGGTTAACCGATTTGCTCTTGAAAAAGCTTTCTGGGTTTTGAAAATGGGAGGAGAAAGGTTCGATATCTTTTTGGTAACTCGCTCTGCAGATTTGAACTTGTCTTTATGGCGCCTTTCTAACTCGTGCATACTTAGTGATGTGTCAGCTGTCCATTGGTTGCACGTTGCCCAGTAATGAGCTATAACTCCCCACAACTTTTCAGTTATTAGAGGAGTGGACGTTTAATTGACGTGGGTTTGACCGTTAACCTTTTGATTCGTAGAGTAACATGATGAGATAGCTATAGACTCTACGATTTCATTTGTTTACTCAACGATCAATTTCTGAGAGATGCTGCAGTGGATGGCTTCGTCTTTCCTCCTTACTTCGATACATCATAGCTCAATCACTGATGTATTCGAACTTATCTCCTCAACTTGAATGGCTTAGCAGATGTCTCATTCTTCATGCTCCTTGAACTGGAATACCCTTTGGTAGGACTACGATCGTTGAGTTGTCTTCTTCTGTCGCTGAGGTTGTACTACGATCGTTTAGATATCATTACGATCGTTGAGTTTGTACTACAATCGTTTAGTCCTCTTCAAGTTCAACTCTACGATCGTTGACTGACTTGGTTCTTTTGAGATGAACTAGATCAAGCATTCCTTCTTGGATAAGGTAGCTCAGGAAGGACCAACCTCTTAGAGTTAGCCAAGGGTCAGGTTTGTCCCTGAGGCGCTTTCCAGATGAAATACTAAGACAGTGATTTTCAATGACATCTCATTAGACCTTTTCTGATGGGGAGGTCTTTCTACCAACTCTGGATATCTGCATTGCTGAAATCGTGGTGTCCTTCTGCTCTTACACTACGATCATGCGTTTGATCGTAGGAACTTCACGATTATGGATTGGGTGGTGAAGGGTTATCGGTAAGACGCTTTTGACGCTTCTACCGACTATGGATCTTCATATGGTTCATCGCCCACAAAGTTTTGGGACTCAGAATGGTACATCTCTTCCGTGTTTAATAGTCTTTATTATTCCTTAACGGATCACCGCTTCCCCATTGTTGATTCTGTCTTTTCTCGGATAGATGTGATTCCTTCTTCATGTTTATTTGAAGGTCACCAAAGATTTCTCCTTCCGATCAAATCATCATCGTTGCTTATTTTTCCTTGTATCGTAGAGATGAGTATTTTCGTGATTGATCACTCTACGATCATTTGACAAAGACTGAGCGTAGTCTTCTTTGTCGATCCTTTGTTTGAGAAGTTACGCTTCATAAAGAACTCCTTTTGTCTTAAGCTCAATGATTTTCTCATTTGTGAGCTTCCTTGAGGATCCTTTCCATAAAGCATGTCTTTCTTGATATGGACACATGAATCCTCTTTATCTTCCTCGTTTCATGGCATGCTCTCTCATATACGATGTGCGCGCCATGTGAGCTCCATTCCGGTTAGCTCGGAGGGTCTTCAAGACGAAGCTTGAACATATAGGAACTTTATCGACTCATTTCGAGCAGTCCCTTAGCCTTCTGCTGGTTGTATCTTCTTGACTGAAGTCTTCTGCTTCATCATTCCTTAGTGTGGTTAGATTGTCCAAATACCGCAGTTTAAATATATTTCTATTTTTGGTACCCATAGTTAAATGGGTCCTGCTAGGTTAGTTTTCTAAACCCCCATTCTCTTATTTGGATAATCATCATTTTTATCATCAATGAGATATATCCATACATGCAACTATCTTATGATAATATATTTTGAGATGCATGATGGTGAGTGTGTGTGATCTGACATTTAATAACACACTCTCTATCTATGATGGTTTCATCATTCACTGGGTTATGTTCACAATGTTTAAGTGTTCACAGAGTGAGAATCAGCTCCACGATTTTAGGAGTATCCAGTTGATTCATTGAGGTGATCAGTTTCTACAAATCAGCAAAATCCTCTTGCAGGTTTGTACATACATACTAACCCATCAACAAAGATTACTCCACATAACGTTCATTAAGTCTGTGATGCTCTTATGACCCATTTCAGACTTCCTTCAAGATATCATCTTTAACCTAAAACTTGGATAGAGAGAAAATTTGTAGTCATTTGAGTTTCCATCCTCATGTTACTTTCTCTCTTCACCTTTTAGGTAGATTATGACTCCTTGACGAT
This sequence comes from Panax ginseng, assembly GCA_020205605.1. Taxonomy (NCBI): domain Eukaryota; kingdom Viridiplantae; phylum Streptophyta; class Magnoliopsida; order Apiales; family Araliaceae; genus Panax; species Panax ginseng. The sequence continues at coordinate 17,701,916 of CM035145.1, read as the reverse complement.
CAATCTTTGTTATAGTTCATATGAAGATGCAATAATGATGTACATTTATAATAGTGAGGAACTGTACCTTTTCTTTGCCATTCTGAAAGCGCTTATTTATTGAAGATATACTTGAGTTTGGGTATTGATGTTCATGGCTTTACTTTTGCTCTCCGACGACAATGCTCTTGTTGGCCTTTCATCAATCACCGTGGTCTTGAAGATGTAGATCGAGAGAATCGTAGCATTAAGATCTTTGACATTTTTGAGTTTACAAAGATAGCACCCGTTTGTTGGTTGGTCACTCATAAGTTTGAGAAGATTTTCTTTCTCCTCTCGATCAAGATTTCTTAGACGCGTGACCTCTTCATCTTCGGGACCGATGATGAATGCTTTACTCTTTGTCACCGATGTCTCTTGCTCTCTTTTTCTCGCCTTGTCTTGACTACAAGATTGAAAGAGCTAGGTTGGTCTTGTTGATATAAAGATCGAGGATATGGACCAATCTGGCGAACCTTTCTGTGTGTATACACATTTTACCTATACACGATATTTCCAACGCGTGTGAGCTCTTCTCGCATATAACAAGTTACTTACTACTAAACTAAGTTTAGAACAATGTTGGTGCCTTGGATCGGACTCAAAGCGATTTGCTTTTGAATATAGCATGAGAACTCCGCTTTGATACTAATTGTTAGTTCCCGAGGGCAATAGATCTGTAAGGGGGGTTGAATAGATCCTTTTTATTTCAAATACTTTTCTGGTTTATGATGTATTGTTCATATTAGAGTATATGACAAACATAAGAATCTTTTCAAGCACAGCGAAATAAGTAAAAGATTCCCCTTCATTGATATATTCATAATTATACGTATAATGTTTATTGGGTTAGTTTAGTTGTAAGCAGTTAAAAAATACATAGCAGTTATAACAATTATATACATAATGTAAAAGACACAAGAGGTTTTAAGTGGTTCAGAGACCCAAGCTCCTAATCCACTCTTCTACTTTCAACTAGCAGGATTTCCACTAAGGAAGGGCAGCACCCTGAATCTCTACGATTCCTTTAAGGCCAGCAGCCTTGGGACTCTTCTAGTTCCCTAAGAACTCTTCAAGCCCAACAGGCTTGGAACTTCGTTTAGTCCCTCTGGACAAGGACCCTTTGGCCTTGCTTTGTTTAGTCCTCCCGACAAGGACCCTTTGGCCTCGCTTCATTTAGTCCCTCTCGACAAGGACCCCTCGTGCCCCGCTTCGTTGAGTTGTTTGTTTGTTGTTGTTGGAGTTTGTCTTTGAGCCGCTAAGATGTCTTCATGCACTTAACATCTTCTATCCCTAGCAAACTGGCTTGATCATCCTTGAAGAAGCGGTTGAGTGTTGCATGATGATGCTCAAACTTCTTAGGTTGCTCAACTACTCTGGATGACCCTTGATGAACCGCCTTGAAGATCATTCTCCTTGGTACTTGATGGTCGCATACGAGAGGCTTCTAAGATGACCGTAAGCTCTTCTCGCAAGGTACTTAAAAGCTTTCTCATGCTTGACACCAAGATGGCTTTTGTGATCTCCTTCTTGCTACTCGATGCCTTCCCATGATGGACTTGCTAAGTTGACCGTAAGCTCTTCTCTGTTGTACTTAGAGTCTTCCCATGATGGACATCCAGATGGCATGATGCTCTTCTTTCTCTCGACAGTTCAGAACACTCTTCATGTAGTAGAGCTTTCACTTCTACATAGTAGAACTCACACTTCTACTTCTTGCTTGATCTAACTTTTGAGTGTTCTTGGTGGATCGTAGAGTGAGCCTCTGGACTCACTATCACTTGATTTGATCAGTCCATTTTCTCTCCAAAACTCATAACTCCAGCAGCCTTTGATCTTTGAAACTCTTCTACATTTATACATCTTCCCAATTCTTCCGGTTGGAAAGTAGCCAGATTGGGAAGCTATTCAAATGTCTTCGCAGATCTCGAGTTGCTTGAGGTAGATCGCTTGATGTGACATGTCATACTTTTTCTCGACATCTGCGAGTCTTCTTCGTTTCACCCGCCTGTCGGATGTATCACTTTCTTGTCTTGGGCGGGTTGAAGACTTTATCTCTTCCGATTTCTAGATCGAGGTTATCCTTTTGCATTGATGCTTCTCAATAAGCACTTGTTCAATATTACTCTTCAGATTGAACCGCTGCCAATGCTTCCGGTCTTGAGTGTATTCGAACTCTACGATTCGATGCGATGTCTTCAAGGACTGATCGTAATGTCTTGTTGAGTGTTGCTCGTTGGTTGGTAGAGTTAACACTACGATCCGGAAGAGTGTTGATTGGATCTTCAATGTAGAACACCCTTCCTTGTATTATGCGCATTGGCTTCAATACTTCATTTGCTTTGACAGCTTCTCGACATCGATGGCCCGATTCCTTGTCTCCGTCCCTTCTCGAATATTAAGACACTTCAGATTGTGGTGCGTCCAAACTTTACTTTCTCCATGTGATCTCCGCTCACTTATCATCAATGATCCGACACGGCACTTAATCACTTTAGCCTTGCTTTTCGTAGGTCGACCAAAGATCTCTCGGTTCACTTTCCATCACCCCTTCTTTGTTTGGCAAACACTACGATCTTGGTTACTTCCAAGGTCGTTGTCTTCTGTTCTCTTGTCAGCAACTGCATTAGCTGACTTTTCCTTAGTCAGCTGCTGAAGTCTTCTTTGAATCATCTTGTGGAAGACTTCATCACGAATGGCCTTTCAACTCAATCTTGATCTTTGATTAGATTGTTACTTAGTTCTCCTCGCTAGCTTCGCATGTCATTCGTTGAGTGCTTCTCCGTTCCCTTCATCGTGGATTGCATCTTTGCAGTGCCAACCAGAGGCTTCGTACCTTTGGATATTCTGGGAGTGCTCATTCGTTGAGAACCGTATCTGCTCTACGATCCTGACTTAGCATTGTGAGCACTTCTTTTGGAGTCGTAGTTCTGCACTCTACGATTCAGCTTCGGCTGTGCAGACACTACGATCCCGAGATCAGATCTTGACACTCTACGATTTCTGCCATGTGCTTGTTGTCTTCATCTGACCTTGCCCGACTACGATCTCTGCATTCATTCAGTGGACTCTACGATCTCAGAGTGTAGCCTACGATCCTTGTCTTGGCTTTGGCATCGCTAGACTCTACGACTCTGAGTGTAGTCTACGTTTCATACTTGGCTTCGGCAGATGGTCGTTCGACTTGTAGACAGGCTGTCTCTACGATTCTGAACATGACTTCCTCAGCACACTACGATCCCGAGGAAGCTCTTCTCGACACACTACGATCCTTCTTCGTTTCCCCTGGAAGTCTACGAACTCCGAGATCTCACTATCTTGCATACTTCTATTCTGCCTCGATAGCTCCCGAGTTGACTCTGACTCTCCTGGCAGACTACGACTTTTGGTGCAGTGCTCGACGATCAGACAAGCCTATATATTACAACATAAGATCAACCTAACATGCTTGATCTTTCTATATTTATAGTCCTTGTACATCATTTTTTTTAAGGACTTCACAAAGCTGTTTTGCTTATGTAGGATCAACCTAACATATTTGATCAATTCATTCTAAGTCCTTATACATATATTTCTATTATTTATCAAAGGACTTTACAACTTTTCTTCATGCAAGCATACTTGCATATTCATTCATATATATATCATAATCAAATCATATATTAAATAGGAATATCATTCACATGTTTATTCCTTACATAATACAAAATAAAATTCAATATTAAATTAAACTAAATTAAATTACACTAAATAATATAATATAATAAGATATAAATTTAATGGAATAAATTAAAACAAATTTAATTACTTAATATAATATTATACAAAATAAAATGAAATAATTTAATTAAAATAAATAATTACGTCGACGATTTTCATACGCAAGAACAACACCGTTAACCCCGCCTGATGATCCTCCTCGTTAGGGCTGAACAAGTAACCAAATTGGAACCGAAACCGCACCAAAAACCGCATGAACCGCATCAATTAAAATTGCACCAACGGTTCCGGCGTATGTGGCGATTTTAGGTGGGTTGAATAACAAAATTTACGATTCCGGTTTGGTTACTAGCCAAAACCGTACGCATAAAACCGAAACCGCACCATGTGTGTGTATATATGTATTATCTCTAATATATTCTAAAGTTACTTTTCACTTGAACACGCTTAGAGAAAACCCCAGTATTGCATTTTCATTTTTTCACCAATTGAAAGAAGTTGTTAGAGGTTATAGAGTCAAATTAAAATTAAGCAATTGGGTTTTGGAATTTCGAATTTGTTTGATGCGTTATTGGAGGGGCTTATAGCTGAGGGGCTCGAGCACTTGATGCATTGGTTAATGTCAATGCTATAATAGTAACAGTCTAATAGATTATTTTTCAAATTAGGTATAATTATGATTATATTCTATAAGTCCTCCCTGCAATATATAAGATAAAATTTCATTTTATCTCTAGTATATACTTTTAATTTTTGGGGAACTAGATAAACATTATTGCTTGTTATCGAATATATGCTCTCCGATCCGTTGTTTTATATAGCGTATGTTTTAGTTTTAAAGCATGTTTGATATCAATGCCGACTCTGTCATTAAGTTAATTGCTCGATGTAAGTTCTATGTTAAATTTTATTGAAGGCTTAGACTTTTTTGTTGTTTCAATTGGTTTTGGAACCGAAACCAAGCATCGCACACTTTTTAAAACCGCACTTGCACTAATCACAAAGCGGTTTAGCAAAGCGGTTTTGAATTTTTCAAACCGCACCTAAGCGATTTTGGGTGCGGTTTGACGCCCCTACTCCTCGCATTGGGGTAGTACTATTAGCATGACTTAATTTTGTAGATGATTTGTACATATTTTATTCATCTTTACTTTAGTTTAGCTTAATATGATGTAAATCCTCGTAGTTTAGTTGATGTTTGACGTAAATTAGTTTAAACATTGTAATTTAATGTCATTTTTGTATATGTTATGGAAAATTAGTTTATATTTATTATTGTTGGTCTTGGTAAATCATATTAAACTTGTATGTGAACATAAGCCAGTTATTACTCTATGTACATGTTAGATGGCTATAGTTATGTTGTATGTGTTGTTAGGATAGAACAGGTTTATAGGTAGTAAAATGTGGATTAAAACCCTGGTTATTGCCAAAACAATTTTTTTTTTTAAACCCTTATTCTTGACAAAATTTTATATTTTCGATACGGAAGATCCATTTGAAATAAGCCTGCTAAGTTCAATCAGCAATGCCACGTGGCAGCAGTAAACTCGACGAACCAATCTCGACCGAAATACTTTCGTTGAGAATAAACTAAGTCCGACAGAATATTGGTCAGAATTTGTTTTATCGACTTTTGTTATTTATGATCGAATTTTTCGACGGACTAAATAATATTCCGTTAGAATTAAGCTTTTTTCTTGATTCACCCCGTAGCCAGCAAGAATATCAAGAGTATGCAGCCTTATGTGAAAAGCCAGCCAAAAAATAAATGAAAATCGTGGAGTTAAGAGTTTGTGCCAAACGATTGAGTGCCATTAGATGGTGTACCCTCAATTCCCAAATCCCAAATGGTGTGGGTTTTAACATGCTGAGAATCTCAATTGTCCCAAATAAGATGATCAGAGGACCTAGAGTTGCATTGCCAATTGCAATCAAAATTTGTTCTAAAGGAGAGAAAAGCTAGGCGATTAGTTGCCAGCTAGAATGCTCAGAGATACTCAGAACTAAAGCATGGGGCCCCAGACCAGATTGAGTAATGAGAGGATCATGGAGAGATGTTGTAAGGGGTTAGAATAATTAATCCAAGGATCAAACTATAAATTAATCTTTGAGCCATCTCCAATATTAAATTTGATATGCTGTGAGGCAATAACTTTGAGTTTTAGTAATTTTCTCCAAATCTAATTAATTAAGAACAGTGAGAATGAATTTTAATATTCCAGAAATACTTTTGTTTGAAAACTGTTTGCTTCACCCAAGAGGCACATAAAGAAGTGGAGCTGGGGTCAACAAGCTTCCATAACTGTATGAGGATCAAAGCTTGATTCCAATCAACGAGGTGTTTAATATTTAGCCTTCCTTCCTGGTAAGGCAAAGCCACTTTATCCCATGTCATATTTTTTGCAAGCTTTAATTTGGCCCTTCCAAATTAATATGCTTAAAATGCTCTTGATGGAATAATTGTTGGGGAGGATGAAATGGGCTGACCAGTAGGATTGAATAGCATAGAGGACTGACTGAATCAGTTGTACGTAGCCTCCCAACATAAGAGAGAAATCTGTTGGTTGTGAGCTTAGATTAGTTGAGATAAGCTAGAGGAAGTCCTACGAATTTTGCTGGTAGAGTACCAAGTTGGAAGTCAAGGCTTTAATTCCACAATGGCAGAAGCTTGATCTTGTGGGACATTACAGAGGAAACACATGCTTTTAGAAATATTGAAATCAAGACCAGAAAGCTGTGAGAATTTACCGAGACATTAATTCCTTCAAAATAGTATCTATGTATGAGATAGAAAATGAAACAGTAAATTTGAATTCCTGGTAGTTGTGGGTGGTTTCTTTGTTTAGTGTGGGCTAGCTATAAACAAGCACCATGCACATGGCTATTGAATAAAATTAGGGTGATGGTGGTACCCCTTTCGAATAAGGGTTGCCACTAAGTGCTTGCTTAATGCTTGTAATTTCAAACCCCTTGTTTTAATTAGGACAGTAGCTACTATAGTAGCTATTGCTCTGTATCTTCTTCACATGCTCTCTCGTGTTCCCATGTGCTTTTCTTCTCTCTATCTATATAATACTCGTATATGTTTAATCACAGGTTATGTCAAACAAACTCATTGCTGTAGTAGGGGCCAGCCCTTGTTTAAAATCAATATCAATATTTCTGAGACACAAAATAACGACGTTATCCTTTGTTATATATAAAATGTATATATTCGATCTTGGTTCAAGGTCAATAAATTAGAGTATATATACTAATAAAAAAATTCTTGCAATAAATTTAAACCGAATTATAAATGTAAAACTTATCGATACTTGTAATTAGTAGGACGTATAAGAAGTCCCCACTTAACTAATAATTAAAAATTAATCTAAATATTCGCAATATATATCATTTTTTTTTATTAAAATCAAGTTGCAAGTAACAAATTTTGTTCAAAAGAAATGGGATTAAGTTTAAGGGATTAACAAACTATTATGTTGCTTCTTGAAATATATTTAGTGTACACCCTCCATTCTACAACTACTGTGTTGACTTCTCTCTTTTAATATTAAGGCTTATCACACGTATACATTCATATTTCTATTCTAAAATTAGAGATATAATATGATTTTTAAAGTCGAACGATAACATATTAAACTTTAAAATTGGTATGACTTGATATAGTTTAGAATAAAATAAATTTTGTGATTAATATTTTTGTTATATACTATACAATTATTATAATTGTATCAGTTAAAATTAAATATATTCACATCAATTTAAAATTTTATATGTCGTCATTTAATCTCAAAAGTCAAATTGTATATGAAAAAATAAAAAATTTAAAATATGGCTTGTTTTCCTTTTTGTGGCGGAGCCATCTGCAATAAGTACTACATATTCTTCGAGCGGAATTGAATAACTAGTTTTCATAAAATTAACTTCATGGTAAGTTGGTCAATTGATTAATACAGTACTGAAACACATAGAGATCACCTCCCAACCTGTGTGTCAATACTATTTTGATCAATTGACCAAAGTTAACTTCATACTAACCGCTCCCTCTAAGAAACTCTTTTCTTAGATGTTGTCAATAATTTTCTTAAATTCCCATGTTTGAGGATACCCTTTAAATACAGTGAATATTCATAATTAATATCAAGAGTCTCATTTAGAATACAAATCAATAAATTCATATACCTGAGGATGAGGTATTAACCTATATGTTTCAGGTTCAATTCTCATATAAGTGAGTTTATTTGTTATTTTTTGTGAAGTGTTTATTCCTATTTTATGTGAGGCTTGTTTAATTTGCGAATTTATTTATTCATCTTCTAATGAGATTTAATTAGTTCTTGACATTTTTAATGAGTTTGATATACATACTTGATTATGAATTATAGGGATACTAGAGGTAAATATTATTTTATAATAACGACAAGTCTTATATTATGAAGGAAAAAAATAATTTATAATAAGGACAAGTCTTATATTATGAAGGAAATAAATGGTGTGTTTGGGAGTTTTATGTATTCAGACTCAAGACTCAACTCTTTCAATTAGAAAACAAACCACAGCCCATTTTGATTCTAATATTTTATATTATAAGATCAATCGATGTTGATTTTTCAAAAGTCAATTTCAAATATTTTTAAATTTAAGAATTTATGTCAATATAATTATAAATATTATAAATTACCTAAAAAGTACCATTAATTATAATATTAATTATTTTCAAATTTTAAATGAATTATATCAATTTAAAATTTAAAACGGCACAAATTGATTTTAAAAAAGTTAAATTAATTTTATAATTCGGAACGGATAAAGTATTAGTTACATGATATCTATCTTCCAAGCCCATATTAGAATATCAATGAAATTAGTATTTGTAGTTTTCTCTTTTTAATTCTTTTTCCACTGGTATTGTATTTAGTTTTAAAATGTTTTACCTCTTGACAGATTGTTTATGGACTGGGTATTCCATCTCTCTTTTATGCTCTAGGCTTAATATATAATATGCATCTGATGGGCCTAGCCTACCAATTGAAGGATCATATACAATTTGATTTTTGAGATTAAATATTGAAGTATTAAATTTTAAATTTATGTGAATATATTTAATTTTAATTGATATAATTATTACAATTGTACAATAGTACTTTAATTAAAAAAAAAATCTTACAAAAAGTTATTTACAAAATGATATAATTGGTTGCTATCATTAGGTCCACCCATGTGATAGATTATCGACTAATTACACTATGCCGCATTATTTTATAAACTAATTTTTGCAAGTGCCAGCGTAACAACACTTATTATATAATATATAATAAAAATTATAATAATAAAAAACTATTTCATTTTAAACTTTTATAAGTTATACCTATTTTGAAATTTAGTATACCATCGCTCAAAAATTAAATTGTATTTTTAATTTTGGAACGGATGGAGTATTATTTAATTTAATTTTTTTTATGGAGGTAACTATTCGGTTGCAATAATCCAAAATGGCATAATTTTTTTTAGGTTACATTAAATGATAATTTTATCAATTTACAATTTTCATTCATAACAGTTTTTAAATTTTACCCTTTCAAAAATAGAAATACATTTTTTGGGTACTTGCCATAACTCTTCCCTTCCTATATTTAGTTTGAGTAATGTCAGGAGTCTTAAAAAAATTTTCTCAAAAAATATATTATTATTACATTAATTGAATAGATCTGATATGATTAATTATGTCATAAAAACATTTAATATCATATCATCTGAAATAAAAATTTTGAGTTTACAATTTTAATTTTAGTGACTGCTATAGTTATGATAAGTTCCGGACTAGTTGAAATTGATTAGTACTAGTAGTGTTTTATATGTTTTTTCTGTAATAAAGTTGTCAGGAAGAAAGAAGAAAAAACCTGATATTGGCCATATTATTGTTTAAGTATCACAAACTACTCCATTTATGTTCACTCATATTTGGGCTTGTCATTAACTTTTTCCTTTTTTAATTATGTTTTTCTTATTTTTGTTAATGGCCGAAACCCTCATTTCATCTAATTATTTTAATTTATATAATGCTCTAAAAACTTTAACGACCTTGAAAGAAAAATTTATACAAGAGTGTTTACTTTTTTCTTTTTTTTACAAGAACAATTTCGTAACCAAAAAGCATAAATTTTTTATTTTTGCTAAACGTATTTTTTAGCCAAAATTTCTACTCACTAAAATATTTTTAGAGAACCACTAAATACTAATAAAATATTTTTAAATTTTATCTAAAAATGTTTTTACTTCACGGCACACTTATTCAAGTACTCGTTTTATTGAAGCTATGAAAGTAAAGCCACGTTATAAACGGTCGTTCCACGATTTAAACTTGACTCGAAATATAAACGATTTAAATATGAATAAATTTTAAAATTTGATGAATTACTAAAATTTCTTTAAATTATAATTTTTTATTGATACTCAAATCATATTCGCTCGTAAAGTTCAAATTACTCGGGCTCGATTCGAGATCGTGTTCGACTCGGTAGTTGAACGATCCTCAATTAAATCTTTTTTCATACTATTATGATCAAATCTGAGAAACACAATACTCCACCCTACTCATTTCATTTACACCCCTAAGCATCACTTGTCTCAAAATTATAATCGAAAATATATAATACTCCCTTCATGCCTTACAAAGAGTCTTAATTATTTGTCAAATATATTTGTTAAAAAATCTCACCTTTGATATATCATAGTATTAAACGTTCTGGTCCGGGTGTAAGATCCCAAATTATTAATAAATAAAATTTAATTTCTTCTATTTATCATTTTGAAATAGTAAGGGTTGATTTGATTAATGTGATTAGTTATGGGTAAAATGCGCAAATATTTCAAATAAGCAAGTGGTTATAAAATACTCATTGTTGTTTGGAGAATATTAGTTTGGTCGTGGAATATTCTTGTCATTTCGGAGAATATTCGCATGACGACAGTAGCCTTTTATGTGGGCCCCATAACTTGAAAGCAATTGGATGAAGAAAAAGCGACAAGTATAAGTCGTTATAAATAACTGGTAGCAGATTATTCAAGATTATCTTTGTTGGAATACCCACGGTGATTAAAACACGATGTCTGCGTTGTTGAACAAGAAGCACATCATATTGCACCAATTATTGATTCTTACGTAGCAGAAGCGAGACGATAATTGTTACACTAATTAATCGCTCATTCGATTTTTATTTTATTGATTCAATAATTGTTGCGTTGATTTTTTTATATTACTGTAATTTCAATAATTGTCACTACACGTATTTTTTTCATTATCTGAGACAATAATTCATATTATCCTCAATAATATTATTAGATAATATTATTAGCAATGTCTGAAAGTTCTGCTCTAAGGAGAGGTTTGGTCACCTAATCGCTTTCGCCAAGAAGGAGAAATCTTTATTGAAAGCCCTCTTCCTAGAACGTCTTGGTTGCCAAGATCTTTGTGATTCTGTAATATTATGTGAATAATTAATTATTGATTTATATGATGAGAAAAATATTGATTTTATGTGGATATAGATGGAGAAAATTTTTAAAGTGACAATTGTTAAAAATTGATATTTTATCTTTTCTGATAAAATAATATTTTATTATATTATATAATAATGATGATATTTTTACAATGAATGTGGGATATATGAGTATATGAGGAGGAAGAGTATTTTTGTTGCAAAAGTTGTTTAAAACATGTTAAACATGTTGGTGGACCCATTTCTTGACTGAAATTTGATTATAGCTTGTAAAATCGCCCGTTTATGGATTTCGGTCAATTTTTGTTTGGAATTTGGAAAAACTTTCTTCTGCAAAGTTGTAGAGAATTGAATTTCCTATAAAAAGACGTGAGATTCAAATTTTCTGATAAAAAAGCTATTTATTATGAATTATTGAAGTTCCGAGGTTCCAGAATAATTGATTTTTGGAAGTTTTAAATAATTATATTAACAAAAACGTTTTTTATATTGTTGGGACTCATTTAACATGTGATTAGGTGGTGATTTCAGATGCTAAGTGTAATGAGAGAATTTATAATATAAATATTAATATTATATTAAATTTTCTGCTTTGGTGTTCTAAGCATTTTCCTATAAATAGGGTGCTTATGTTAGAATTGAAAATCACACAAAAAACTAAAGATTTCTCTCTTTTTCTCTCTCTATAATATCGAGCGTATTTGTGAGTATTTTAGTAATTTGAGTATTGCTATACGGTGCAAGTTCTTTTAAAGACTATATCCAAATTATTCCAAATGTAAGTACTATTCTTTCTGAGGTAAGTAATGTTATTTTCTTCTCAAATGATATTATTTCTTCAATATCATTATGCCGAAATATTGGTTGGAACTTTTTATCAAATTTAGAACCTTTTCATGTCGGGGTTACTATTCATGAGTTACTATTCACTAGTTACAATTTATGAGTTACTATTCACGAGTACTATTCACGAGTACTATTCACGAAACATGATGATTTTTTTATGAAATTTCTATCTTTTAGTGTCTGAGTTACTATTCACGTATACTAAGCCTATTCACGATACTGACTATTCACGAATCATTTACACTATTCACGTAAAAATTAAATTTTCTTTTACGTGTCCAAGATTGTTTTGTTATGATTCCTATCTTTGATTGGATCTATGTTTTGATCTTCATTCTTGAATTTTACTCCAATCTGGTTATTTATGAAGTATTTTTGAACTTGGATTATTTAAAAGTACGAATCCTCAATACTTGTTCTTTTGTTTCAATCGGATTCGCTTTTCTTTAAAACATTTTTCATCATCCTCATCCTAAATGATGATATTATCGAATATCTTTGGCACAGTAGTGCAAAGATGAATGATTTCTTGATGAATATCTTTGGCCCGTAGTGCAAAAGATGAACAGTGTTGAGATGAACATGACCGATCGATTAATATCTTTGGCTCGTGAGTGCAAAGATGAACAGTGTTTAGATGAACATGACCAATCGATGAATATCTTTGGCTGTAGTGCAAAGATGAATATTTGATTCCAGATATATATTGATTGATGTTACAGGGATAAAATATCGACGATTAACTTTTAAATTCATATATAGAAGATAGTAGTTTGCATTCTCTACTTAACTCTTCTAATGAATTATTATTTCATTGCGAAGATTGATTTAAAACCGGTTGTCTATTGTATTCTATTAGATTTTTTCATCGTTGAGGACTAACGATAATTTGTTCTATATTATCTTAGTCATAATGTTCTTTATCGGGCTAATGAGCTCACCTTTTCCTTGTTGTTCCATTTTTTCTTCTCGTGAGGCGAGAATGTAACGAGTACTAATCAAAAAGTGTGGAATGATGGTTCTAGAAGTTGTTTTAGTAGTCCTCTATTCCGTAAAAATAGTGTATTAATAATTGTAATGAAGACTTATTTGAGTGTGAATATTATCTGTATGATGACAATATTTGTATTTAAACTCACGCTTTTTATGTTGTATTAATAAAGTTGTAGTTGTTTTTTACATCATGTATTTTGGCGACTTCGTAATGGGTGTTGTATACCTATTTTGGGAAGCGTCTACTGCAAAGCCTTGGACGTTGCCAAAAATAACTTTTCATCTGCAGTGAGATACATCCAACGGTTAAGCAAAGACACAGACCTTTTAGAAGAAAAAAAAGACGCGGATCCCTTTTCGGGTCAAAAAAAGGACAGAGACCGGCTTGCTTCTTCTCAATCGCAAATCCAAGCAAGTTCTCTTTCGCGAATCCAAGCAAGTTCTCAATCGCGAATCCAATCTCACGACGACAAAATCGGTCCATTCTCTTCACAAAATCATTACATCTCTCACGGACGAATTGAAACCAAGTTAAATTGCGTTTCCAGGTATTTTCTAATTCTCTAACTAAATGAATGAAATCTAGGATTTGTGTGTAATTTTGATGCCGTTGATGGTAAGTAAGATTGGGGATATACACACAAACCCTAGATTTCATTCATTTAGTTAGAGAATAAGAAAATACCTTGGGAAACGACGAACTTGCTTGATTGGATTCGTGATTGAGAACTTGCTTGGATTCGCGAAAGAGAACTTGCTTGGATTCGCGATTGAGAAGAAGCAAGCCGGTCTCTGTCCTTTTTTTGACCCGGGATCCGCGTCTTTTTTTTTTTCCAAAAGGTCTGTGTCTTTGCTTAACCGTTGGATGTATCTCACTAAGCAGTATGAAAAGTTCAGATTTTTTGACAACGTCGGTGCTTACCGTAACGCTCTCAGATATATATATAAATCTAGAATTAATTAAATTAAGTGCAACAACAAAATATACTGATGTTACGTTTAGATTGAAGGAGTGGAATGATTCATTCCATTTTAATTGAAATGAGTTATTCTATACTCTCTTTCATGGAATAAAATTTATAAATTTGAGAGGAATACGAATAGTTCAATTCATTCTAATCGTTATTCACATTTTCATTATTCTAATACAAACGTGATATGAGAGCAAGGTTTTCAAACCCTGACCGGACCGCCGGTCGAACCAAAAAAAACCGGACCCGGTTCACTCAACGGTTCGGTTTGGACCACTAAACCACTTCTAACTTCAAAACCGTTTAGAACGAAGTGAACCTGGTGGTTGAACCGGTTGACCTGATGAAACCGAGAATCCTGTTCACTAAGTTTAACCTGATTATCTCCTTAAAGATTAAAAAAAAAAATATTACGAATTTTATTTTATTTTAGTGATTTAGTTGAGACTTTGTTTGGTATTTTACATATTTTTGCATTCATTTAATCAAACACTTGAACTTGTGGTTGAATTTCGGAATTTGAATGTATTTTAGAGATGTTTAGTTTTTTTTTTTGTAGATAAATTGATTAATTTTACATATTTACTAAATATTATATACAATATATAATAATAATTAATATAAGTAATTATTTATTAGTTATTACATATTAATGACGTCACTGGGTCAATAACGGTCCGACCACTGGTTCGACCAGTGACCCATCCACTCAGTAATTTTTTCGGTTCGATGTCCGGTTCGGATTTAAAAACATTGTATGAGAGTTTATAATAAATGAGATTATTTTGATTAAAATGAGGGATTGCAATATCTAGCGACTAGCATGCATGATTAATTATGATCTGCGCGCAATGATGAGACCTTCCGCTATATATCTTAATTACTTGGATCCAATGCAGTACGTGTGCGTTGATATAATTTATTAATTTATTTTTATTAAAAATAATAATAAATCTTGTATTTGGTTGGTTTTTTGTTTACCTCATTTATGATTTTTCACTATTTTATGGACAAAAAGTAAAAAAATTCATATTAAATTAAATTTAAAAGTATTTCAACTCGATTTTAAAAAATCAACTTTGATCAATTAAGAGCATAGGAAATATATATGACTACTGATATTACACCATCAACTTAATTTTAGATAATTGTTATTTGAGGTTGGAAAATTTGATTTTTTGAGACTATACTAGTAGTAGTATTTATAATGTGAGTGGAATCTTGTGGTTTTTCTTGTAAAAGTATCAATTCCCATACCGATAATTTTCATATATATAATTGCAAAAGAATTTTTCATAATATTGCTGCTAAAAAAGTAAAACAATGATTAAACATTAAGTTCTTTTTAATTAAAAATGATATACAACATAATTAAGTTTTCCCTAATATTTAAATAATAAAAAATTTTGTTCTAATTTATTTGTCGTTTACAATTTTCTAGGAGAATAAATTATTTATTTTCCTATATTACCTCTAACTTCTCTCATTGTCCCAAGAAATTTTCTCCCTTATAGACTGTAGTATTAATAGTTTTCAACTTTTCATAAAAGGGTAGTGATGAAATTTCATATAAATTTTAGTAATTCTTAAATGATAGTATTAGATGACTTTCTTAATTCATGTGCATGAAGCTAAAAAAACTATTATTATGGAATGGAGGTAGTACATATCATTCTTAATAACAGAATCGTAAACGACAAATAATTTTTTTAATAAGGGTGAAATCCTCTAAAACTACACTTATTTAAGAATAGAGAGAGCAGGAGAAAGAAAACTCCATAGTTGTTCACTTGTTCTTGCATTGATATTGAGGAAAATGCAGCAGTCACTTAAGTTATGAAATCCACAAAAGTCCTGATAATTTGTTTCATGCGTTTTCTAAATTTCTGATGTCACTGCAATTGGAGCCTACTTTTAGGGAAACACTATTTTTATATGAGTTTTTGATATTTTTACATGATTTTTTTTGATAAGATTCATTTTTTTTATATGAGAAATGACTATGTAAAAATATCAAAAACACGTGTGAAAATATTAGTTTACTACTAAGGTGGTGTTTGATAAAACTGAGTGTTAAGACCTGAATAGTTTAGACGTCTGAATAATATAGAGCATCTGAATAGAATTGTGTCTAAATGAAAAAATATTGTTTGATAATTATTTTTTTTTAAATGTCTGAATAACAGTATTTGACCATTTTAACCCTCTGAACAGTTTAAACAAAACCTGTTTGATAATCAGAAGGTCTGAATAGTATTTTAAATATATATTTATAATATTTTGACCACAATATGATAAAATAAAAATAAAAACTTACAAATTAAATTAACTTCAAACATAGTATCATGTCCCAAAAATATCAACATAGCATAATAATTCAACAATACAAATTAAATTAACTTCAAACAATTGTTAAGAGTTGAAGTGCAATTTGTTCACGTAGATTAACCATAAATTCTACGCCTTGACCTCGAGATGGTCAGACCAAGGTAGATAATAACCCCCGAGATGAGGTCGACCACGAGGTGGCATCTGTGGATGCCGTGCCATGGGTCACCGGTGATGCTCCCACAGTCCTGTAGGAAGTGAAGGTTGTGGGGACACCTAATTGGGCAAAGCAAGAGCAAGTTGTTGGCCATGCACATCATCGATGTGTTATCATTCACTTTTGGGTCGAAGCAAGTGGAGAAGCCCTCTCCTCACTATGTTTAGAATGGCTTACAGAATTGGACTCTTTCTGTGCAAGCTGAATCTTGACTAATTCTTTCTGGATTTCAGCAAGCTCCTGCTTCTCGCTTAGGATCTGTACGGACCTGTGGACCTGTGGACCTGAAGTGCATATACAAGTATACCTATGCTTATAAAAGAAAAGAGCTAACAGAAAGGATGATCACTAAAAAGATGTGAGCTCTATCATCATTCCTCACATTAGATGTGCGTATATATAAAGAAATAGGGACATGAACAGAGAAAAAAAATATCTATATATCAATATCACAATTTGTCAATATCACCCACCTACATGTCAATATCACAATTTGACACTTTAAATACTTCTACATCTGTTAATTGTTCTGATTTCGTTTTATTTGCTTACTTCTTTCTCTCTCTCTCTCTCTCTCTCTCTATATATATATATATATATATATATATATATATATAATGATGATGCCATCGAAACTTATCATTAACCCTTTTGCTCATAGATTTAGTTGAGGCGCCAGATTTAGATATAAGATATAATTAGGCTGAGTTCTCCTGCAAGTAATCAACTCACTTGGCTAGTCTATGAAAAAAAGATATAATTAGGCTGTATTTTACTATTAACTAGTCAATTTTGCTACATGGTTCACAACTTCACATGATTTTTTTCTCACCAAATTTCCATTTGTGATCATTTACTTCACTAATATCTAATATATAGTGCCATGAAAAGGGGGGGAAACAAAGGAGTTACCTTAAAAGAACACAAACATGGAGTTTCCTTATGAATACTTCAGTTCCATAATTTTAAAATTTTGAAGCAACCCATTAATAATGTCATGCCACAACCCACAAACTATTATTAACATGAATTAGTTAAACTAAAACACCGAGTAATGGAGTAATCAATATTCCCAATGTTTCATTTCAATGCCGAATTTGGTCCAGGAGAAAAGAAACATAGGAGAATTTGTGGCCTTGATGAGGTCAGAGATCGTAAGCAACATGCTAACAAATTTCACTCCAACCTTTTGTAATCATATAAACTAAAGCACTAAAAAGTCTCATTCATTATAAGATCTTTGTGACACATGGGACGATTTTGAAGATGATCTTAGAATCCCACAATATCATTTAGCTCATCATGATAATAGCTCATCAAGATTTTTGGAAAAGTTCTTCATTTGAACATTTTAGCAATTAGCTTGTGGGCATGGTTTAAACTTCTAATTTTATGGAAGTTCAAATATGAAAGCTAACCAGATTTTCAATTCACATTACCCAAATTGACCAAGACAACAGTAACCCAAAAATGATATCAATTATGGCCCTTTTCTAATTAATAACAATAAACAAAAAATTACTCACTTCTTCAAGTAATTGCTAAATTACCTGTTTAATTGCTTTCTAATGTAAATTTATTGGCGCCATGACCTCGTCATCTCTTTTAATGCCGATTGATTCTTTCTTCAATCTAATAAGCTTTACCTCTTTGCCAAATTTGGTGATTAAAAAGAGCCCAAGAAGATTTGGTCTTACATTTGGAGTATATATAGTTCGGCGGTTAGAGAGAAAAATGGAATAGAACGAAGTGAGTATTGGAATCACAGAGCCAAGGCCGGAAAATCAAGAAGTAGAACCAAAGAAATCGCCTTTAGCGCGTCAAAGAAATCACAAAACAGAAATTTTAGATTCAAAGAAATCGCACCAGTAGTTTCAATGAAGAACAAAGATGGATTTGAAAGCGAAGGAGAAGTAACAGACAGAACGGCATGATCAAAGTGAATGAAACGGGAGAGGAGATAATAGGGATCAGATTGTATTGCGGACAAAAGTTGGATTTTGTAATATAGCTGAGGTTATTTTTGTCCTGAAAAAATGTAAATTTGGTAAGAGGGGACTCTGAATGGTATAGAATTGTTTTTGAATCTTAACAATTAAGAGGCATTAAGAGGCAATAAATTTTTTAACAAACAAGTTTTGCCTCTGACCGAATAAGAGGTAAAGCTATTAAGAGATATTAAGATCTTATCAAACACCACCAAACTTTTTATCCTTACCAAGTGAATAAGAGTATTGCAATCCAAATTTAGCTGCTTGGTTCTTTTTAATAACATTCCCGCAACTCTAAAATTTGAGTTATATTTTTACTTTAAATGGTTATTTTGTAAAAATTTTTAAAAAATAAAATTAATAGGAATGTATTTAAATTTTAAAAGCAACAAATATGTATAGTTAGTTGTTAGGATCAAAATATATTGGTATGAACACTTAATTTTAGAATCAATAAAATAAATTAAAAAAAATCATACAACTATCCTAATTTTGAAAGGGAGCATCCTATATAGGGTTATAAACGAATCGAATTGTTTGCGAACCGGTTCAATTCAATTCGAGTTCGACTTGATTGCCTAATCGAGTCGAGTTCACATATAGTGTTCCGTTTGATTACTCGGTTGAACATGTTCGGGAACCATATGGTTCGATTCGTCTTTGTTCGCGAATAATTCGAGTTCGGTTCGGTAAGTTCGAGTTTGGTTCAATAAGTTTGAGATCGGTTCAATTTTTTAATTACATGTTTAAATTGTTTCTAAAATTCTAAATACAAATAATTGATTATTTCATATTAAATTCTAAAGTTTGTTTTATTAATAATTGTTAAATTTGTAGTAATTTTTTTATTACCTAAACATCTTTTTGTTTTTTGTAATAATTGATTATAAGTAAACATTTTTATTAAATAATTAATAAATAATAATGTGTACTTCTTCACCTCTAAATTCTAATTTAATTAAAATAATTTTAATATTTTCATAAAATTTTTAACAATGATTGTTGGATTATTATAATTTACATCCCTAATAATTTAATAAATTATAATTCATGTCATAAAGCACATAAATAAAGTCATTAATCATCATGCAATGACAATTTGACATTAATTAAAAAATGATACAATTCAGTTGTTTACATTTACATGAGTTATTGAAATTGTCAAATTGAGATAGAGAATAAAAAAATCAAGTCATCAATGTAC
This sequence comes from Panax ginseng, assembly GCA_020205605.1. Lineage (NCBI taxonomy): Eukaryota > Viridiplantae > Streptophyta > Magnoliopsida > Apiales > Araliaceae > Panax > Panax ginseng. The sequence goes on along the minus strand of CM035145.1, from coordinate 17,682,126 downwards.
GTATCGAGACTTTAGTAATAAAGTAATAATCATTAAATTATTTACTAAATAATTTTAAAACTTTAAAAAATTATACATAAATTTGAAGATCGAAAATAAAAGCTGGATATTAAATTTAAAAATTGTAAAAAAAACTTAATATTAATTAAAAATGGTAACAAAATAAATACATTACTAATATTAAATTGTGAGTTGTTGATAATCATTTGTTTGTAGACTCTGCTTAAAGTGGTTAGACCTTGAAGAGTTGAAAGGCTTTTCAATATTATTATTTGATTGTCGACATTTGTAAATTAAGAATTTCTAAGTACTTGTTAATTTTTAATTTTTAAGTTTTAAATTCTAACTTCTAAGTAATCATTTTTGGTTTTGTTCTTTTTGGATGAATGATTATTATAATATTTGGTCTAATTTTTGATTGAATACTTATAAAAGACATTTTTTATATTTATTTAACTGTTTTTTTGTTTCAAAATTCTAAATTTGTGTTCGTAAACAAGTTTGATGTTCGTGAATATAGTTTGTGTTCGTGAACGTTCGCGAACTGTTCATGTTCGCGGAAAAACTTATGTTCGACTCGATCATGTTCCATCAAATGATTCGAACTCATATTATTCAAACATGTTCGATTTCGACTAAAAATATTTGAGTTCAACAAAGTTCGGTTCGTTTGTAAGTCTATCCTATAATCTTATCCCCATGCCGGCCCACCCCAGCCCTGGAAAATCATTTGATAGCCATTCGTAACAGCTTTGCTGAGATACTACTACTAACTAATAATAATACCCTTTACTCGATCCAAACTCTTCTTGGTTTTACCAACTTGTTTTTATCGTCAAAAAACTGCCTTTTATCATCACCGTGTTAATCCCCCGGTGCCGTCACGCTGTAGACTCCTGCGTAATTGTCCACGCGATAATGGTGGGCGAGTGGATCTTCCATATCAAGTTTTCTCTCTCCTCTTGGGTTCGGCTGTGCTTGAGCCTTGGGCGGGGGGACTGAGTGGAAAGTGGAAAGAGTCATTCAAGCAATAATTTCCGCATTCTCCGTCACCCAGATGAGATCCTCTTCTCTCTCTTCCATTTGGTTTGCCTTGCCACATTATCTCTCTCTCTCTCTCTCTCTCTCTCTCTCTCTCTCTCTCTCTATCATATCTATTCTCTACTAGTTGTATATAATACACTATACTAGTAGTACCAAACTATACTCCATCCGCAAAGGAAGGAAGGAAGGCTTAATTCTGTGATGGTTATGCGCCATTCAATTCTGGGGGGTCTTCTTTCCTTTTTGTCCATTTCCTATTACATTACTACTATATACTTTTCTCTCTCTTTCTACATACATACATACATATAGATAGATAGATAGATAGAAGAGATAGAAGTGGTTGGTCGGAGGGAAAGAGAGAAAGGGCGACGTGCCTGCATTTCTACTTTTCAAATGCTCTTATTTGTCGTCCTCTTCTTTTGACTTCCATATTCTCATTTTCCATTTTCATCTCATCTCAATCTCATCTCATCATTATTCTCATCCTAATTATCAACCCTCTCATTTTTCTCTGAAACAAACAACACCCCCCCTTTCAACTTTATTGATTGAGATTTTTCTAGAATGAGAATGAGAATGAGAATGAGAAAAGTTTCAATCTTTTTCATAAAGTCATCATCTTCTTCTGAAAGGGTATTTTTTGTTCTAGCCCCCGTTTAACATTCTTGGTTATCTCGCACATATAGAAAGATTAGAGCTTGATGTGAGAAGAGAGATTTCCATTCATGGACCATTCCGTGCCCTGTTTTTCCAGATAAAGTTTCACCTAATTTTCTCCCCCTCATCGATCCAATAATTCTTCTCCTAATATATATAGATTGCAGGCACAATTAATCTAATCCCCTCAATTTCACCATTTTTTTTATTTCATTGACTTCCAATTTTAAATCTTGGAATCTCTACCCAACCAAATCCCTCTTCCATCCAGCTCATTCAATTGGGAATGTTCTTTTAATCTCTTTCCCCCCATTTCCTATACTTAATCTCTCTCTCCCGCATACACATCCCAATAGTATTGTTACATTGTTTTGGTCAACACTTCTTTCTTTAAATAAATTAACTCTTGCTGCTGCTTCTTCTTTATCCCAACATCAATCTCTTTGGTGGGTGGGTTTGGCGATGGGTTGCGCCTCATCAAAGCAAGAACAACCAGTATGCCGGAACTGCCAGGAGCCGTTAGCACCATTGCCACGAAGCTACTCGATGCACGTACACCACCTGCCGCAACGCCAAGGCGATACGTACCATGTTGTAGCTCTCACCTCCACTACATTGGGTTCTCTCAAGCTCGACTCCTTCAATCAAAATCACCGTATCAATGGCCACACAGATGCTCCAAGTCCAAGTCCGAGTCCGAGTTCTAGTCCTAGTCCTAGTCCGATTGATGACAAGGGTAAAACTAATGGTATTGATCAGGCAAAGAGAAACAAGGACTTCTCAGTGGGAATGATGGAGGCGAAATCATGGTCGAAAATGATTGATGAAAAGATACCAAAAGTTGGTCCAAGAACCCCAATTCGAACCCCACCAGGGGAGCCAGAGACGATCAATGCTTGGGAATTAATGGAAGGACTTCAGGACACTAGCCCTCTTCATCGTAATCATTTTCGTAGCTTTTCGTTCAGTATTGGTCCCAATTCAGTTCCATCCTCGATGGATTTTCCCACACCAAAAGTCCAGGAAAATGGTAAAGCTTCTTCCAAACCATTGTGGTTGGAAATGGCAGAAAATGACTCTCAATCAAATTCCATTTCCACTGCTACTTCAATAGTGTCTGAGTTTGATCCGGATGTTATTACCGAATTTAGGAAATCACTTGAAGAGCTGCCACCGGCTAACCCATTTCACCTCAAGCCATTTGTGCAGGCAGTGGCCGGCAACAATGAGGCATTGGATGTGATGGATTCCAAGAATTTGAATGGTTATAAACACGAGGTATTTGCCAAGGAAAAAGTGGTTTTATACTTCACAAGCTTAAGAGGGGTGAGGAAAACTTATGAGGATTGTTGCCATGTTAGAGTTATTTTGAAAGGATTAAATGTTGAGGTGGATGAGAGGGATGTATCGATGCATTCGGGGTTCAAGGAGGAGTTGAAAGAGCTAATGGGAGACGGGTTTAGTGGTGGTGGTTTGCCAAGGGTGTTTGTGGGGAAGAAATACATTGGTGGGGCTGAGGAAATGCGGCGAATGAATGAAGATGGGCAACTTGAGAAGGTGCTAGAAGGTTGTGAGAGGGTGGATGATGGTGGTGGTGGTGGCGGCAATGGAGTGTGTGAGGGATGTGGGGATGTAAGGTTTATGCCTTGTGAGACGTGTTCAGGAAGTTGTAAGATTTATTATGAAGCTGATTATGATGAAGAAGAAGAAAGTGAGGAAGGAGAATATGGGTTTCAAAGATGCCCTGATTGCAATGAGAACGGGCTCATTCGCTGTCCAGTTTGTTGTCATTAACATCATTGATCTCATTTTCTTGTTTCTCCTTTGTTTTTTTTTTTGGGAGTTTTTGTGTTGTACAGAATTTTGATACTATTGAGATAAATTTATCAGGTAATTTGCAATAGAGACTTTCATGCTTCCATGTTTCTCATGAAAGAAGAGAGGAATGAAAAATATGTGACGGGGTTTATATACATTCACCCCTCCTTTCTAGCAATGTTAACAGTTCTTCATGCTTTTGCTTACTTGGGGTGTCAAAAGTGTATCCGTTTTGTTGCTGCATTTTATGAGTTCTTGAAAACTATAAATTGGTTTGTGCCCAACAGATGAATGTCATCAATTCCTTGTATTTTTTGATGGTTTATATGTGCCCAGTAGTTCTTCAAGTCATGTGATGATCAGCACAAATTGTTTAGAGCAGGAAAACAACACCAATTTAAAAGTAGAAGAAAATGAAAATTATTCCCTCACAAGATGATTATAAGATTATATTGTGTTGTTTACCCATGAGCAGCTTTTCAAGATATCCCTGTCAATTCTACTCATAAAGAAGGTACAGTCGAACGTGTCTATACACATTCTTATGGACCCTCCATTTTCAATCCATACCATCATCCACAGGGTCAACAATGATATTGGCAATGGTAAATTGGTAATTAACAACTCAAATTTAGGAGTACAAACGCATATAGAAAAGAGAAAAGGAAAAGCAGAAAAGAGCTAGCCTTCGATTATGACACAATTAACTAGTATAGAATCTAGATAGAGGAAAAAAGAAATACATTTTGCAAGTCTGAAATCCTAGTTTGTTGATAAATGCAAAACTTAGTTCTTTACTTTACTTTATGTAGTAGAGGGTCAGTTCAGCTTCAATTATGGTGACACTTCAAGCCTATTAATTTCATTTAGAATTTAATTAATACATCTAACCACTATTTTCATTAAAATATCTAGCCACCTAACAGAAACAATCAATAATTAAGAAAAACATACAAATAAGTATTCTTAAAGCATAGACCAAGTTCTATGACCAGAATATGAATGAGACATGGCAGCATTGTCTATCCTGTTTCTCTGGAGTTGGTTAGTAGTTAAAAATCCCTTAATGTTTCCACCTTTCAACAATAAAAATGTCATTCAATTCAAACAACTGCTGGGCTCCTTAAAATACTATCAAACCCTAGTTTAAATAGAAAAGACAATAATCGCATAGCTAATTAGCTTCTACCAAGAAAAAGAGCATTCAATGTATGAAGATTGAAGAAGACAGAACCTAGAGCAGCTGTAGTAGGTCCAGGATAGACAGCAGTAGTTAGCCGAATTGACGAGCGGATTCACGTAAAGCAATAGAATATTCCCGGACATTGTGGTCCTCAGTTGGACACTAGTAGTATTATGTTTTGTCATCTGAGATTATCACCAACTTAATTCCATTAACAAAATGTTGTCAGTAAATAACAATAAGATACTACAAGTAAATTGTGCCGGAGTATCACAAAATCTAATCAAACAAGCCTCAGTAGGGTCAGTCACAACTCACTGGTAGAGAAGGAAAACAATAGGAAATGAACAACCATCTTCCTGATGAATAAATGCGCCATTATTGTTTCACCTTAACAGATATTTTAATCTTGAGATTAAAATGACCATCCAATGTCATGCAAATTCTGGTTTAAGATGCTAATTACTGTGACTGGTCACTGCAAATGGGCTTATACATATGCAGAAGCAATTCAGAAGTAAACTAATCATTGCTCAACTGATTGATAATCCTCGGTCTCAAAGATAAACCTCTAGCAGGCTGCTAAAAAAGCAAATATCTTTGTGTTTGTATGTCGAGATCTAATATAAACAACTTAGAAGATGTATATTACTACAGAGTATAAAAACTAACTCTAATAAAGTTCACTTTTTAACACCATGGCTACCCAAATCAGCTGCCGCCTTGGCTGCCCGAGTGAGAGCATCTGAAACCAAAAGAGCTCCCTTGGCAAAATAACTGCTGTTGACTACAGCATTTGCAGCTACAACAGCAGTTCTCCCTGTGTACGATGCAACTGATATGGTGGTTTCTGATACGTGGAACTTCTCGTCTGCGGCTTTAACAGCTCCCACTCCTGCAAGAACTTTATCGGAGAGTCCAACTTTGTTGCTAAGCTCAGCCACTTTGGCCAATGCTCTAGATGAGACTTGATGAGACTCATCAAAAGCTTTGGCTTTCATCAATGCATCTGTCCCTAATGCATATCCTTTTGTTATCATGGTTTTGACAACCTCCTGTGCCACAGTTACAGCTTCCCCAGGCGTCGAAAGAAACTGGTTCATCTGTGTGCCCTGCTACAATAAGGGAATGCTTAGCAAGGAAAGTAAAGTTGGCCTGGACCTAATTAAAAAGCAAAAGGAGTATGTTTAACCTCATAACCCTCTGAAAGAAGTACCGGTTGCTTAATTTAACATTTATATGCAGCGACTACAGAATGTAAATGTACTCCATCATTCATATACTTGAATTACCACCCTCCTTACACATATTCATCCATCTCAGATATCTCCAACTTATTTCTTAATAATTTTGAGTTTCATCAGTGCCGATACCCAAAAATAAAAATAAAAAATGAAACTAAATCTCTCTCCAAAATGTAATCAAAAGCCAGAAGAGACGGGAGACATTTATTAGGGCCAGTTTAAATAACCTCCCCAAAGGTTCAACACTACTATTACTATTAAAATTATTACTAGGTTTAAAGAGACACTATATGGATTTAATTAGATGTTAATGGTAGAAGGGTAACTAGGAATCGAAGTCTAATGATATTTGGAATCTTGGATAAAGGAATATCTAATCTTAAAATAAAGAAAAAGGAGAGAAGATGAAAAAGACAGAGAAGTGAAATCAGGTGCTGAAGCAGGGTGCTATTATATTAACTTCCAACTTCATGGTTAGATATACATTGTCTAAAATAATTAAAGGAGGGGTGGGGGTGGAAATCTTCCCTCCTTATTGTTGGTTTCACTCTTTAATCTGGGCAGATGAATGTCAATTCACTCCTCCAACATCCAACACCCCTCCTTTCTTTCTTTTACATTTAATATGATATGATCAGAACAGATCTAAAACACTCATCTTAAATAACACTCGCTCTTAAATAGCATTCCTTTATTAAAACTACGTCGTTTTGGAGATTCTTTAAAAATACAAAATAATATTAAAATAGAGTGGTCCCACTTGCTTTTCTTTTATTTACAAAAATTCCACCCACGACCCCACTTGTTTTTTTTTAAAAACTCCAAAACGACGTAGTTTTAATAAATGAGTGTTATTTAAGAAAGAGTGTTATTTAAGAGGAGTGCTTTAAATCCGTCCTCATGATATGATATATCTATATTAACATGCATTTACATATATATATACACACACACATAATTACTTTCCTATTCTGCTCTTTTGTTACTGTTAAAATCAAGAATGCCCGACTTTAGTCACTATAAAACACCAGAACCTAACAATAAGTGAATCAAGCGGAAAACATTTTCATGACCTCATTTCTTTTTGTTGAATCTATGAAAGTCACCGGCTATAGAAAACACAAATTAAATGTTTTCACTAGTCTTTTTGGGAGTCCCTTTTCTTATCCTCCCTAAATTAGAATTGAAGAAATGGGTAATAGAACATAAAATTCTTTTGGTGGAACCCACTAATCTTTGTTACAAAGCTGTGTATTGCACCTTCTCTATCCAACCCTTATCATACATATCACATTCTTCTGGAGAGTCATTACAAAATTTTAAGCAAGTCATGTTAACAAAAAAGAAGTGCTCTCCTAGAAGATTACTTACATCACTAAGAGCCTAAACTCCATTAGTTAAGAAGGAATCAAAGTCTCTGCACTCTGTAGTGACTAGTGAGGGGATAAGTAATTTTAAGCCACCTCCTATAGCTAGGTACCAGAATACCACGATATTTGAGTGCAGTACTTGGTGTTGAACTACCAAAAAAGAAAATGAAAAAAGGTTGAGAGAGAGAGCGAGAGAACGAGAGAGTTGTGAGTGCACGAACATTAGAGAGGAATCTAGTGACCCCATTGAAACTATTAGCATATTTGAAGTTGTAATAGATTGTGATTCTTTTATCAATTGGCACCTGTAAACCCTACATATATATTATAATGATCAGAATTAAAATAATAAAAGATGGTTGAAGGATTACAAATACTCCACCAAGTTGGAAAACAATTCAAAAAATAATAAAAAAATTTATAACAAACATTGAATAACCTATCTTTCCAAGTTTAGATTAAATCAAAAGTAGAAGAGGAAAGAAAAAAATACTTCTTGCAAAACAAGGTCTTCAATAACATGTGATTTGTTGTATGATTTGCATAAGTTTGGTAATAATTAAATCTTCTATTTTGACAAACAGGAATCAGTATTCGCAAAAATTCATTATACTCGCTCTGTTCCAAAATATAGGCTCAAGTTTGATTTGTCAAAATCAAATAGAGATTTCAAATTCAAAAGTTGTTATTCATTTAACTTTTAAAAACAATAAATTAGCACTACTTATATAGTTTAAAATTTCCATGATTAAACATCTTGAACTAAATTAATTCACATCAATTTTGAATTTGAAGGTTAAACACTTTGAAGGTTCACACTAAGAGCAAAGGTACAGACTGGATATACTTTAAACTAGCAGTAGTTGCAAACACCTCAAGGAGGCCACTCTAAAATACCTTACTCATTATTCTGAGAAGGGAGTTAAGATTGCGATAAAACTAGTCGAAAAAGGACCATACCGTTGAGCTACTTTCATTGTCCAAACGCCATGAATGACTGTTCCAAGGATCGGATTCATCAATAGATGTTCCCCAGGGGGCTATGCATACATGTTGATCTGCAATAGTAGCGCCCTGAAACAAACGTTAGAAGAAATGATTAAATCACATATTCAGGTGTGTGGCCCTGACATAGAAGAGGGAACATGCTCATAAAAACTGGCATTCAGAAACCACATATAATGTTACTTCTCTTCCTTTTTTCTTTCTTTTTTGGTAGGTTTGTACTTCTCTCCTTTTGTTTTCCATTTATGTCAGGATCATAATAAAAGGGTAAACTGGGCATAACTAAAATAGTTGGTATATTCTAGAATTAGATATTTTGTATACACGTGTGCCCATGGAGGTTGTTAGCATGTGTGTGTAAGATAAAAGAGTGGTGTAGGTTAGGAGTATTTACAGTTTTCAGCATTTTAGTAGCTATATATGTATGCAATGGGAAGAGTAATCCCAAGTTTTATATTAAGCTTTCTCTCTCTCTATCTCTCTGCAACTCACGAACTCAGTGAGAAATCTCCTCCTTCCTTCCTTATTCTCTCTGAATTCTCTCTTATATCTATCTCTATCTTTGTTTCTCTCTTAAATTCTGGTTAGGCCTCAGCTAGGGACTGACAATTTATGAAGAAAACATATTGATAAAAGTCCAACCTTCGAAAAACTGTGACAACACTTTACAGGATCACGGTTTTACACGGGTAACTTGCACATATAAAGATAGACTTTAGTGTCTCAATCAGAAACACAAAAGGAAGAAATGGAAATGAAAAAGAAAAAGAAACAAATCATCTTCAAAAGCGCAGCAGCAAAAACCAACTCTAACATATCAAGTACTATAAACCAAGTGTCTAATTTACCTTGCAAAACAATATAGAAATATAGAAAATTGGTTTCCTTCACCACACATCCAAAAGAAGGACAGTAATACATAACGATAATATTCAAATTCATCCCAAATAAGTTCTTAGTATTAAGGAATAGCTTGGCTATTTTAGTCACAAACATTGGTTGAGAGGTCTGAGTTATGGCATCGCTACTAAAAGAGAGAAAAAAATAAAGGACAAGTAAAATACTGGGGAAAAAAGGTCCAGAGATAGATTAAAACTATCTCACGATAGCTGGAGACGACAATTATTATTTTTAAAAAATTATTTCATGATATGAGAGCAGAATACTGATCCAATATGTTATTCCATTGAGCTGGAAATCCTTATTATCAGTTTGTAAGACAAAAACCAAAACTTGAATCTTATTACATAATAGCCTCAGTGATATATTTTTATTTGTATATACATTATAAATTGCTATACTTCCCTACACAATATTTCTTGATTGTAATCTTTCACCAGTTCAAAAACTTCAACACATTCAGTTACTATCCTCCATTATATGTTAAAAGAGACAATTGAACTGATCCTTTGGAAACAATAAGAAATTCAATTTTGTTGTAGGTTGATATATAAGCTGTTGAATGGCTTTACAAATGTTAACAGAGTAACAGTTTCACTTGCTCAAGATGGTATTTAGAATATCAAGAACCAGACCAACCTGAAATATTGGGTTACGTATGTCCTAGTGGCAAGAACAATATTAAGATGAAATGTACATATAAAAAATGCAGATTTAGCAATGTTACATTCAAAAGATTAAACAAAGCAGTATTATATTCTGATGTAAGAGATTTACATATGAATCACAATAATATAAAGATGATGGTTCCATGAGGTGCAAGATTGAAGTTACTGAATACTGAGGCAAGTAATAAAACATCTTGGGCTATATTTGCTGTATAAGCAGTACTTGAATTTAAACTTCAAAGCGTTATAGAAATACTTACACTGAGCAAGATGGCAGTTTCCAGTGCATAAGCATCTTTAAATGTCACATAAGCAGTACGAGCATATTCACCAGATCTGTATTTCACAAAACACTACTTATAAGAAATGTGACCTAGCTTCTAGTTTATAGCACACTCTGCAACTCATGAGTACCATAAATCCAACAATTTAGAGCCAGTTAACTTTGATTGCTATATGAATTATCAATACCCCAATTTTCTTCTTCTTTTTTTTTAAAATACTGCATGACCTTATTGGCTAGCCCAAAAGACAAAGTAAAAGCTGATAGTTTCCAAACTTAAAGGACCATCAGCCACTTAGATGTTCCATTATTGTCTCGGAACAAGACGAGCAGTTGTGTTTTAGTATGAGGGTTAAATACACTTTTCCCCAACTCTACTCGACCTCGATTTACAAATTCATCATTGGAATGAATTTTTTTTTACAATCGAGTCAGTGAACTACAAATATTTATCAAATCGTTAAAAATTCCGTTAAATTAGTTGACTTTTAATAGAAACCTGGCATGTGACCACTGACTTGCACATGTGAGAGAGAGATTAAATTTTTACACATTTGTCTATATAGTCTGCCAAGGTAGAAAATTTGTAATATTTTAATACTAAAATTAATTAAATTTGGGTTAAACCAAAATAATTTTTTTTAATTTTATAATATAATCAAACAAAAAAAGCTAACTTTCTCTTTCCTCATTAAGGCTGTAAAATGAGCAAACAGTTCTGGCTCGATTTGTACTCGCTCGACTAAAAGTTCGATTCGAGCTCGACTCGAAATATAAATGAGTCAAATATGAACAAATTTTAAAGTTCGATAAATTACTCGAACCTACTCAAATTGTAATTTTCGAAAAGTTTAAATTTCTCGGGCTCGATTCGAAATCGTGCTCGACTCGGTACCTAAATGAGCCTCAATCAAACCTTATTTTATACTAGATAAATTTTGTGAACCAAATCTGAGCAACTCTATACTCGGATCGACTCGGTTCGTTTACACCCTTACTCCTCATTCCTACTTCATCTTCCTCCTTTATCTGTTACTTCATTCATCTGCTTCCTTTATTTGTTACTTCATCTTCTTTGATTCAACCCTCACGGCAAACCTGACTTAACAATTCAACCCTCACGGTGAACAAGATTGTTAATTCAACCCTCATGGTGAGACATGACGGATCAATAGTCACTCATCTAAAACATTAATGACTAATTTGAAGAATTAAAATGGAGTCAAATTTGTTAAAATATATGCCACTTGGTGATGTGATTAGGAGGAGCTTAGAAGTTTGAAGCTGCGTAGATTGCCTTTAATGGTTGCAACTGATTGTATTATGGATCTTATATGATGTGTATACACAAAAAGCGTATTTTAGATCCTTTTACATGGATCTTTAGGGTTTTGGTTCCGGAAAACTAAAAAAAATCTGTTCCACCCCTGATTGTTCACCGAGATTTGGCGTTATCCCGCCGAAATATCAGAAATTAAGGAAAGTTATGGATACTAATCAACGTACCACAACTATAACGATAAATAAATTATATATCCTCTGCTTTTGACATGATTGAAAGCCAACTAGGCCTCGACCGGAACAAACCTCGTCGCTTTTGGTGGTGAGATAAAGGTCGAATCAAAGCAACCAAAACTCTTTTCACAAAATCTCCTTCAACAATACCAATTCGAACTAGCGAATTCGTCATCGCCGACCGCCAGACGTTCAATCGCCCTGTTTTGGTTCAACTGAATTTCTTGATTCATATGATTGGATAATATGTTTTGAATGATGGTTTTGCTTCAGATCTAGTTTCTTCTTTATCATATCTAGTTACCTCGCCAAAATCTGCGTTAAGCTTTAATTTGTTCTTTTAGTTTGATTTTAGTTGCCTAAATTTTCTTTTTATGTTTTTACGTTAACCTTTAATTTGTTCTTTTAGTTTAATTTGTTTTGTAAAAATATAATGGCTATTTTGGTAGTAATTTGTTTTTAAATATTATAATTATAATAATAATAATAATAATAATAATAATAATAATAATAATAATAATAATCCTTCCATTTCAAAATATTAGATAATTTTATATTTTTAAAGTGAACTTAAAATATTTTAAAATTCTAAAAATAATATGAATTCATTAATTTTATATAAATACATTTGTAAAAATTATACATTAATATATTTTATTATTAATTAATTTATTTATTTGTTATTTAAAAAAAAGAGAGAGTCCAAGCTTGAAAACCGAAAAAATTAAACTAAAGTCATTTTCTTATTATTATTAAAAAAAAATCTAAGGTGGGTCTTATATTCTACGTAAGTGTGACCATGTGGTGCCATGTAGATTTTCTGTTAAGTTTTTAACGGAATAGACGGTTTTTCAAAATTTTGTAAAGAAATTACAGTTCAATGCGTTGATTGTAAAAATTTTCAGTTCAGTGATGCATTTGTAAACCGAGGTCGAGTTGAGTGGGAAAAAGTATATTTAATCCTTTAGTATGACAAAATTAATATGCCTCATCAGATTTATTATTTTTGGGGGCTAAATATGCCTTATCAGAATTGAAATACTCTACCTTTCAAAAAATCATTTTATGCAACATTAATATCTTGAATGTGGCCGGTGTAGGAAATTTCAGCCACTTGTGCAGATAACAGCATAATATTCATGACATTAGGAAAAACAAAAAGCCAAATATTACATCAGAAGCTATTTGATGGATTACATTATCTTGATTATATTAGATGATAAATCTGTTCTATAAATCCAAATTCATTCGAATGAATGAATTTGCGCAAGGAGTTCTAAAGTATCTTAAATGATTGATCAAGCTAGATAGAAAATGCAAACTAATCTAATCCTTTATTTTACCTTTCCAGAACAGTGCAGTTGTCAAATGAGGAATTGATATCCCCCCAAAACAGACAATTCTAGAAATTACCTGATAATCTCTAAATGTAGAATGCTGCCACAGTTGTTGAAAAAATCATAAACATCCTTCTCTGTTGCTTTAGGAGATAGGGTTGTCACTTCTGCGGTATAACCACCAGGATACATGGTCCTGAAACCAAACCAAAGTTCTGATTTCTTAGCGAGTGAACCTTGTTGAAGCAAATATAATATAATGTCATCCAATCCATTTGAACAGTTAAGCTCTATGCTAATTAGTGAGAATGATACTTCATCAAACCAACACTACACTAAATTCTATTAGCTTCAGTTTATTACTTAACCAAGGCCAATTAGAAGGGGAAAATGGTGTGTTAGCGTGCTTTATTTTTTTTGGTGGGAATGGGGTTGGTTGGCAGGGAGAGACTGAGAAATAGCAAGCACTTTCATCATTGCAGCAGTCTTATATGATGCGATTACCCCAAGTTGTGCCTACCAGTGGTGTAGTACCAGTGGTGTAGCCAAGGTTTTCCTCTGCTGGGGGTAATTTTATTGTTTTCAAAAAAAATGTTAAATAAAAAAAATTATTATAGTAACAATTCTTCACACATTTTCTTGTATAATTATTTCTCATATCAAAATAAATTCGTAGCAAATATTGTAAAGTTTTTTCTTTTTGAACAAAAGTGTAAAGTTAGGGGGTGTTTGTTTGGAGCTGAATCGGTAAGATGGACGAGCTGAATGGCTAAGTCAGATTTTTTTAGCTGAATGGCTAAATGAAAGTAAAAAATATTAAAAAAATAAAAAATATATATTACCTATTATATTAAGTAATATTAAATAAATTTACAACAATTTTGATTTTTTTTAGAGGGATAAATTAATAAAGTTTTGTCATTCAGATGTTTCAGACATGTTAATTATCAAACAACTTTTTTCATAGATTCAGATTCAACTCATTCAGATTCAGATTCAGCTCATTCAGATTCATTCAGTTTTAATCAAACACCCCCTTAGCTAGTTAAGTTAAGATGTCCCAAAGTCAAACAAAGAACGGTCAATCTCCTAGGCATGCCATCTAATTAAGAATTTAAAGATGCAAGTTAATTAGTATTTCATTAGATACTTAAATAGAAATCCTAGATTCTAATTTTTGTAAATTGAAGACAAAGAAATTATCTTTTACCAAATGTATATGACGGTCCTCACCCTATCATTTTACTACTCCCTCAGTCAAAGTTTACTTGTCCTAATTTTATTTTTGGTTTGTCCAAATCCATTTGTCTTCTTCCCTTTTTAATATTATTTTTTACCTTACTCTTCACATACTACCCTCATTAAACTTTTAAAAAAAATCATTGAAAACAATATGATATACATTAAAAAAAGTAGCACTATTAACTTTGACATTGAAAGTAAACCACACTCCCTTTTTTTCCCTCTCACTCCCCTCTATTTTATTGCTCCAAGAAAGAGTTGGGAGATTAAATAAAACAAAAAAGATGATAATAGAGTAGCTAAGATGGGTAATTTGAAGATATTTTTTTTCTTAATGTGTGTGCTTTCAAACTAGGACAAGTAAAATTAGACAGAGAGAGTATATAGTAACTGACTAAATTCAATCAAATTTAATAGCAGTACTCAAATTATTTCATGCAAAATTTCACTGTGGGTGGGCACATGCTTGCACTAGCATGGCTCCGCCCCTTGGACCTGTTGAGCATCATTGCACTTTATGCTATACAAAAACAATTACTAACATAAAAGGACCTATTGAGCATCATTGCACTTTATGCTGTACAAAAACAATTACTAATATAAAAGGACATTACGCTGCTAGCCTGCTATTATCTAGTCAGGATGTCATCGTGTACTTCCAAAAGTAAAATTGGATTTTCTTAAATCAGCTTTAAAGACTCCAAAGATAGTACCAACTCCATTCCAAATAATAAGATCAATACACTTTTTAAAATTCAATTTCAAACATTTACAAACTCAAAATTGATAGAATTGATTTAGTTCATATCAATACAATTATGAATATCATAAACTACCTAAAAAGTACTACTAGTTACAAGATTTATAGTTTTCAAAACCTAATGAATCATGTCAAATTAAATTTAAAAATATCTCAAATTGACTTTTAGAAAGTCAGTGACCTTATATTTCGGAAAGGAGGGAGTATGATGTTTTCACTATTAACAAACAATCGCAGACCACTAAGTAAGTCTTGCTACACCTAAACAACAGTAGTAAGGTGCACAGAGAATAAGTACAACATGTATATATTGTTGTGTCCAAGATGATAGTTTTTGTGATGCAAAGTGCACGCACAAACACACATATATGAACAATTGACGCAAGGCGGAATAGCGATTATCCTGCGAGCTAGGGTAACAATAAATTCGCATGTAAAAGAAGTAAGAAAATTACCCTAAACACAGAAAAATCTCTCAATGTGTAAAATTATATTAATCATAAAATAAGAATGAATAAAACTCAAACCCACAAGCCCGGGTTTTATAGCTAAAGGTTTCCTTGTCAATTCGTAACAAGATTCCTATAATTATGGAAACAAACTTCTAATGGAAACAAACTTCTAAGATAACAAAGTCCTAATAGGTAACAACTTATTTATAAGAGATTTATTTTCTAATAAAACTCTACTACCATAAAAGAACGGGTTAAATGCAAAGTCGACCACTAAACTTTTCTGATATTTGGGTATTGAGCCCCTTTCTTCCGGTCAACGCAAACTGAGCCCCTTTCTATTCAAAAAATTGGACTTTGAACCCCTAAGCGCCACATGTGCGTTGACCTGCTGATGTGGCACACGTGGCGCCTACGTGGCACATCTGATGCGGCTTCTTTAGAATTTTTTTCAAAAAATTATCACTCCATAGATTTGAACTCACAACCTCAAGCATGAAACTTTAGTCATCTAACCACTAGAGCATCATAGGTTAGTTGTTAATATTTTGCAATGACTAATCTTTATATCAAAACATATTAAATATATTAATATAACAATAAAGATGGGCATATGTTTAACATCATATAAAGGCAGACTACTATCGCCAAAACGATAGTCGGAAGGAATCTAACGATAATAATAATAATAATAACAGTCATAATAATAATAGTACTAATAATAATAAAATAAAATAAAATAAAATAAAATAGTAATAATAATGATAATAACAATTAGTTATTTGAAGGAACAATAACAATAACAATAACATAATAAAAATAAAAAAAATAAAATAAAATAAAATAGTAATAATAATAATAATAACAGTTAGTTATAATAATAATAATACTAATAATAATAGTACTACTAATAACACTAGTACTACTAATAACACTAACACTAACAATAACAACCAATCAGTATTTATTCTCGTCTGATCCACCATGGAATTTGATAAATTTTAAAAAAATTAACATAATTTATTAATATTCAAAAATAATAAATTTATAAATATATTAATAAATTTCCATTCATTAGAAAACACTAGAAAAAACAAAATAGGAGAAAATAGAAAAAGAACATACTATATATAGGATAAATTAACTATTTAGCCCATGAACTATTAATTAGCTTTTTGAAGTAAGGTTATTCATCAAACTAATTTTAACATATTACATACTTAAACTCATATTTTGTTTGTGTTTGAGTAATTCTGATTATAACCAACGTACATAAAAAATCTTTTTATTTTGCGTTATCTTTCACCCATTTTTTAAATATAAATTTAGCAACATATATTCTTTTAATTTTAACAACAATATCAATGATAGAATTATTTGTGATATATTTTATTGTTTCCGTAAATTCACATATCATGATTCCAATATTACCTCCAATTTCCTCCAATTCACATATCATGATTCCAATATTACCTGTAGCGAGACAATAACAACATAATTATAGAGTAACTAATTGTGATAATAGCTCATATAATATAGAATATTGTTATAGCGACAAGGTTTTGGGCCAATTTTAATCTCTTGAGAATATTAAAAATAGCATGGCCTAAAAGTAAAAAATATTTTTGTTCAAAAATGATGTTAAACATATGCCCATCTTTAATGTTATATTAATATATTTAATATTTTTTGATATAAAGATTAGTCCTTGCAAAATATTAACAAATAACCTATGGTGCTCTAGTGGTTAGATAACTAAAGTTTCATTTTTTAGGTTGTGAGTTCAAACCTATGGAGTGACAATTTTTTGTGAAAAAATCTAAAGAAGCCACGTCAAATGTGCCACATAGGAGTCACGTGTGCCACGTCAGCAGGTCAACGCACATGTGGCGCTTGGGGGTTCACAGTCCAAATTTTTTAATAGAAAGGGGCTCAGTTTGCGTTGACTGGAAGAAAGGGGCTCAATACCCAAATTTCACTAAAGTACAGTGGTCGACTTTGCATTTAACCCATAAAAGAACTAATTAATAAATAATAATAAAAAATCAATCTGTCGACCTTCCAAAGTCATGACGCCACAATCCCGAAGTCACGACGCCACAATCCCCCGAAGACGTCTAAACTACCGAAGCCGAACCTCTAGTTCGAAGCCGAAGACGTCAACGACCTCCACGCCTGCGACGATCCTTCAACTCATAATACTTGTAATACTCTAAGGCCAACAACACATTATTCAATAACTCAACATCATCAGTCACAGAACCTCCTGCATCAGTCACCCCAGGTTGAAAAGAACTCGTCCTCGAGTTCACAGTTTTATCATCGGCCTGATCAAAGCAAGGGCTTAAATGCTTCACACGTTGAAAACGTTCGAAATCCGTAAATGACTAGGAATGCGCAACTAATAAGCATTATTATTGATTTTCTGCAGAACCTCACAAAGACCAATCTTCCGATCCTTTAGCTTGTTATATTCACCAACAGGGAAACGGTCTCGGGTCAATACGGCCCAAACAAAATCCCCAATTTCAAAAACAACTGACGACGAATGTCAACCCGATCCTTGTACTTAACATTGTTTTCTGTAATGGATCGATTCACCTGATCATGAATAATCCGAAGATGAGCTGCCATTTCATCCGTCTTGGGGTGCACTTGTCCAATTTGAGAAATAGGAATCAAATCTAGAACCCCATAAGGATTCTGGCCAAAAACTATCTCAAAAGGACTCATGTCAGTAGTCCGATTCTTCGAACGACTGTAAGCAACCTTTGCTTTAGGAAACGCCAGATCCTATTGCTTTGGTTTATTTCCAGCCAAACACCTTAAAAACCCAAGCTTCTGTTCACCACTTCGATTTGACCATCTGTCTAAGGATGATAAGCACTGCTAAAGTTCAATTGCGTTCCAAGTTTTTCCCACAGACTTCTCCAGAAATTACTCATAAACTTAGTATCACGATCAGAGGTAATAAACTGGGGAACACCATGCAAACGTACAATCTCTCGAAAGTAAAGATGAGCAATCCGATTAGGATCCATTGTCTTTCGACAAGCGATAAAATGAGCCATCTTAGAAAATCGATCAACCACCACCATAATCGAATCCATAGCCCTTTGAGTTCGCGGTAGACCTAAAACAAAATCCATACTAACATTACACCAGGGTCTTTCAGCTGTGTTACTCGGACTCGCGTGTTTTTTATGGAGTACCCGTGTCGACACAATTCGACACGGGTGCGGGATTTGTGTCGGGTGCGGCACTTTCAATCCGGATACGACACTTTCAAAATCCCTAAAATCTATTTGCGATTCAGAAAGGAAAGAATCGAGAAAGACTGAAAGAGAGGCAGAGAACAAGAGAGCAAGACTTACCTGCAAGGCTGCGACTTGGATCTACCGACTCTGGCCATCAATTTTTCCATGTACATCTTCTTCTCCTCTTCTTCTTCTTCTTCTTCTTCTTCTCCTCCTCCTCTTCTTCTATTCTAATGGGAGATGATGTTTTTTTTATTTTTTAGGCCAAGTTGAAAATCTGATGGGAGATGATGTTTTTTTTATTTTCTAAGCCAAGTTGAAAATCAGCCAAAATGGGTGGCAACCAGCTGTTTCTCATGAGGAAAAACAGCCCATGTGGGCCATATTAACACTAATGTCCAGCAAATAAACCTGCCCATGTGCCTGCATCATTTCCAAAGAGCATCCCGTGAGTCTAAATGCTTAATAAGGCCCCACTTGTCAGCACCCATGTGCACAGATCAGCTGGCACTTTCACAGCAACAAGCAGCCCCACATGGGACTTTGACACAAGCCACGTAGCACGGTAAAAAATATTCATATAAATGTTAAATATTCAGTGGTTATGCCAAGCGGCACATAAAAGTCTTAAAAAATGTTCCATTCTTTTAATGTAAAAAATATTTATTATTGGACATGTTAAATTTAAAATATAAAAAAATATATTATATGACGTATCCCCGCACCCGTGTCTAAATTAGGATTCGTATTTGTGTATCCTCTATTCTTTGATTTCACTTATCCGACACCTAAATTTGTACCCGTACCCGATACTCGCACCCGAGTCCGAGTAACACAGCCTTTCAGGGACAGATAAGTGGGTGTACAACCCTACATTGGTAAGAACTCCTTTAGACCTTTGACATACATAACATCCTTTCACATAGCTCGCCACATCACTTGAGACCTTCGACCAATAATAGTCAGCTAATATTAAGGCCAATGTCTTATCTCGTTCGAAGTGTCCTTCATTGTGAAGTTCATTTACTATCTTCTGTCAAAGGGAGCAATCTAGAATACATAACTGGAGTCCTCGAAACAGACACCCATTATGTAAAACAAAGTCATATCGCCGACCCTCTTGCACTTCCTGAACTATCTTCCCGAAAGAAGGATCCCCCTTATACATACATATCAGTGAAGACTTCAAACTCTTCAACCTTGTTATGCATAGTACCAAGGAGTAACGCTATTCGGCTTACCACATCGGCAACACGATTCAAACTTCCTGCCTGATGTTGCAAAGTGAAAGTGAATTTCTGTAGGTACGCTACCCATTTAGCATGCCTTCTGTTCAGCTTGCGTTGTCCATTAATATATTTCAAGGCTTCATGATCCGTCACGAGTATAAACTCCCTCTATATTAAATGATGCCGCCAATGTTTCAAAGATTGAACAATAGCATAAAATTCCAAATCATAAATAGAGTAGTTTTTCTCCGATCCTGATAACTTTTCACTGAAGAAAGCCAATGGTCGTCCCACTTGACTGAGAACGCCACGAATACCAACTCCCGATGCATCATGTTGGGTATTGCATATTTAAATTTGATGTTGAAAGTAAATAACCTTGCTTATGTGTAAAGTCCTTCAAAGAACATATGTACAAGGACTTGGATGATAGATCAAAATTGTTAGGTTGTTCTGTGCTTTATGTTTATCATTCTGTAAACGAATGTATAGAAGAAAAGATCAAAGCTGTTAGGATGATATATTTGAGATGTAATACATAGGCATCAACAGAATCGTAGTCTGTCGAGCCAGCCGAGGGATTGCTGAAGCAAAGGCAGAATCATAGAGTATCAAGAAAGTTGCTACAAAATCGTAGTCTGCTTTGGAGGGCCTCACTCAGAATCGTAGAGTTGGTCCAAACGCCTGACGAGCCAAATCAAGAATCGTAGTTTGTTCTCATAGCGTAGAGTTTGCAAAATCAAGCAAGCAAAGATCGTAGTCTACCAATGCTTAAGAGAAATCGTAGTGTTCTCCTCTATCAGTCCAGATCAAGCACGAATGTGGCAAGACACCACGATCATGATCGTAGTGCATCATCTGTCTGCATCAGAAGCATCAAGCTTTGTCCATTTGTTGAAGAATACAACAAATGAGGAATGGATTATAGACGTTGAGACTCTCGGGAATCCCAATGACCCAACACTCATCCTTAGTATATAACAAAGAAACATATTGAAGAAGCTAAGGAAAGTAATACATGTCAGCTGAAAACACCTTTTCAGGTGTTAGGTGAGAATAGCGATCACGTCAAAATTCGATTAGGTCGGATGTTTGAGATTTCCGATTTCAATCACCATCGATTCTTTCGAAAATGTCAAATACAATTAATGCTTCAACGGATGCCTTCAAACGGACATATTTCAAAGGCACCTTATATACAAATCAGATGCAGATGCAAGATTGCAAGAAAGTACACAACGAAAAGCTGAAGACCACTCAAACGCCAAACTCTACGATCTGTAAAGAAAGCTTGCTCCACTACTCAGTTCTTTCGAACACAAGCTTAACGACAACTGAGTAGCACAACTCAAGAACTCAACTCTTATTAAGTGAAGTAAGAAGTTCCAAGACTGCTGATCATGAAGGAATCTAAGTGATTCGAAGATTGTAAAAACATCCTTAGTGAATTTACTACTCGAGGAGTTGAATAGTGGACTAGGAGCCTTGAATGCTCCGAACCACTTAAAAACACTGTCTTTTATATTCTTGTTATAACTTCTATATCTGTCATAACTGCTTATCACCTATTAAATTGGTTTATCTTAAGGAAAACAAACAAATCTCAAACTCCGTTGTGATTAAATCATTAACAATTCTGACAAGTATTTTGTAAAAGAAAATTTTAAAATATCTATTTAACCCCCCTTCTAGATAACTATTGTGCCTCTGGGAACTAACACATCACAATTTACTTCAAAGACTTTCTAGAAGTCGGGAAGTGCTAGTACTGGTGTTTCGGTTATCTTCTTCTTAACCAGTTGAAAACTGTCTTAGACCTCCTGGGACCATTGAAATAATTTTCCCTTAAGACACTCGGTAATAGGTGCATTTAGGGTACTAAAGTTCTTGATGAACCATCTGTAAAAAGATGCCAACCCATGAAAGCTCCTGCATCATGTATAGTCTTCGACGTAGACCATACTAAGACTGCATCGATCTTGGACGGATATGCATGAACACCCTCGGTAGAAACAACGAAACCGAGGAAAGTTACCGAAGTCATAAAATAAGAACTCTTCTTTTGGTTGACAAACAAACATTCCTTCCTCAAAACACAGTTCGGAGATGCTCATAATGTCGAACTGTAGATAAGAATATCATCAAAATAAACAACTAAAATTTTCCCATGTAAGGTCGTAGTATCTGATGCATAAATCTCATGAATGTACTGGGCGCGTTAGAAAGTCCGAATGGTGTAACCATCAATTCATACAAGCCATGCTGTGTTTTGAACGTTGTCTTCCATTCATCTTCAGGTCTCACTCGAACCTAATGGTATCCGCTTTTAAGATCAATTTTTGAAAAGACTTGCTCCGGACAACTAATCTAGCATATCATCCAGACGAGGTAACGAAAATTGGTACTTCACTGTGATCTTAATGATTGCTCTACTGTCAATGCACATTCGCCATGATCCATCCTTCTTTGGCACTAACAAAGTTAGTACTGCACACGGGCTCATACTCTCACGAATGTACCCCTTCTCCATCAACTCAACTAACTATCTCTGCAATCCTTCAGACTCTTTAGGGTTAAGTTTGTATGCTGGCCTGTTCAGTAGACTCGACCTTGGAACAAGATCTATTTCGTGTTGAATATCTCTCAACGGTGGTAATCCTTGTGGAAGCTCTTCGGGCAGAAGATCGGCATACTCCGATAGTAGCTTCTGCACATTGGCCGATACTTTCACGTTTTCATCTGCCGAACTTTTCTCACGAGGAAAAAATGCATATATCACACCTTCATGCTCAACCTCTATTAGAAATCTTATCATAAATAATAGGTTCGGGTTCCCGACTGCCTGATCTGAACCGCATTCCTCCCTTCGTGGTGCTAACACAATCTTCTTCCCTTTTATACCAAGGGAATACGTGTTCTTCCGACCATCGTGAATGACTCTTCGGTCATATTGCCAGGGTCGGCCCAACAACACATGACACGCATCCATACACACCACATCGCACCACGCATTATCAAAGTATTTCTTGCCGATTGAAAACGATACTAGGCACTTTTTATTAACTGTCACCTCATTACCTTTATTTAGCCACGATAGCTTGTACGACTTCGAATGTCAATCCGTCTTCAACTACAATTTCTGAACAACCTCTTCGGATACGACGTTTTCACAAGTGCCACTACACTATCAATGATCATCTTGCAGACCTTATCTGCCACTGTACAAGTAGTATGGAAGATATTGGTTCTCAACCAATCCTCTTCGGGCTCTCCTTTAGGAGTTAGCAGACTTTTACGAACAATCAGAGTCTCATGTCCATCTCCATATAACACATCTTCGTCTTTGTACTCATCATACACAAGGTCTTTCAGACTTGTCCACGTCTTCTACATATTCTTCAACCAGGAGATTTTTACCTGATTTTTTTTCCATTCGACTAATTATACTACATTTTTTTAACAAAACGTTACAAAATTCGTCCAAGCCAATTGGCTTTTAATGGCAAAAAATAAAAATATATAATTTTATTTAGTTTTCCACGTGCATCTCACATATTCGTCCATGTCACTGCCAAGGTGGAATTACAATCTTTAAAATAAAAATAAATATATTAGAAACAAAAAAAGTTAGTAAAGAAGGTGACAATATATTTTTAGTATATTACAAAGTTAAAATATAAATAAATCATAATTAAACAAATTAAAAGGTTAATAATAAAAACCAAACTATCTAGATCTAGATCTGCAACAACTCTTACCATTTCATCTTTTGCAAATTACTAATAAGCATCTAATCATCATTATCCTTTATCAACAACTCAAATCCTCAAAATATCATCTCTATCTCCAGTTCATTATCAAACACATAACCCAATCTCTTAAGTTCATATGCATAGAATACGCTCGAAAAAGATAAAAATCCAACAAGATCAAAGTTGCGCGCCGACTCTAGACAAGTATATGGTTGTTACTTCTCTTCTTTTAAGCCTTCTTTGCTCCATGAGTTTTTAATTGATTTTGCCACTGCTGATAACTAACAAGAATTTTTCTTCAATTTCTAATTTAAGATTTTGCGAAGTAGATGAGTTTCGATGAGTTTCAAATTTAAGATTTTGCAGACCCACATATTGGTGTGAGGACAGCTGGTTTGGTACTATTTTCTCTCTAGATCTGATTTGCCCTAAATTAATTTCCTCTTGCCCATATACATTTTTCTCGGTAGGATATTGAATCTCAATATCGTAATTTCCGATAGAAAACGATACATGTCTATCCGCTAGCTAGCACATGATGTACCTCGTCCGTTGCAGTTAATCCACCTAACTTACCCTTGGGTTGTCCGTAGTCTTCCTCCTGGTTAAACGGCTTAACCGATGGATCTGTCATTTTAGGATCATAACGATCCTCCGCAATCACAGAGGGTCTTTCTAAATTAGTCTGGGGTTGGCCAATTGGATGTTTTTTATTTTAGGATCATGTTTATCCTCTGGCACAAAGATAATGATGTTATTTTTTTTCTGATTATAAATGGATCTATGAAGAATAGGTAGGGTTCAAAAGAATGGGATGAGAGAGAGGAAATGGGGTTCTCTTTCTATCAATATTTTGTATATTGGGTATTAGTTTTCGTTTTACAAATGGATTTTAATCGAGTTCTAATTACAAATTAAATTTTGAATTTAATTTCTTCTAATTAAGTTTTGAAAGAGAAAATTTTGTGCAAATTGGAGCTATTGAGATTATCTGTTATTACGTTATTGAGGATGAAAAAAATGAAGTACATTAACATGAAGAAGAAGATGAATTTTTTTTTGTATAAAAAAAATAAAAATGTAATTTTATTACTGCTTAAATGTAATTTTATTTTTATTTTTTTGTATAAAAAGTTTGTTTTAAGTAATTATTTAGCTTGTATATTTTTTTAAGTGAACTCAAAGATAAAAATATATATAAATGATTTTAATATACCAAAATATTCTTCCAATATTGCCTCTTTTCATTTTTGCCCAATATATATCTAACAAATTTAATTCATTAATTTTACATAAATACATTTGTAAAAATTATACATTAATATATTTTATTACTAATTTATTTTATTATTAATTTATTTAATTTATTTAATTAATTTAATTAATTTAATTATTTGTTATATATCGAATATTCTTTTTTTGTTGAAAAAAGAAAGTTTATTATTTTTATAAAGATGGTCTTACACAAATGTCAATTTGATTTACTTTATTTCTCTAGCTGAACTTCTCTCTCCTCTATGTAGATGCCACATAGATTAGTTGTTAAGATTTTAACAGAGCTAACGGTTTTTTCAATTTTTGTAAAGAAATTAAACTTTAATTGAGTTGACTGAAAAAAGAATTAGTCCAATGATGCATTTATAAACCGATGTTGAGTAGAGTGGAAAATAGTGTATTTAACCCACATCTGATATTAGAGCTAGTTTTGTTGTGGTGAGGAACGGGGTTGTTGAGGTGGTGTTGGTCTATTGTTCTGAACTCTTCTCGTCACCGGTTTCCTACTTTGTTGTTGCTCCGCATCACGTGCACGCTGACAAGCTTCGGAAACAGTCCACAGTGCATGAAGACTTAAAACGTCCTGTAGTGGCTGCCGTAATCAACCCAAAACCCTTGCCACTAACTGCTCCTGTAATTCGGATAAATCATTCCGAGATATCAATTGATAGAACTCTGTATAGTCATCAATTGATTTGGTGCCTTTGCCTCGATAGGTGAAGACACTTGAACAAGGATTGGGTATAACCAAAAGGAAGAAAGTGGCCTTGCATCTTCTTTTTCATCTTTTCTCAGTACGTGATTTTAGACTTGCCATGCCTCTCTCATGAGAGCCTTAACTGCTCCCACCAAGCAGATGCTCTGCCTTTGAGTTTAATGACAACCAGTTTCACCTTGATGCTATCTGGAATTTCCTTGTAGTCAAAGATACGTTCAACTTCATTCATCCAATCGATGAATCCTTTTGCTTGCAACGTATCAGAAAATTCTGGTAGCTCTACTTTGAAACCCAAATCATTACGACGATCATCACGTCGTTTCCATAGTTGCTCCCTATGGGATTATCAAAGTTAGATTCAAAATCATAAAATTCCTCATCCCAATCATGGTACGGGACTTCTTCAACCGAAATCTATCCACGATGACCAAGACCTTGCGCCATTAGACGCTAGGTTAACTCCACAACTTTTTTTTGTAAATCCTCAATCATCACGTCCAGAACGTTACAACCACGGTGCGGGACTTCCCCAGTCGGAACCTGCCCTCGACGACCACCTGTGTAAAGTTCGAATGCGGGTACGAATCTAGGTGTCGGACTCGAAGTCAAAAAATAGAGAATACACATACGAATCCTAATTTAGACACGGGTGCGGGGATACGGTATATAATATATTTTTTTATATTTTAAATTTAATGTCAAATAATAAATATTTTTTACATTAAAAGAATGGAACATTTTTTACGGTTCTTTGATGTGCCTTTTGGCATAACCACTAATTTGTTATATATATAATTAACACTATATTACAGTTCATAGACTCAAAACATATACTTAAATAAAAATAGCAAGTAGATACATTGGTAAATTTAACTTCAATAGTAAAATAAAACACTAAAATTTAAATCACTTATAAAAAAATATTAAAATTGAAAGTTAAAATATTTATTTATTTTGTTAAATTTAATATATATTCAAGAATAATAAATAAATATGTTTATTGATTATATTAAATTTATATTTCATGAATATAAATAAATATATTATTATATAAGTGAAAAGATAAATATAATATTATACTAATATAATAAAGTAAAATAATAAAACATATAATACTAATGTATTTTGTTGTATATAATATTAATATTTACTTATCATGCATATAATATAATATTCATATAAACTATATGTTGTAATTTACTGTATATATAAAATATATAATACCTAGTACAGTAGTATTATACAACTATACAACATTCATTATTATGTGTGTTGAGTGTTTTGTTTGCTAAGTAACAGGTGTCTCGTTTACATGAATGGATAGAATAACATGGGCCACCTGTTCTTCAGCTAGTGGGTCATGTTAGTGGGTTAACAAAATACCTAATAAATAAACAAAAGCCAAACAGAGCAAACCTTATTATCTTCACCTAGAGCAATTGAACGTTGAAGCGAACCTCGGAAGAGAAGGAAGTTACGATTCGCGAGTCACATCGGATTCGCAGCATCATGGCTAATCTCTCTTTCTTTCTTTCTAATTCACAGTCTATTGTGGTCGCGATTGTTAGGGCTAGAGTTTTAGGGCTAATCTCTCTCTCTCTCTTCCTTTCTTGATTTGATTGGCTTTTGAAAAAAATGAACCTGCTGCTAAGTCTTAGCAGCAGACCCCAAGTCGAGACCTCGCTTTATGCTGCCCAACACGACTGGACGACTAGTCAACGACTTAACAACCATGGCAAAAACAGTCGTATCCAGATTTTTGTGGCCGGATCCCATACTAGTGTCGTGTCAACACGGGTACTCCACCAAAAATGGCGAGTCCGAGTAACACAGATGACCACGACCACCAGCCATTAAAACTGATGAAATCTAACCCAAGAAGATGTTGAACTTTGATGCCAACTAACGCCGGGCGGGATAACGATTATCCGTAGACTAGGGTAACAATAAATTCACAGGCAAAAGAAGCAAGAAAATTACCCTAAACACAGAGAAATCTTTCAATGTGTAAAATTATATTAATCATAAAATAAGAATGAATAAAACTTAACCCACAAGTCAGGTTTTATAGCTAAAGGTTTCCTTGTCAATTCATAACAAGATTCCTATAATTATAGAAACAAACTTCTAATGGAAACAAATAACTAAGGTAACAAAATCCTAATAGTTAACAACTTATTTATAAAAGATTTATTTCCTAATAAAACTCTACTACCATAAAAGAACTACTTAATAAATAATAATAATAATAATAATAATAATAATAATAATAATAAAGTCAATCTGTAGACCTCCCGAAGTCATGACGCCACAATCCCAAAGACATCCAAACTATCGAAGCTGAACCTCTAGTTTGAAGCCAAAGACGTCAATGACCTCCACGCCTGCGACGATCCTTCAACTCATAATACTCTAAGGCCAACAACATGTTATCTAGTAACTCGACATCATCAGTCTTAGAACCTCTTGCATCAACAATGATCCATAGCCTAAAGGGGATGAAAACCTCCTTCCTTCCAACCCAATCCTAGCCATCTATTAATGGTGTAATAGCAGCTCAATCCGCATGATAACTATTAGGAGCCAAAACAATTATTCTGCGGAGCCGGATCCACATGAGAAAAGACATGATTGTTCCGTAACTAAATTGCACCTACCGCAAGACTATTATGCGGTAGGAATAAGCTCCTTTAAACAATGTTGTGGATGGGAATAGCTTTGCTTTGGCACTGCAGGACAATCCTGTTGTACGAATAATCCAAACCCAGTCTTCCGTATTCTTCCCTAACCCAAAAAATTGTTCCACATACTGTCCATAACTGAACAAAAACACCATTATCATCTCTTACGTTATATAAGGTTTTTATGCTCTCTGTCTCTAATATAATATCTCCACCTTTTTCCTTAAAAAAATTTCATGATTTTCGAATTGGTAAAAAGCAAGCAACAAAGATTTATGTAATTGGGCATGATTGTTTGGTTGAATTTGGGAGTTGGGCTGTGAATTTGGTGGAGGCCCAATTTCTTTTACACGTTCAATACATCCTCTCCCTACGATTTATTTTCTGCTTAGAATTGGGTTGTGTTGAATGGCTTGACAGCAAACAAATCAAGAAGGATTATGCGGACGGAAGAGAGAGCAGTCCAAATAATCTGCTGGGTTTTACTCCCATCCACAGCATTGTTTAGAGGAATCTATTCCTACCGCATAATAGTCTTACGGTAGGTCTGCAATTTGGTTACGGGGCAATCATGTCTTTTTTCATGCGAGCCCGGCTCTGCAAGATAATTGTTTGAACTCCTAATAACTATCTTGCAGATTGGGATGCTATTACAACATTAGATCAAGTAATGGATGGGTTGGAAGGATGGGGGGTCCCATCTCCCTTTGACTATGGGGCAATATATACACATACATACATATATATATATATATATATGTGTGTGTGTGTGTGTGTGTATATATATATGGCTGTATGTACCCAGTAAATGTAATTTGGTGTCTGATAGCATATAAAAGTAACTAAATATTGTTATATTTGATGAAACTTGACTTTCATAAGATTAGAAGGGAAAAAAAAAAAGAAGGATACCCTCGGGAACATTTTCTGCTGGCCAAGATAAACTTTAGACAAAGTAAGACTTCTATTGTAAGAGATGTAAGTAAGTCAAACAATACAAGTTTTTGACAATTCATACTAAATGCACTGACCAGTGGGGCTTATTACCCACCTTACCTTAAATGATTAATTTATAATTCCTAAATCAAAAACTGAATCTTGCCAAATTGTCTTCATGTTCCAATAGATATTCAATCTAAGAAAAAGCAATTACCCATAAAGATATATCACCTAACAATATGATTGGAAAAGCCACTTGATGCCAATGATCACATATAACTAATTTTCCGTCCAGTTAACTGAGACCTAAAGAACATAATTTTCTCTGTTGATTTTTTTTTGGGTTGAATTAACAGATCTCAACCTGAACAAATAATGTGCAAAGCTTTATCTTAAATAAAATTAATAATGTCCAAAGAATTCACAAATGTGCTTTGTTATGATTCAATAATACGGTCAACGGAGACAAATAACCTGATGGACATGATTATCCAAAAATCCCTCTCTCTACCATAACTAGATTATGTAAATGAACAAACAGACAATAAATTTAATCTAATCTTCTTAAGATTACTCCAACAGTGGAAGAATTGAGAGAACACAATTCAAAATACTGAGTTCTATATTCTAACAATTCGTGCCAAGCAAAACAAAGTAATCTTATAGTTTTCACCAGAAAAGCTCGAATTCAATAATAAACTAATCAAGAACTTACGAACCGACTGAAATCAATACACTGTACAACATACCTGCTTGGCAGCTTCTAGATCAGAAATTCAAGAGAGAAACTATCATCGCCAACCAACACCGCCTATACATTTTTTTAATTGTAACAAGATAACAACAAAAAGGGGGTACGATCACTGTTTAGCGCACTATTTAAGCCTTTTTTGGATGTAGTCTGTGTTTCTTCTCGTGATTTAAGTTTAATTACCATTATAGCCCCATCATATTTAAGCGATCCAAGTCGGTGGGTTTGATAAAGGAGACTATTGTATTAGATCCGTTATTACTGAGCTCTAAGTCATACGGCCCATCATCTATTTTTAGCTGCTACTCTATTAATTACTACTTCTTGTAATTGAATTTTTAATTATTTTAATGTTATGCTTGGATTGGAGTTTTCAAGTTTGGAATGAAATGAATCATTCTCATATAATAAAAAAAATTATGTTTGGTTGTAATTGAAATGGATCTAATCATTCTTATTCCACCCAAATTTATAAATCTTATTTCTTCTATTTTATAGCAGTATGAATTTAGCTATTCATTACAATTTAGAGTGGAATGATACATTTCATCTTTTCAATTCAAATGTAGCATAATGTCATTCCATTTTAGCAAAAATAAGTCTACTATCACATACAACCGCTCACATACACTCACATGCATATTTTGATGATGACTTCACGGTGACTTTGCTTTACTACTAACGTGGTAGTATCATAATATATAATGCGAAATAATGTGAAATTGTCAGATATGATAAGAGATTGTTGTTTTAACAAATCTCGTTGTTCAGTTAACTTACAAAAACTGAAAACATGTGAATTTGTGTTGTCATAGTAAAAATGTAATAAAATAATTGGTATATTTATGGTCTTAATAAAAATAAAAATGTATTTTTATTTTTAATAACGTTAGTGACTAAAGAATAGATACTAAAGCAGTACACCTTTTTTTTTGGTGCAAAGAAGGCCTGGAGGTCAAAGCATAACATTAAAATGTCTTGCAAGTTGCAATCATCAGCTAGCGTAGTTAAGGTCTCAAGTGGACAAGTATCAGTACAATAAATAACATAACTAGAATAATGTCCAAGCTCAGCAAGAGCATCAGCACAACGATTCCCTGTTTTGAACCTGAGATTATTTCTGACAGAACTTGTCGAAATTATATACATTCTGTCGAAAATAACAATTTTTTAAATAAATTCTAATAACTTTATTTCGATGGAATTTCTGTCAAAAATTAATTATTCCGTCGAAAATAACAATTTTTTTTAAAAATGTTTTTTATTTTAGCAGTTTCTAGGTTTTAAACCCATTTTTATACATGTGAACATGATTTATCCGAACAACACATACAATATTCTATGTTCTCATACAATGTAACTATAAAAACTTGCTTTATCCCAACAACATGTACACACACTAATCTAACAAGTGTTAATATGAATTAACTCAACAATAACAAATATAAATTAATGTTTCACAAGTTCTATAATATATCATGAGCGATTTGGTGAAGGCGAGCACGACTATACAACTCCTGACGACGGATAATTGAATCCATATAAGACGTCTCTCCAACACCGCTGTCATAACCCTCTAGAATAGCTTGCCGTCCAAGCTAACACACGTATGAAATGGTCCAATAGGTGCTCTCGGATGCTGACCACCAGAGCCTGTGAAAATAAATATAACATTACTAATATTAATTTATATTATTTTATAAATTATGATATATATATAACGAGAAACATAACAAATATTATTACCTTCAGGTAGTGTATATGTGATGTGACAACCCCAAAATAGGTCCATTCCATCCAACTTATTCTCGAAATCGCCAAATACATAGATGACAGAAAACAACTATAATTTTATTACAACAATTGTCGTAAAAATACAACAACACATATGTTGTGAGTTTGGATACAAATATATACCAACTGTGACTCTCATCCCAACTCTTGATATAGCATGTCACAAATGACACTTTACATAAAGGTATAGTCAAAAACCTGCTTTTAGAAATTAGAATCTTTGGGAAGTCTTTCGAGAAACCTTTCGATACGGGAGGCCATGCTTCAGATTATGATAGATATCATATGGCCACGAAATTATCCTCGGTTGACCCAATAGACCCCAAAAAAGAAAAACGAGAAGATTACTATCATATTCTTTCCAATGGTGAGTCTTCTCGACATATCATTATCTTCACCGCCTCTAATTGAGAATTAATATACTTCAAACAAACACCAAGATTATATAGTAAGTGCTCGTAAATATACTCAAAGAAGTGGATGAGCACAACTCACTCTTTATGATGACACGAGGTTGTATGTCATTAGACATCTTGTATGATAGTGGCAAAACACCCTTCCAACGTTGGGTTCGCTTTCACCCTAGTTGATTCACCAAATATAACTACTAAATGATAACCACCGCTCTATTCCCTCATACCCCTCCCCAATTCCACCCATTATACTTTTATTACCGAAAAGGAATTGTGAAGCAAAAGGGTGAAAGACAACTAACTCAAGAAAGAAATATAATGACTAAAGATAATTAAATTATCAATAGCCTTCATCAATAATAAATCGAGATTTAGAAATATATGGTAGATGATAAAAATTTCAACCATAGTTGAAATCTTAACGAAGCGATTCATTAGAAGAGTCAAATAGACCATAAAAGTCTATTATCTTCTATGTTAAAAATCCACCAACAATGTTTTATCCTCAGTAACATCAATCAACAGCTTACGGTCCACAATCATATGAATAACTCATAATCATAATTGTGATTCTAAATTTCTCTTCGCATCCGTGATTTAAGATAATTTTCATCATATGTCTTTTCCCAAACATCAAAGATCATGGTTATACCAAATCACGCCTTCTGCTTATAATCATACTAACAATTTCATCTTTGCACTACGGCCAAAGATATTCATCAACAGAACCATCTTTGCACTTCTGTGCCAAAGATATTCAACAACAAAATCATTCAGACTACGGGCCAAAGATATTCATCAACAATTCATCTTTGCACTACAGGCAAAAGATATTCCTCAATCGAGCTCATATTTGCACTACACAGCCAAATATATTAATCAACAGTTCATATTTGTACTACAATGTCAAATATATTAATATCTCAAAGAAATATATAATCATTTCGAAATTATATAAACAATTATAACCATGTTGATCATTTCACCTTTACACTTAAGCTAAAGATATTCAATTATAAATTCAATGGTCATGATCATACCACTAATAATAATTCAACTTTGCACTTTCTTGCCAAAGAGAACCAATAATCATGATCATACCAAAAATCTACTCATCTTTACACTCAAGTCAAAGAGAAATATCATCATTAGGGTTATAAAAATGTTATATATGATAATAAAAATAATATGATCAACATATAGTTTTAATCTCAAGAGTAATATTCATAAATCAACTATAATTTGGTTAAAAAAAGAAACCAATTTTATTAATGAATAGGAACTCGTGAATAAGAACATACGTGAATAAGAATTTCGTGAATAAGAACTCATGAATAGTAAACCCGACACAAAAAGGTAGAAATTCCAAAATAAAATTCATACCAATATTTCGGTATAATGATATTGAAATAATATTTCTTAAACTTATAAACAATTTATTTTAATTGTTTACACTTTACTAAATAATGCATTTAATCGTTCTAAAATGCCAAACTCATAATATTTCATCACCAATAACCAAAACCCTCATCAAAAATCTACATATAACTCATGTATGATTCTCAAGCCATAAAAGCATATTTTCCAATTTTCTTACTTCACATAACATATTTAATTTCTTTATTCATAACTAGACCATTTTCATGAAAAATACCAAATCAATTCCAAAAATATTTCTTTTCTGGAATTTAGCAGAATATAGTCCCATATTGAACATATATTTTTCCCGAAATTTTTAAAATTCATTTACTATTTTTCATATGGCCAAAATCGCCAAATATTTAGACATTTATCATAAATTGTACTTTTATCCAAAAATTCCAAAATTCACAGAGTACACTGATATTATATAGATGTACTCCCAATAAAAATTTTATCAATTTTAGAGTTAACCACAAGGAATTATAAGCGGTTACTTTTAAAATAGTCTTTTCTCATAAAATTCATAACTCTTAATCTATACATCCAAAAATCACCATTTTTGGACACAATCAATAAAACTCATCAAAATATCATTTCAAATCTTTTCAGAATTTTTGAATGTCAGAAAAATTACGAAACTGAAAAACATAACAACCCTTAAAATCCCTTACTATCCCTTACCTCAAAAAGCAAGACTTACATTGGATATCTGATATGACAACAAGGAAACTTGCACTGATGAATATCAACTCATAAAGTATCTAAATACTCACAAAATACACTCAATAATCTAGAGAGAGAAAGAGATAAAACTTATTAATTCTGGTGTGATTTTCAATTCTAACTAAGACCCTATTTATGGGAAAATGCTTAGAAACGCCATATAGAAGACTAACTCACCACCGATGGCTTTACTCATTACTATTGCCACCCACCACATTTGAAATTCAATTGAGCACATTTCTCACCAACCAATTCTAGAATTTTCCAAAATGTTTTATCATTTAAACAATAATCAGAAACTTTAATACTTCATAGAAAATAGCCCGTTTATCAGAAAAATACGAATTTTATGTCCATTCCACACGAAATCGAATTATCTACAACTTTATAGCTTTGAGTTTTTCCAAATTCTAAATAGAAAAATACCCGAAATCCACAAACGGATGATTTTTAAATACTTCCAATTCGACAAAATACTGATAAAATATCTCAGCATTAATTTCTTCATTAATAACCACATAAATAAATCCACCATTTATATCCACATAAAATAAATATTTCTTTATCATATGAATCAATAATTAATTATTCACAAATAATATTACAGAATCACAATTATGACAACCAGGCCGTTCCCAGGAAAGAGGGGGCTTTCCAATAAGAATTTCTCCTTCTTGGCGCGATTGGTGGTGAAAACCTCTCCTCGACGAACTTTCTAGACATTGCCAATAATGTCGTCTAATAATATTATTCAAATAATATGAATTATTGATCCGATAATGGAGATCTTTGTGCGGTGACAATTATTGAAACAACAATAATATAAAATATCAACGCAATAATTATTGAATCAATAAAATAAAATATTGAATAATAAATTCTGTAACAATTATTGAGTAGTGTCATCTTACGTAAGAATCAATAATTCAAAATCTACTGCAATACCGTGTCTTTCTTATGCAATAACGCGACATCGTATTTTTAACCATCGGGTATTCCAACAAGTGTTAATTCAGTAATAACTACGTCGTTATTTATAAAAACTCATTTTTTCGTTTTTTCATCCTCAGCGCTTATTCGTTATGGGGCCCACAAATGGTCTGCTACTGGCGTACAAAATATTCCCAAGCGTAAAAGAATATTCCACGACCAAACGAATATTCCCCGACAATTAAATATTTTATAACCACTTGCGTATTTTGAAAAAAAATTCATATCTCACCCTTAACTTTAAACTTTTAACAATTTAATCATTTACTGAATTGTAATTATAAAAAAAAATTGAATACTTTTATTTCATAAAATTCGGGGTCTTACATGTGAGTACTGCTAGTAGAGGGATTCTGAGACGCGACCCATAGTCTCAACTCCTCATCCCAAGATAATTCAATCTCGAACAGAGGGATGATGAAATTAAAAGGCTCAGAACCCCCCCTAGCATTCTGCAACTCAGCTACACATTGGTCCCGAAGATTTTATTTTTTTAATTTATTTTATTAATTTAATTTAATTTATTAAATTATATTATATTATTTATTAAATTAAATTAAATTGAATTGAATTTATTATTAATTTTATTTATTAGATATGATTTAAGTTATTTCATGTAGGTTTATTTTATTTTCTTTAATTTATTTTGTATTACATTGCATTATATTATTTAATTTATTTTCATTAATTTTATTTAATTAAATTATTTTATGTCATTTAATTTATTTTAGTAGTAAGAAATTAAGTAAATGTTACTTAGTTTATTTTAATATTAAAAAACTATTTGAATAATACATATATACATGTAGGGCCCACATATTTTGCAATTGAATAATTATGGCAGAAATTCTGTGTGGAATTTCGTCAGAAATAGCAATTATACTTATACATGAATCATCAAACACTTACTGAACATTAATTCAGTATACTCAAATTGATATATATATATATATATATATACACAGCAAGTTCATATCAAGTAGAATGTAAGACCCCGAATTTTATGAAATAAAAGTATTCAATTTTTCTTATAATTACTATTCAGTAAATAGTTAAATTGATAAAAAGTTAAAGTTAAGGGTGATATATGTAAAGTTTACAAAATACGCAAGTGGTTATAAAATACTCATTGTCCTCGGGGAATATTCGTTTGGTCGTGGAATATTCTTGTTATCGGAAATATTAAATGCGACGTACAAAATCCATTTGTGGGCCCCATAATGTAATAACTGTTGGATGAAAAAAATGACAAGTTTGAATTTTTATAAATAACACGTAATAATCGTTCTAACGCAAATAATCATTGGATATACGGTGGTTAAAATACGTCTGGCGTGGATGCACAAAGAAGCGACACGATATTGCACAATATTTTTAAATTATTGATTCTTACGTAGCAAAGCACTACTCAATAATTGTTACGATGAATTATTGCTCAATATTTTATTTTATTGATTCAATAATTGTTGCGTTGATATTTTATATTATTGTTGTTTCAATAATTGTCATTCATGAAGATTTTCCATTATCATATCAATAATTCATTTTATTTGAATAATATTATTAAATAGTATTATTGACAATGTCTAAGGAAGTTCTGTCTAGGAAAGGGGTTTGGTCACCTAATTGCGCGCCAGTAAGAAAAAATTCTTATCGGAAAACCCCCTCTTTCTTGGGAACGACGATCTGGTTGTCATAATTGTGATTTTGTAATATTAATTATGAATAATTAATTATTAATTTATATGATAATGAAATATATTTTTTTTATATGGATATAAATGAATGAATTAATGCTGAGGTGTTTTATTAGTATTTTGTCAAAATAAAATATGAAATATGAAAATTTTCAGAAAATTAGTTTATTACTTGATTTTGTAAAATCTAGACTAAAAGACATTTTGAACCCCAAATTTTACTCTCTATTTACTTTTGCACCCCAAACTTAAAAATGTGTCTAAGTAAACCCCAAACTTTATTATACGTAACAAAACGGACAATTTCTTCACTTAACCGGTCAAAAGTGACCGTCTAAAGCGGTAACACAAGTTTGGGGTGCAAATTATCTTTTAGTCTTAAAAATTGGCAAAAATAATTAATTTTAAATAAAATAAAATAATTTTAAAAATAAATAAAAATAATTAATTATAAAATAAAATAATTATAATAATAAAATTAAAATAAATATTTTGAATTAATGATTAACTTTTTAAAACAATATTTTAAAAAATGTAATTGTAAAACATATTTTTTTTGAAAAAATTGCTTTTACAACAAAAAAAAAATTTTAAAATTTAATTTTTAAAAAAATTGTAAAATAAAATTGTGTTTTACAAAATTGTAAAATACAAAATTTTTTTTACCAAATTGTGCTTAAAAGCTTCTAAAATAAAATTGCTTTTTAGACAATTTTTTAAAAAAATTCTTTTTTACAAAAATTTTTTTAAAAATTATGTTTTTACAAAAAAGTTATGTTTTTACAAAATAATTGTAAAAATAGAATTTAAATTCTATTTTGTTTTTAAAAAAGCAAATTTTTTAAATGTAATTTTAGTTTACAAGTTTTAAAAAATTTCTATTTTAAAAACAAAATTTTGTTTTAAAAAAAATTATGTTTTTACAAGTTTTAAAAATGCAGTTTTTTTTTAAAAAAATTATTTTCAAAAATTACATTTTTAAAAAATATTGTTTTTAAAAAAATTATGTATTTACAAATTCCGTTTTTAAAAATTTTGTTTTAAAAAAAATATGTTTTTAAAAACAAAAACAACTTTTTTTTTAACTTGTAAAATAAAATTCTGTTTTTCAAAAATTCTGCTTTAAAAAAAATTCTATTTTTTAAAAATTTTGTTTTTAAAAAAAAAAATTTAATTTTTTTTTATGTGGCAAAAATAATTTTTTTATAAGTTAATGATTTTTTTAAACCAGAATTGTGAGACCCTAGTTTTATGAATAAAGATTTAATTTTCTCGAAATAAATTTTTTTTTATATTATGGTGTTGATTTGATGTAATGTTATAGTTGTGGGTAATATTTACAAATTTTGCAAAGTAAGCAAGTGGTTGTATAATATTCGATTGGTCGGGGAATATTCTTTTTGTCGTGGAATATTCGTACGACGGTACAATCATTGGTGGACCCCACAACAGAATTATTGTGGATAAAGAAAACAACAAAAATACTTTATGAAAATAACGGCGGAAGTTTTACCGTTAACTGTTGAAACACCCGGTGTTAAAAATCTCAGTAATACACGTGGTCGCACAAGAAGGACACTCAGATTGATTATTGATGCTTACGTGAGAAGTCACCGCTTATACTCAATTATTGCTACGAGAATTGCTTTGATCATATCTCTCATATTATTGATTCAATTATTATTACAGATTATCATCGCATTACATGATATATTGTTCAATCGGGTATTCGGGATACTTTTCGTGTCAGAGTACTATTCACGAGTTACTATTCACGAGTTACTATTTATGAGTTACTATTCATAAGTTACTATTCACGAGTTACTATTTACCCTTGCTCTATTCACTCACTAGTAGTATTGTGCGTTCGGGTATTTGGGTACCATATTATTCCATGAGGAGATGTGCTTTAATTTTTCGAATAGTTGGTTGAAGATATAATAAGAATCATATGGATGACATGTGGTGGAAGTTATAATAATCAATCAATATGGATCATTTAGTTTAAAGTTTTAATAAGTAAATCAAGATGGACCGTTATTTTAAGTTTTAATAGTAAACCAATCTGGATCGTCCGTGTTGGGTCATGACATTTCCCCTCTTTGGGCCGAGTAAGTTGGGCTCACTTGTTTAATTAATCTATTGGGCCATCATTATTGAACCTTGAAAGTCACTGGGCCTAGTCACCATATTACTTCTATTTAACCCTATAAGATCGGGTCGGTTAATTGGACTAACCCATTGGATCATTTAATATCTATTACTTTGACTTGTAATAATGAAAAAGCATGATAGTTGACTAAGACACCTGCCATGCATTAATGTGGATGGGATTATAGCCTACCGACCAGATATAAATAAAGACCAAAGGGTAGTGAGAGATCACAGGCGGTGGCGGGACCCATTAGATCACTTGGGTCGTGGTCGAGGTAGTGGGTGACACGAAAACCCAAAAAGAAGAGAGTATAACCTATCAACTAAGTCTTCACAAACAGGTACGTTCTCATACACGTTCTCATTCATATTCACAAAAACACAATTGAGAACTATTATCTCTCTTAATACACTAGACATTACATCCTCCATGGTTAACCTTGTGAACACGTATACTTACTCTCACGTCTGAAATTATCCCCTCACCGGTCCTACCGCTGCTTGTGGGTGTTTATCGTGTTTTGTCTCGCAGATCGTAGGCGTCTTACGTGATTGGGACGTGGCAGAAGATCCTAGCATTAACATTGGAGCTAGAAGGAGGGGTGAGTTCTAGTGTCATTGAAATTTTCAATCACAATCATTTAATCTACTTCGGAAGATGGTGAGGAGTAGAGATGAGATACGCCTGGAAGGGCGCGATGGTCATTAGCTGCCAACGCTTCGTGTTTTGATGAAGGATCGTCTGGTCCTTCTAAAAGTGCTCACGAGAAAGACGGCCTCTAAGATAATTCGGAGAGATCTCCGTCCAGAAGATCCATGGTGGGGCTAGATGGAGGTTGGTTTTCGATGCGAATAAGGAGCGTGATCCTGGTCGAGGGCGGGCGGAAGGCTCACCGACCAAGACCCATCGCCGAAGTGATCAGGAGGACAGAGCTGCCAAGTTGGCGAGGATGGCGGACGAAGCAGATAAAGCCTTGGAGGTTCTGTTAAAGCAGAGAGAAGATATAGCCGAACAGATGCTTCGGGTGGCGGAGTTAAGAGACGAAGCATCTAGCCATGTTCAGTCCGAAAGGCGGATTAAGCATAAGGAGATGCCACGGTGAGAGGGTAAAGAGCCGGAGCATTCTACACATATGTCTAGGGATCGTTCTCACGGTAGGAGAAGATCGAGGAGCAGAACTCCCGTGGCCTCGAAGAAGGCACTGGTGGTCGTTGGTTCTCATCATCGAGACGACGACAGGCGAAGGAGTAGGTCGAGGGAGATCGTGCCAGAAACCAGAAGAAGAGAGCATCAGCGTGAATATTCTCGCCATGAGGATGTAATCAGTACGTCAAGTAGATCCGTGAAGCCCCACAAGGGCAATGAGATCGGCAGGAGGAGGTCGATCCACTCAGAGGCAGAATGTCGTTCAGGAGAGAGAGGTCTCCTCGCAGCCCGAAGGTGTTGATTTTTTAGTGAAGGAGTTGAAAGAGCTCCGAAAGCAATTGGCTGAGGTTCAACAGGTGAAGGACACTCCGAGAAAGAAGGCATCCCTTTTTTCCTTGGATATTCTCAAGGAGAAGGCAGATGTCACCAAGAAGTTGCCTCGTATGGAGAGTTACGATGGGTCCGGGGACCCTTACGACCATAGTCGAGGCTCGGCCAACCATGGATTATTATGATTTCACTGATGCTGCCAAGTGCCATACATTTGTTACGACATTGAGGAAAGATGCGAGGCAGTGGATGGGGACTTTGCCGTCAGATTCAATTTCCTCTTGGACCGAGCTTTGCGATAAGTTCCATGCCCGCTTTGGGAGCAACCGAAGAAGAGGGAAGCCCACTGGTTCATTAAAGACAGTCCGGATAGGTTCACCAACGAGTCCTCGGGTCAATATGTGAAGAGGTTCAGAGAAGCAGTTGGTCAGGTGTCAGACTTCAACGACCTCCAGGCCGTAGGTTTGTTTTAGAATGGGCTAGATCTGGTAAAGTCCGAGAAGTTGGTGAAGAAGTTGATGTTCAACCATCCGAAGAGCCTGGCAGAAGCTTTTGACAAAGCAGAAAGATATATTATTGTAGAGGAGGCTATGAATAGCCTGAAACGTCCTTCTTCTGACCGCTTAAAGGATGCAGATGATCCTAAGGCGTAGGCGATCAAAGGAAGGGGAGGATATAATGATCGGCCGGAGGCGCTTCAAGAAGTTCAATAACTCGTGGCGGACGGAGGAGTAGTCGCCCACCCGTCCCCGCTCAAAGGTGAATAAGGTTTACACCAAGTCGAACACGGATAGTTTGGTGATTTTGGACCGATCGAGAACCAAATGATTCTATGAATCGCCTGTGACCACATCAAGCGAAGCGTAGGCAATACCCAAAAATATTGTGGCTATCATCAAGCAGCTGGTCACGATACTAATGAATATTGCAATTTGAAAGATTTCGTAGAAAGGAAGATTTAAAATGGTTTGCTGGTTTAGTACGTGGCGAGGAGGGACCAACAAGGTCAACAAAATACTGATCGTCTTCGTTTTGATCGCTCGATTGACCCCTACCATTCAAAATATTCCGCATCACCGCCAAGGCACGTCATTGATGTAATAACTGGCGGGACAGCAGGGAAGTTGGTAGGGAAGAAGAGGAGAGGATACCTGGATTCGGTCATGTCTGTGGCGGGTGCTCCCCCGAAGGCCGACAGACCTTTTCCAGGGACTGTTATTTCTTTCACCGATGCAGATTATCCTTCGGAACCTATCGAGCCGCATGAAGGGTCGTTGGTAATCACGGCGCAGATGGGTTCGGTAGATGTGAAGCACATGATGATAAATAACGGGTCTTCTGTAGACATCTTATATGCCCATGCTTATTAGAGGATGCATCTTGATGGGCGGAAGATGGAGGTCGGGCAGGAGGCTCCCTTGTATGGCTTTAGCAATGATCCAGTCAAAGTTGCAGGCACTATCGAGCTCCCAGTGATCTTCGGCACGGCTCCTCGGCAGGTAGAAATAATGTGTAAATTTTATGTTGTGCATGTAGATTCGGCTTACAATGCCATATTGGGAAGGCCTACACTGACAGCTCTCCAAGCGGTGACTTCTATCCCTCACTTCAAAATCAAATTTCCCACGGCACATGGAGTCGGAGAAGTGGCAGAGGACTTAGATTTGGCCCGAAGATGTTATAGAAATGCAGTTATTTCTTCCGGAGTGGGGGTCAGCAAACAGAAACAAACCATGGCAATTGAGATCGAGCCCTTCACTGAAAGCAGCTCGGAGCCATTAGTAATTCCTGCAGGAGAAACGGAAGAGATCGAGTTAGTCCTTGGAAAGCCAGAGAAGACAGTAAAGATTGGTTCGGGTCTGCCAGAACCTCTTCGGACAAACCTCATAGAAGCTCCTTCATTGCTATGCGCAACATTTTTGCATGGGAACCACGGACATGCTTGAGTCACCAAAGAAAGATAGTGAAACGCATCGGATGTAGATCCTTCAAGAAGCCGCCTACAGAGAGAGGCGAATTTTTGCACCGGAATGACGTAAGATCATTGATGAGAGATTGCAAAGTCATTAATTTCCGACTTCATCTATAAAATCGATTACCCGGAATGGATGGCGAATGTGGTGTCGGTGCAGAAGCAGAATGGAAAATGGCGGGTTTGCATCGACTACACCGATATGAATAAAGCTTGTCCGAAGGACCTTTATCCTTTGCCCCATATTGACCAGCTCATCGATGCCACTTCGGGGTATGCGTTACTAAGCTTTATGGATGCTTTTTCAGGTTACCATCAAATTTCCATGTGCAGGAAGGACATTCTGAAGACAACATTCATTACACACCGTTCGGTGTACGCCTACAAGAAGATGACCTTTGGCCTTATAAATGCTGGAGCCACTTACCAGAGAATGATGAACTTCATCTTCAACAGGCAACTAGGGAGAAACATGGAGGTCTATGTAGATGACATGATCGTGAAGAGCATGCAGGTTCAGAAGCATTTGGACGATCTGGAAGAGTGCTTCCAGACTGTCCGACATCATCAGCTAAGGCTCAATCCGGCCAAATGCACCTTCGGACTCGGTGCAGGGAAGTTCCTGGGATATCTGGTCAGTCAGAGGGGTATTGAAGCCAATCCGGAGAAGATTCAGGCCATTTTTGACATGAAGACACCTCGGTCGTTCAAAGACGTCCAACGTTTGACTAGTAGGATTGCATCTTTAAGGAGGTTTATGTCGAAATCTGCGGAGAGGTGCCTTCCTTTCTTTGATACACTAAAAGGACCGAAGAATGCAAAGACGTTCCAATGGACTGCCGAATGTGAAGACGCCTTTCAGGGCATAAAAACATATCTATTTTCGGCTCCTTTATTGATGAAGCCTGCTCCCGCAGAGACCTTATATTTGTACGCTCGCAAAGAAGTTCGTTTGGCGGTTGGAAGCGATCTCCGGTTCGGAGGTCGATGGGAGCAACATCCGGTCTATTATGTCGGTCCATGTCCTACGAGATCTTCAAACCAGTGCGAAATATTGAAAAATTTGCTTTGATAATTGCT
Organism: Panax ginseng; assembly: GCA_020205605.1. Lineage (NCBI taxonomy): Eukaryota > Viridiplantae > Streptophyta > Magnoliopsida > Apiales > Araliaceae > Panax > Panax ginseng. The sequence continues at coordinate 17,638,321 of CM035145.1, read as the reverse complement.
AGTAGAAAGCTTCAATAATATTTTCAAGGTCGGCTCTGGTCGCCTACACGGATCGACCCATCAAGGTGATGAGCAAGCCGAGAGTTTTGGGGGAGGCTAGCGATGGACTATGGAGTTGTCCCAATTTTTTATTGAATATCATCCCCAACCGCTATCAAAGGTCGCCTCGCCGATTTTATGGTGGAGTGCTCGCTCACCGTTAGAGCGCCTTAATCGCAAAATTTGAGACATTCGATCGAGCGGTTGCGGTTCTTCAATGAGAGGACAAAGTCGCATGGACGATGTCTGCGCAGATGGATCCTCTATAGTGACGTTGAGTAAAGGCGTATTATCTTAACGAGTCCCGAGGATTCAAAGTCAAGAAGCCATCGATTCGGGTTTAAAGCGACGAACAACGGCCGAATATGAAGCGGTGTTAGCGGTGTTCGATCGGGCGAAGAGTCTGAGAGGTCCGTAAGTTTGATCATTTACAATGACTCTCGCTTGGTCGTCAAACAACCGCTGGAGATTATGAAGCTCGTGGGACCAGGATGATCAAGTATCTGGCAGAATTAAAAGACCGACTTCAGTACTTTGTTTCTTATAAGTTTCTGGGCATAGAGCGTAACGACAATTCCATTGCCGATGCCCTCTCGAAGCTCGCCACCACGGATGCAGATGTTTTCAATGGATTGGTTTACTTGGAAGTTTTGCAACAGCCGAGTGTTCAGCATGAAGGGGTGATGTGTATCGAGCGATCTAATTGCTGGATGACTCCCTACATCGAATATTTGGCAGATGACGTCCTTCCTTCAGATCAGATGCTGGCAAAGAAGATCAAGTACAAGAGTGCCAACTTTGTTCTTATTGATGGGGATCTTTATCGAAGGGCATTTTCGTCACCATTATTGAAGTGTCTGGTTCCGTCTGAAGCTGAGTATGCCCTTCGGGAAGTTCATGAAGGCATTTGTGGTGATCATATGGCTGCTAAGTCATTAGCATACAAAGTTCTTCGGCAAGGGTACTACTGGCCAACAATCTTCAAGGAAGCTACCGAGTATGTGAAGAAGTGTGAGAAGTGTCAGCTCAATAGTCCGATCCCACATCAACCACCAGAAGAGCTATACTCGATTCTATCTCCTATACCCTTTGCTGTCTGGGGGGTTGATATATTGGGTCCATTGCCAAAAGCTAAGGGACAAGTCAGTTTCGTTATAGTTTCCATTGATTATATGACCAAGTGGGTAGAGGCGAAGCCACTTCGGTTGATAACAGAGCAGGAATGTTTAAAGTTCATGAAAGAGTCCGTAATATTTCGCTTCGAAATTCCCAAAGTAGTGATATCAGACAATGGACGCCAGTTTGTGGGATCAAAATTTGATGGGTTTTTGAAGGAGATGGGGGTTCAACACAAGAAGACTTCGGTGGCTCATCCACAGTCGAATGGGAAAGTAGAGGTGACCAACAGGACGCTGCTGAACGGGATCAAGCGCAGACTGGATGAAGCTAAAGAAAGATGGCCAGAAGAACTGCTCAACGTGCTGTGGGCTTACCGAACTACACCGAGGACCACCACAGGGGATTCACCTTTTCTATTGGCCTATGGTACTGATGCCTTAGTCCCAATCGAAATCGGATCTCCAAGTCTTTGGGTCAGTCAATTCAAAGAGATCTACAATGACGAAGGACTGTAGGCCAACTTGGATCTGCTAGAAGAAGTCAGAGAGGTAGCTTTGCTCAAATTGGCTGCTTATCAACGAAGAGTAGCCAAGCATTATAACAAAGGGGTCAAACTTCGCAGATTCGAAGTAGGAGACTTCCTCCTCAGAAAAGCCGAAGCATCTACGCCTCAAAACACAGGAAAATTAATGCCGAACTGGGAAGGGCCGTATGAGGTGATCGAAGTACCAAAGCCAGGGACTTATCGTTTAAAAGCATTAGATGGATCCGAGATCAAGAACACTTGGCATGCAGGCAGGCTTCGAAAATATTTCCAGTAGAGATCGAGTCAGTCTACCAAGAAGTCTGTACATGATTGTTCTCCATCTATAAAAGTTCACTTTTTCACAACTGATCCTCTTCTTATTTGTCCTAAGTTCACAATGGTGTAAGGAGGTATGGTCGGACTCGCTGGCCATTCGATGGTAGCCCATTTATTTGTTGCCCAGTGTGGTAGACAAATCCTATGTTCCTTTATATTACTTTTATCGAGGGCGGTAGATCAATAGTTCACTGAAGTAAGGAGGATGGGGGTGGACTCGCTGACCATTCGATGGTAGTCTCTTCGGCAGGAGTGTTCCTATGAATTTATTATACCCTGCGTGGTAGACAAATTCCGTGATCCTCTTAATTTTGATTTACCGCGAGTGGTAAACAAAATGCACTGGAGTAAGGAGGTATGGTCGGACTTGCTGACCATTCGATGGCAGCCTTATTGTCAAGAGTGTTCCTATGAATTTGTGACCCAGTGTGGTAGACAAATTTCGTGATCCTTATATCTTGGTTCCTATATAATTGTTTCACCCCGAGTGGTAAACAAAATTCCAATGGTGCAAAGAGGATCAGCCGAATTCATCTGACACATGACCGATCTCATACTTCGGAAACGATAAGTATACATTACTTTATTTTGTTCAAGTGTTGAGTCCAGTTCATTCAATTCAGTTCATTAAATTCTATCCATTAAATTCAGTTCACTTCATTTTATTTTTAACTGTTATATGCCTTAACTAGTTCACAATCTAAGCTCGATTCATTCAAGACCATTGATACTGAATTATTGACAAGAAACGAAAAGCATCATGCAGAAGTCAGGACATAGAAAGCTGAAATTTGAACCGTTCGATCTATTCATTCATATTGACAAACACATTGTGCAAAAACATAAATTCTAACATAATTTCAGAACAATAGAAGTCCTTATAAAAGTTTTTAAAACAAAATCCTTAAACAATTTCCAAAATAAATAGAAATTTTCACAAATATTCTTAAATAAAACTCGTGAAAAACAAGAGCATTCACTTCAGCATCATCCTCGCCATCCAAGAGTGAAAGCGAGGATGGATCCACGTTAATCGTAATCAACTTCGCTTTGCCACGACTCCTAGAGAGCTCATAGCTTTCGAATATATCTTCATGATCTCTCGTTAATCTCATCCGAGTTCCGATATTCTTCACAGATCTGCTTGCGAAGGTCATTTGCTTAGAGGAGGCCCAAGGTCCCAAGAGCCTTGAGTTCTCGATTTTTTTCTTCCACTTTCGACGCTTATTCGATGATGAAGTTTCAATGCAATTTCTAGTTTTTGGATGGTTTTAGTCAAGATCTTAGCATCAGCCTTTAGCTCTTTGATCTTCTCCATCCTTATTTCACTCCTCTGAACCAAATCAACATTCATCTTGATGATCTCCTCATACTGTGCTTTAGTTGACTGAAGTTCTTCATTGGATGTCTTCACATCTCCTTTGGCTTGGGCCAACTCTTTCCGAAGACCCTCATTCATGTGAAAAACACTCTCATGTTGAGTCCTTTCTCGAGCCAGAGCAGACTTCAGGATGGCATTCTCCTTCCTCATGGCCTCTTCTTCGGATTCAGCTTCGATAGATTTTGGGCGCAAACGTCCAACACAAGATTCGCGCCACGCATGTCCAAAGATTATTTGATCGGGCCAGATGTGTATGAAGATAAATATGGAAATTAAGGAGAGAACCATTTACCTTCGCCAGTAGATCATGCCTTATTAAGAAATCCCTGTCGAATCGTTCTCAAACGATGGTCATCGGCTTTCACGACGACGGCGCGTCGAATAGTTGAAAAGGAAAGTTGGCATTAAATCGAGGCCACATGGTTGGAGAGGCCATAGCGTTATCTTTGGAATTCGAGAGGTTGAACGCTTGGAGAGAGGGGTATGGATTGATTGTGAATTGGCGAGGATCCACATATATATTTTCCTATAAGGAGATCGAATGAGATTAGGTTCGTGGATCAGTGAGAGGAGCCGAGGATGAACTCGGATGGCTATCTCGAGGGATGTTTCTCTTCCGAGATAAGATGGGGATGATCCCACCGGTTCATCATCGTGCACTTGAATTTTAGTCGGACTATTGGGGAATGTCACCAAGACGATGGAACTTCGGAGCTCATCTGGCAATCAAAGGGTAATCTTTGTCTTTATCTTCTTAAGCAGACGGAGGACCTTCGCCCGATCGTGTAGAGGTATATCAAGTAGGCTTCTCTTAATCGGGCATTTGAAAGGTGCGTAACTAGGGTTGGATGAAGGGGTTGCTTGTGGAATTGCTTGAGAATTGTTTTCTGATCACTTTCGAGATTTGTTTCCTACCGGTGGATTTGGATTTCTTGGCGGCTCTTTTCCTTGGCTACGAGGTCTAAAGGGATTCTTCAGAACGATGGGTTCATCAGTTTGGGGTTCGTCATTCAGAGGAGAAACAGTGGGTGGATCGGTGACGGGAGGATCAACTCAGGAAGATTCTTCAATCGGAGGCTCTTCACTCGCATCCGTAATCTTCCCTGCCAAAAAGTCTTCCAATTCTTTTACTTCCAAAGAAGTTGGTTTGATCAGAGACACTGCAAATAACCATGTATCAGAACCCATATCACTTAAATATCTCAAAAAACTGTGTTACAAAATTGTTAGAAACTTATATTTATGGTCATATAGCCAGGCTTGCTTAGTCAGAAGCGCAAAACTCCATTTCTTCGGAGGAATCTTCTTCAAAAAATCTGCCATTTCCTTCACACGTTCTTCGGGGATATCCCCAAAGTCGTGAGAGATCCGATCGAGAGATAGTCCAATCAGAATAGAGAGATTTTGGGTCCCAGTAACAAAAACCTTTTTTGTCTAACCTCGTTCTTTGAAGGGGTATCCATCGTGGATCTCTTCTCGAATCTGGCGTTGGGTCGGGAGACTGCTTGCTCAACATTTTGAAACCTCGTTCTCTGGACCTACCTACCGGTAAGAGGTGAAGAAGATGTCGACGGAGGAGAGAATCCCTAGTTCATGATGTAAGCGCAATGAATGCCGAATATGAATGTAGGAATTAGGCACCAACTGGGCAAAACCCACTCCTATGAACCCTGGAGGGTAATGACGAAGGCATGGAGGGTGAGATTTAATCCTTTTTCGAGAAAAGTAACCGGCATGGCAACCCAACCATCCAGTCGATGGTACATACGTTCTTCAGGAGCGGGAGCCCTTATAGCGTATATATCCGAAATCTGATAGCGAGTCCGGAGGATGCGTATCTCAGATTCCGTAATAGTGGAGGGGGTATTGGCATGAGGAAACTGTTCCCCATCCTTGAAGAAGTCGGAAGGAGCCAGAGAAGGGATCAGGGGCAGATTCTTCCCCATGGTTGCTGTGGATTGGGGATTGGAACTCGAACCCTCTTGGTTAGGGTTTGGATTGGGGGAAATGGTGCAAATGTGAGTCACGCGAAGGGGAGAATTTTGGCTAGAGTTCACAGTCACCATTGTTGAGATTTCATAAAGTCAGAGAAGGAAATTATGGGAAGGAGAAGAAAGCTCAAAGGTTCAAAGTTCAAATTGACAGGTAAAACCGTCAAAATTGGTAAAGTTTATCTTTTATACTGATGGTTTCACGAGTTACGAAGGCGGCACATTAAATGCTAGTAATGATGAGAATTCGAATGGGAAGCGCCCGGATCAATTCTTAGACATTTTATCAGATTGGGCTTCTCGGTTGGATTTTTGGTTTTTAGACCGTCTTGTTCGATTTCAATCCTTTATTGACTGGGCCTTTTACTCTGAACATTCAGCCATTCCCTGTCTCATCTTATGGACCAAATTGGGTATGTCTCAATTACTTCCTGTTATGGGCCTTTAGTAAATTCTAATATCATGGACCATTTATAGTTTTCTATTAAACATTCTGTTCAACAAAAAACTAGGGGGCAATGTTGGGTCATGATATTTTCCCTCTTTGGGCCAAGTAAGTTGGGCTCACTTGTTTAATTAATCTATTGGGCCATCATTATTGAACCTTGAAAGTCACTGGGCCTAGTCACCATATTACTTCTATTTAACCCTATAAAGATAAGATTAGATTCATCGACTAACCCATTGGATCATTTAATATCTATTACTTTGACTTGTAATGATGAAAAAGCATGACAGTTGACTAAGACACCTGCCATGCATTAATGTGGATGGGATTATAATGCCACGGCAAGCATAAACATGAAAGGACCAGTAGGTAGTGCTAGATGCAGGCAAAGCAGTAGACCCATCGATCACGGAAATGTGTTAGAGGTAGTGGGTGGCACGGTAAACTGGGCAAAGAGAGTATAACCTATCAACTAAGTCTTCACAAACAGGTACGTTCTCATACACGTTCTCATTCATATTCACAAAAACACACAACTGAGAACTATTATCTCTCTTAATAAACTAGACATTACATCCTCCATGGTTAACCTTGTGAACACGTATACTTACTCTCACGCCTGAGCTATCCCCCGGCGGTCCGGCCGTCAAGCTTGTGGTGTTTATCGTGTTTACTTGTCTGCGCAGATCATCGTATGCCTTACGTGATTGGGACGTGGCGGAGAAGATCCCGGCGTTAAATCAGCTTAAAGTAAATCAATCTGGACCGCTTCATGAATTAGTTACTTATTCATTCCATTTTTCTTTAAATAAAGCTCATTCCTTCATTATTTCTTACGAATTCAATTTGAAACTCTGAGAGAGAATTATAAAGAGAACCTACATGAGAAAAGTATTATGCTACTTCCTACTCTTATATTCAATTTCTTTTACGGTAAGGGATATTATTCATTGTACTCATAAGGGGTATTATTTCTTTTGTATTCATGAAGAGAACTTCTGTCATTCCATTATTTATTATTCTCATTGGAATAACTCAGATACGCCAAGCTACCCTATACATGGTGACATTCTTCTAATTTTCATTCTTTATTATTCTGCTGGAATATCCTATCTGTATGCGCGTTCTGTGGACCGGGTTCCATTATTTATTATTATGCTCAATATCCTCGTCGCATGCGTTTACGCTTGACCGGTTCCATCCTTTATTGTTCATTTGGAATAACTTGCATGCGATGCATCGCGTGATTTACGGTGATTTCTTTTGTTATTCCATTCTTTATTATACTCGGTTGGTTAAAACTTTGACTTCTATACCCATGAAATTAGTGGAATATCTTTGATATTTGCGCTTCATCCAAGATATCTTTCACATGGGAAATATTATTTTGAGCATTCTTGAATTTTACTCTCTACAAAGCAATATCATGTTGACAATTTGGACGCTTTTCGGTTCCTAGATAAATTAATTCTTGAACTTATTTTATTGAATTCTTATATCATTGTCATCATCCTCATGTTTATATTTTGTTGAAAGTCATTTGTGGCTCAGTAAGGCATAGATGGACTTGGTATGATTATGACCAAGGATTATTCGGTGTAATCATGACCGTAATGTTACAAATGATGTTATAAAAGTCCTCATTGGCCCGTAGTGCATTGATGGATGGACGATTCTTTACGCATGATCATGACCATTCATGAATACACGAATGTCCTTGGCCCGTAGTGCATGGATAATTCGTGGTCGTGATACTAAAGAATATCCTTGGCCGTAGTGCAGGGGTGATTCGTTGATGTGGATTATTTATTAAGCTGAGTCCCAGTAATAAAAGTGATGAAAAACCTTTTAAATCATAGAAGATAGTAGATTTTATTCCCTACTGACTCTTCTAATGGATTGCTTGTTCACCGCAGCTTAAACTTGATAGTTATTATATTTTATCGCTTTAACAACGTTGAAGGCTAACGATAAATTATTTTGCATTATCTTAGTCATAATATTTCTTACTGGGCTAGTTGAGCTCACCCTTTCTTTCACTGTTCTCTTCAGGAAATGAGAACGTAGATGGGACTAGTCGGGGAACAGAGTGATGGTCCTAGATGTTGCATTAGTAGTCCTCACTATTATATGAAATAGTGTGATAATAATTGAAATGAGGACTCCTTTTGAGTTTGTATAATCTCTAGTAAACAATATTTGTATTCAAACTAACACTTTATGTTTTGTCGTATTGTATCTGACAACAGTATTATTAAGTTGTATTTGATTCGCACTACGTATCCGGCGACTCAAGACGGATGATGTATACCTAATTTTGGGGGCGTCATAGTTGGTATCAAAGCTTAGGGATATGATCCCTAGCTAAGATGTGAGAATAGAACTAGGAGGGGAGAGACGGGGAGTTCCTTCGCTAGTATGATCTACCTAAGTTTTTTTTGGTATTTAATTGGTCACGTAATATAGGGATAATATAATACATGTTAATTAACCTTTGTTTTGTGGCGATGTCTGAAAATGACATCCGAGAATGTTGAGAATAGCAATGGAGCACGAGGAGACCGTTGATTATCCATGATCAATAATCGGGACAATGTGCAACAGATGACGATAATCCTCCCGTAAACAACAACACCGATTAATTGTGAACGACGAGACGCTTAGGAGCTTTTTAGAATTCATGCAACATCAAAGCGGCGGCTCCTCCTCATTCATAATGCAGAGGAAACAATGGCAACCCACGGTTGGTCATCGCTAAGCAATTCAAGGAGCTGGGACCACCGGAGTTTTTGGAAAGCCAAACCACTTAAAGCGCGAGACGTGGTTAAAGCAGATCACCAAGATATTTGATGTCTTGGGATGCTCCGAGAGCAAAAGGTTCCTTTGCCACCTTTATGTTGCGTGAAGAGGCGGATCACCGGTGGGAATCAGAAAAAGCGTACTCACTTGACGACGCTTCAAGATGTCTTGGGAGAAGTTCCAAGAGTCGCTTCGATGACAAGTACTTTCCCGAAAGCATTCGTCACATGAAGGAGGTGGAATTTATCAAGTTGGAGCAAAACAACATGACCGTGTCGCAGTACGAAGCCAAGTTTGCCGAGTTATCCCGATTTACGTCCCACTTGGTTGATAATGAAGAGAGAATGACGCGGATGTTTTTAAGAGGTTTGAAGCCGGAGATACGTCAATATCTTATTTCTCATAAATTGTGTTTGTATTCAGATGTTGTAAATAGGGCTCAGTTAGTGGAGCGCGATAACGAGTCAAAGCAACCAAAAGAGAGCAGCCAGAAAAATGATAATACCGGTGATAACAGTCATCAAAGCGGTGACAATAAGCATGGAGGGAATCAACATGCCAAAAATGGTAACCACTTCGGTGGTAATCATGGTCAAAACAATAAGAATGGACATTTCAAGAAGAGGAGATTTAACAATGATGGAAAGACGCCGAAGACCAAAGACCCGTTGTTAAGGAAGGAAAACGACCACCTATCATATGCTTTTTTAAATGCAGAGGGAGAGGACACATCATCAAACTGCGATGCCATCCAAAGCATGCTATAATTGTGGAAGAGAAGGTCACTTAGCCTCGATTTTATCGTTCACCAAGACAAGTTCAATAGGATAGAGGCACCAAAGGATGTCCCGATAAGCCAAAGCCGAGAGTTTAAGAGAGAGCATTTTTTTTTCGACGACGAGAACCCGAATAAAATTATCACGGGTATGTTAGTCATAAACTCTTGTGAAGTCTATACTGTGTTGAATCTGCTTCTACTCACTCTTTTATTGCACCTAGTTGTGTTCAATGTTTGAAGTTAACTCCGGAGAAGTTAGACTTTGATATATCTGTTTAAACTAAGTTGGGAGAAACCTTCGTTACCTCCACTATTTATAAATTAAATCTTGTTCAAATCAACACTTTTCACGTTACCTGTCGATCTTATCTCTTTGAAAATACTTACCTTTGATGTGATTCTTGGAAACGATTGTTTAACTACTCATCATGCTTTTTGTAAGGTTGTTAGCTTTCATACTCCTAACCAACCTGTTATGCGAATTCAAAGTAACCAAACCACTAAAGTCAATCATTGTTATATCAAGCCATAAATAAAGAGCCCCGATCCTTTCGTTGTTGACTTTCTTGTGTGGAATGCACCGAAGCCAGACTTTTTGTAGGCAACGTCGTGAATGACGGTGACAAGTTGGTAGGTATCAATGTGACGTGATATCTAAGTCTTGGATGAGAGTCACAGTCTTGAAGACTTCTTAGCCTACCCCTAGAGCGTGAAATCGAATTTTGTATTAACCCTAGTACAAAACCCATTTCTAAAACCCTCAAATATTTTCTTCACCTAAAACGAACGTGTAATGTGCCAAAGACGTTGGCTCGAGCTATTGAAGATTACGATCGTACCATTCAATATCATAGTGGGAAAAATGAACGTGGTAGCTGACGCGTTGAGTAGAAGATCGTATGCGTTTACGAGTGTGATGTTGTTAACACAAAGACTCATTTCGTATAACTTACAAATGATGGAGATAGAGTTAAAGACTCTAAGGACCCACATGAAGATAACAAATATAATGATTAGAATAGACTTGAATCGATAAAGTTAAAGTCGCTTCAAGCTACATACTCGAAAATGATGAATGTGAAGAAGAAGGTTCAAGAGGCGTTATTCTAGAAGCGAAGAATCGATGAAGAGAGAATCTCAACCCTCGATTTTATCGGCCCATTTGAAATCCTTGATCGAATAGGAACTGTGGCATATAGACTCGTTTTACCGCCAAGTATGTCGCGTGTTCATAATGTTTTTAACGTATCGATGTTACGTAAATATGTGGACGACCCGAACCACATTATTAATTTAGAACCGGACGAGATAGCAGAAGATTTGTCGTCATGAGGAGATACGTGTTAAAATCTTGGATAAGAAGGATCGTATTCAACACTCAAAGGTTATACCTCAAGAATTAGAATCTGAAATGAAGTCAAGGTATCCTCACCTCTTTGGTATACCAGGTAAGTACGTAAATTTCGAGGGCAAAATTTCATAAGGAGGGGAGATTGTGAGACCCCAGATTTTATGAATAAAGATTTAATTTTCTCAAAATATTTTTTTTTATATTATGGTGTTGATTTGATGTAATGTTATTGTTATCGGTAATATTTATAAATTTTACAAAGTAAGCAAGTGGTTGTATAATATTCGATTGGTTTGGGAATATTCTTTTTGTCGAAATATCCGTATGCACCATACAATCATTGGTGTACCCCACAAATGTAATTATTGTTTGGATAGAAAATGACAAAATACTTTATAAAAATAACGGCGGAAGTTTTACTGTTAATCTGTTGAAACACCGGTGTTAAAAAATGCAAGATGTCTGGCATGGTTGCACAAAGAAGACACGGTATTGATTATTGATGCTTACGTGAGAAGTCACTCGCTTATACTCAATTATTGCTACAATAATTGCTTTGCATCATATCTCTCATATTATTGATTCAATTATTGTTACAAAGATCATCCGTGCATAATATGATATATTGTTCAATCGGGTATTCGGGACACTTTCGTGGTTTGAGTACTATTCATAAGTTTCTATTCATGAGTTACTATTCACCCTATTCTTATTCACTCTAGTATTGTGCATTCGGTATTTGGGTACCATATTATTCCACGAGGAGATGTCTTAATTTTTCGCAATCAGTTGGTTGAAGATATAATAAGAAAATCAATATGGATCACCGGTGGAAGTTATAATAGTAAATCAATATGGATCATTGGTTTAAAGTTTTAATAAGTAAATCAAGATAGGCCGTTGTTTTAAGTTTTAATAGTAAACCAATCTGGATCGTCTGCTTAAAGTAAATCAATCTGGACCATTCATGAATTAGTTACTATTCATTCCATTTTCCTATAAATAAAGCTCATTCCTTCATTATTTCTTACTTAATTCAATCGAAACTCTAGAGAGAATTATAAGAGAACCTATAGAAAAGTATTCTCTACTTCCTACTCTTATATTCGAGTTTTTTTCTACGGTAAGGATATTATTCGTTGTACTCGTAAGGGTATTATTTCTTTTGTATTCATGAAAAGAACTTCATTATTCCATTATTTATTATTACATTGGAATAACTCAGATACGCTGTAACCCCCTATACATGGTGACATTCTTCAATATTCATTCTTTATTATTATTCAGTCGTAATATCCACATACATGCGTTTATCTTAGAACTCGGTTCTATTATTTATTATTCTGTCAGAATATCCTGTCTGTGCGTTTATGTGAGACCCCAACTTATTATAAATAAAATCGAATTTTCTTTAATTATTATTGTGAATAATAAGGTATTAATTTGATATAATTCTCTGGTTATGGGTGAAATGTGCAAATTTTGCAAAATATGCAAGTTGGTATAAAATAATCATTGTTGTTTGGGAATATTCATTTGGTCGTGGAATATTCTTGTTGTCGGGAATATTCGTATTTACTCGCGCAATCATTTGTGGGCCCCATAATGTAATAATTGTTTCGGATGAAGAAAACGACAAGTTTGAGTTTTTATAAATTACTACAGTAGTTATTCACAATTAAGTTAACACTTGGAATACCCGGTGGTTAAAATACAATGAATACGCGTGGATGAACAAAGATTGATGAATTATTGATCCTTACGTAAGAAGGCACTACTCAATAATTGTTACGATGAATTCTTCGCTCAATATTTTATTTTATTTATTCAATAATTGCTGCGTTGATATTTTATATTATTGTTGTTTCAATAATTGTCACCGCACAAAGATTTCCATTATCGGATCAATAATTCATATTATTTGAATAATATTATTAGATAGCATTATTGGCAATGTATAGAAAGTTCATCGAGGAGAGATTTGGTCACCTAATCATGCTACCAAGAAGGAGAAATTTTATTGAAAGCCCCTCTTTTCGTGGAACTACCGGTTGTCATAAATGTGATTACGTAATAATATTTATGAATAATTAATTATTGATTCATATGATAAGGAAATATTTATTTTATGTGGATATAGATGTTGGATATATTTATTGTGGTTAAAAAATGAAAGAGTTAATGTTGAGGTGTTTTATCAGTATTTTTGTCGGAATGAAGGTATTAAAAATTAAACCAAAGATTTTTTTGAGATATATTATGTGAGTTATAATTTTTAATCCGACCGTTGGATCGTTGTAATTTTTGGATATGTTATACATATATAAGTTGAGTATATGTCCACAAATCTTGAACCGTTAAAAATGAACGAATGATTTATTATAAATTTTAAGAGGTGACTGGTTCAGAAATTAGGTTTATAAATGATTTTGGTGGAAAATTCTAGAATTGGTGGGCCCCACTTTTGGTTGGTGAAGAAATGTGCTGAATTTTATTTCAAATGTGGTGGGTGGGAATAGTAGCAGGTAAAACCATCAGGTTGCAGGTTAAGTCTGCTTCGACGTGCTAACATTTTCCTATAAATAGAGGGCTAAGTTAGAATTGAAAATCACACCAGAAACAAGTTTTCTCTCTCTAGATTATTGAGTGTATTTTGTGAGTATTTAGATACTTTGTGAGTTTCTATTCATCGATCTGAGTTTCCTCAACCTTATCTACCGATATTCCGATCGTAAGACTTGATATTTTGATGTAAGGGGTGTTATATTCTTCTTAAAATGATATTTTCTTCAATATCATTATACCGAAATATTGGTATGAACTTTTTATCAAATTTGATACTTTTTGTGTCGGGGTTACTATTCACGTATACGGCACTATTCACGTATATGGCACTATTCACGAATACAACACTATTCTCCGAAAAATGAAATTTTCTCCTTTTTGGTCAAGATGTCTATTATGGTTACTATCTTTGATTGTATTAATGTTTTGATCTTTATTCTTGAATTTTGCCTCAAAATTGGTTATTATGGAGTATTATTGATCTTGGATAAACTGTTATACGAATCCCTACTAATTGTCCTTATGTCTCACTGGATTCGTTTTCTTTAAAATATTTTTCATCATCCTCAGTCCTAAATGATGATATTACTAAATATCTTTGGCCTGTAGTGCAAAGATAAATGATTAATCGATGAATATCTTTGGCTCAGTAGTGCAAAGATGAACAGTGTTGAGATGAACATAACCAATCAAGATATAAATAAATATCTTTGGCACAGTGAGTGCAAAGATGAATAATTGATTAAAGATGTATATTGATTGTTGTTACGAGGATAAAATATTGATGATGGACTTTTAAATCTTAGAAGATAGTAGAACTCATTCTCTACTGACTCTTCTAATGGATTGTTGTTTCATTTGCAGTTGTTGAACTAAAACTTGTTGTCTCATTATATTTTATCGATTTTTCCTGTTGAAGACTAATGATAATTTGTTGTATATTAACTTAGTCATAATATTCTTTCTCGGGCTAGTTGTGCTCACCCTTTTCCTTTTTGTTCCATTTTTCTTCTCGGGAGGTGAGAACATAGCAGGATCTCTATCGGGTATGGAGTGATGGTTCTAGAAAGATGTTTTAGCAGCCCTCACTATTTCGTAAAATAGTGTTTGAATAATTGTAATGAGGACTTATTTGAGTGTGGATATTGTCTGAAGACAATATTTGTATTTAAACTCACGTATGTGTTGTCGTATTTTGCACGATAATTGTATTATTGAAATTGTAGTTTGCTTTCGTACCATGTATTTGGCGACTCGTAATGGGTGTTGTATACCTATTTTGGGGGCGCCACACTTTGGTATCAAAGCTTAGGGATATGGTCTCCATGCGAGATCGGAGAATAGAACTAGGAGGGAGAGAGATGAGTAAATCCTTCGCTAGTGTGTGTCCTATCTAATCTTATTTGTTGGTCACCATAATATAGGGATATTATGTGATATGTTAATTTGTTTAATTAACCCTTGTTTTATGGCGAGATTTAAGAATGGTCACGCCGAGAACGTTATGAATGGAGTGTATGAGACCGTGGAACAACCTTTAGTTACAAAACCGTGAGAACGCGTGCAGCGGGAAGGCAATAATCCTCCTGTAACCAACACTACCGAACAAATGATGAATGATGGGATGTTCGTAAGTTTTTGCGCTTTATGCAAAACCAGATGAGGGAAACTCGTGCATAGAATACAGGTGGAAATGCTAGCAATACGCGGCTTGTCACAGCCAAGCAGTTCAAAGAGTTGGGACCACCAGAATTTAAGGGAAAACTGGATCCGATCATGGCGAAAACGTGGGTCAAGCAAATTACCAAGATATTCGATGTCTTGGGATATACAGAGGAACAGAAGGTTCCATTCGCCACCTTTATGTTCCGCGGTGAGGCATACTACTGGTGGGAGTCTGTGAAGCGTACCCAGCTAGCCGCACTCAGAATGTCTTGGGAAATATTTCAGAAACTATTCAATGATAAGTACTTTCCTAAAAGTATTCGTCATATGAAGGAGGTGGAGTTTATCAGACTGGAACAAAACAACATGACGGTGTCCCAGTACGAGGCGAAGTTTGCAGAGTTATCCAGGTTTGCACCTCATTTGGTCGAAAATGAGGAACGAATGACAAGGATATTTCTGAGAGGTCTAAAGCCCGAGATTCGGCAATATCTTATATCTCATAAATTTTCTTTTTATTCGGATGTTGTAAACAAAGGCTCAATTATTAGAGCGAGATAATGAGTATGTGCAACCGAGGGACCACAACCGTGGTCATCTGGTGGACAAGATTCATCGAGCGATGATAACCAACGAGGAGGAAAAATACTGAACAAAGCGGTAACCACTCGGTGGTGGTCATCGGCCATAATAATAGGATAGGTGAGTCAAGTGGAAATTTCGAAAGAGGAGATTCAACAACGACGGAAGACATCAAAGACCAAAGACCAAAGACCAACAACAAATTCTAGGGAGGAGAATCGGCCGCCATTAGATGTTACCAATGCGGAAAGAGGGACATATCAAACCTCAAATCGTCCCACAATAATCCAAGGTATGTTACAACCGTGGAAAGGAAGGCCACATAGCTCGTGATTTTTCTCAGAAGCAAAACCAAGTTCAATGGGGATGGTGACTCCAAGTATCATCCCGGATAAGTCAAAATCAACCGGGTTCTGGAAGAAATATTTGTCGTGACTAGCCAAAAACGCGAGGAACCCGAACGAGGTGATTACTGGTAAGCTAATCTTGAACTCTTGCGAAGTTTATACCTTACTAGATACTGGTTCTACCCATTCTTTTATCTCTCCTGCTTGTGCTCAACGTTTAAACTTGACTTCGGAGAAATTAGACTTTGATTTATCAGTGGAGACCCCGTTGGGTGAAACTTTCGTTACATCCACTGTTTATAAATCTTGCTTAATCCAAGTTGGCACTATCACATTACCTGTTGATCTTATCTCTTTAAAGATACTTGCTTTTGATGTGATTTTAGGAATTGATTGGTTAACCACTCATCATGCCAAAATTGATTATTTTCGTAAGGTTGTTAGTTTTCATATTCCTAACCAACCTGTCATACGAATTCAAACAACTAAACCACTAAAATCACTCACTATCATATCAAGCCATAAAGCTATTCGTTCATTGAAAAATGGATGTCAAGCTTTCTTAGCCAATGTTATGGATTTGAACAAAGACAAGTCAGATTTGAATAATATTTCTGTTGTTAGAGAATTTCCTGATGTATTTCCTGAAGAACTTCCCGGTCTACCCCCAGAACGTGATGTTGAATTCTTTATTGACCTTGACCGTACAAAACCTATTTCTAAAACCCTATTTCAATGGCTCCTATTGAACTTCGGAGTTAAAAGTCCAACTCTGGAGTTATTAGACATCGATTTCATTCGTCCCAAGACATCTCCTTGGGGGTGCTCCTGCTTTATTCGTAAAGAAGAAAGACGGGAGTATGCGACTTTGTATTGACTACCGAGAATTGAACCATGTCACCATCAAGAATAGGTATTCGCTATCTCGCATTGATGACCTATTTGACCAGTTGCAAGGAGCACAATTCTTTTCAAAGATCGATCTTCGTTTTGGATATCATCAGCTGAAGATTAAAACTGAGGATATTCCAAAGACTGCCTTCAAAACTTCAGATGACGGGCATTATGAATTCTTAGTCATGTCTTTTGGATTGACTAATGCTCCTGCTGCTTTCATGGATATGATGAACCGTGTATTCAAGGAATATTTGGATCAGTTTGTTGTTGTTTTTATTGATGACATCCTCATCTATTCCAAAAGCCGTGAAGATCATGAGCACCATTTGAAGCTGATACTTGAAAGGCTTCGTGAAAACAAGCTTTATGCCAAGCTGAAGAAATGTGAGTTTTGGCTTGAGGAAGTAGCATTCCTTGGGCACGTGGTGTCAAAACATGGAGTATCTGTTTACCCGGCAAAGATTGAAGCAATCCAAAGTTGGGAGCAACCAAAGCTCGGCGATCAAGTCGCGTAGCTTTCGGGCTTAAATGGTTATTATCGAGATTAGTGGAAGAATTTTCTCGAATCGCTACTCGCTAACTCAAATGACTTTGAAAGATACAAAATTAAATATGGAAGCGAGGAATGCGAGAAGAGTTTCCAAGAGCTCAAGAGGAGACTCATTTCGGCACCTGTTCTGGCAATACCATCTGGTACGGATGGATTTGTTATATACAACGATGCTTTAGGCAAAGGGTTAGGATGCATTCTCATGCAACATGGGAAAGTCATAGCCTATGCCTCACGATAACTTAAAGAATATGAGAGGAATTATCCTACTCATGATCTAGAGTTGGCAGCAGTCGTATTTGCGTTGAAAATTTGGAGACACTACTTGTATGGGGAGAAAGTGGAGATTTATACGGACCATAAAAGCCTCAAATATTTCTTCACCCAAAAAGAACTCAACATGCGGCAACGACGTTGGCTTGAACTATTGAAAGATTATGATCACACTATTCAATATCATCCTGGAAAAGCGAACGTAGTAGCTGACGCATTGTGTAGAAGATCATATCGCGAAAGTCGAAAAGCGATATTGTCAATGCAAAGACCCATTCTGTATGACTTACAAAGGATGGAGGTAGAGTTAAAGACTCCAGGGACCCACATGATGATGGCGAATATACGAGTAGAACCGACTTTAATCAATAAAGTTAAAGCTGCTCAAGCTATGGACATGGAGCTGATGTGTATGAAGGAGAAAGTGCAAGACGATGTTATTCCAGAAGCGAGAATCGATGAAGAAGGAATACTTAGATTCAACTCCAGACTTTGTGTTCCTAACGACTCTGATTTGAAGCATAGAATCATGATGGAGGCACACAACACACCGCTTTGCGAATCCATCTCAGGAGTACCAAAATGTATCATGATATTCGACATACATTTTGGTGGAATAATATGAAGAGAGAGATCGCGAGTTTATCTCGAGGTGTTTAACTTGTCAACGTGTAAAGGGCAGAGCATCAAGTGCCAAAGGGTCCATTACAACCACTTGAGATTCCGAAATGGAAGTGGGAACACATTACTATGGATTTCGTTACAGGTCTTCCCAAAGTTTCTCAAGGCATAGATGCGATTTGGGTTATTGTTGATAGATTAACCAACTCTGCCCATTTCTTTCCGATACGTGAGACTTATTCCTTGAACGCCTTGCTTCATGTATGTGAATGAGATTGTGAGATTGCATGGCATGCCAAGATCCATAGTTTCAATCGTGACCCAAGATTCACTTCACGATTTTGGGTTAGCTTGCGAAAGCTATGGGCACAGATTTATTTATTCGGCGCAGATACCATCCTTAAACTGACGGACAATCGAGAGAGGACTATTCAAACCCTTGAAGATCTATTAAGACTTTGTGTCCTAGATTTTAAAGGAAGTTGGGATAAGTATTTGTCACCGGTGGGAATTCTCCTACAACAACAGCTTATCGTTAGCAAGTATAAAATGACTCCATTTGAGGCGTTGTATGGACAAAAGTGTCGCTCTCCAATTATCTTTGGGGCGAAAGGGAGAAAGCAACGTTGTTGGGACCGAATTAAAGACGCATGACTACGAAAAAGATCCAAATGATTCGACAACGTATTCAAACCTCACAAGATCGACAAAAGAGTTATGCTGATCTTCATAGAAAGGACGTGGAGTTTAATATTGGAGATCATGTATTATTACGTGTTGCTCCATGGAAGGGAGTTACAAGATTTGGAAAGAGAGGAAAGCTAAATCCACGATTTGTTGGTCCATTTGAGATTCTTGACCGAATAGGAAATGTGGCCTATTGAATCGCATTACCTACAAGTATGTCTCGTGTTCATAATATTTTTCACATATCCATGCTTCGTAAATATGTGAAAGACCCGAACCATATTATTACGTTAGAACCAGACGAGATAGCCGAAGATTTAACGTACGAAGAAGTACCTGTTAAGATCTTGGATAGGAAAGAGCATGTCCTACGCACTGCAAGGTTATACCACAAGTTAAGGTTTTCCGGAGAAACTATCTTTATCAAAGAAATGACCGGGAGTTGGAATCGAAAATGAAAGCGAGGTATCCTCACCTTTTGAAACACCAGTAATGTATGTCAATTTCGTGGGACGAAATTTCATAAGGAGGGAGGTTGTAAGACCCCAACTTATTATAAATAAAATCAATTTCCTCTAATTATTATTGTGAATAATAAGGTATTAATTTGATATAATTCTCTACGGTTATGGGTGAAATGTACAAATTTTGCAAAATATGCAAGTGGTTATAAAATAATCATTGTTGTTTGGGAATATTCATTTGGTCGTGGAATATTCTTGTTGTTTGGGGAATATTCGCATTTACTGGCCAGTAGCGATCATTCAGGGGCCCCATAATGTAAAAAATTATCTACTGAAGAAAACAACAAGTTTGAGTTTTTATAAATAACTACAGAAGTTATTCAAGTTAACAATCATTGGAATACCCGTGGGTTAAAATACGATGTCTGGCGTGGATGCACAGTATTGATGAATTATTGATCCTTACGTAAGAAGGCACTACTCAATAATTGTTACTGAAGAATTCTTTATTCAATATTTTATTTTATTGATTCAATAATTGTTGCGTTGATATTTTATATTATTGTTGTTTCAATAATTGTCATCGCACAAGATTTCCCATTATCGGATCAATAATTCATATTATTTGAATAATATTATTAGATAGCATTATTGGCAATGTCTAGAAAGTTCCGTCGAGGAGAAGTTTGGTCACCTAATTGCTTGCTAGTAAGGAGAAATTCTTATTGAAAGCCCCTCTTCCGTGGAACTACCGGTTGTCATAAATGTGATTACGTAATATTATTTGTGAATAATTAATTATTGATTCATATCTAAGGAAATATTTATTTTATGTGGATATAGATGTTGGATATATTTATTGTGGTTAAAAAATGAAAGAGTTAATGTTGAGGTGTTTTATCAAGATTTTTGTTTGAATGAAGGTATTAAAAATTAAACCAAAGATTTTTGAGATATATTAAATGAGTTATAATTTTTAATCCGACCAGTTGGATCGTTGTAATTTTTGGATATGTTATACATATATAAGTTGAGTATATGTCCACAAATCTTGAACCGTTAAAAATGAACGAATGATTTATTATAAATTTTAAGAGGTGACT
Organism: Panax ginseng; assembly: GCA_020205605.1. Lineage (NCBI taxonomy): Eukaryota > Viridiplantae > Streptophyta > Magnoliopsida > Apiales > Araliaceae > Panax > Panax ginseng. The sequence goes on along the minus strand of CM035145.1, from coordinate 17,617,799 downwards.
GGTTCAGAAATTAGGTTTATAAATGATTTTGGTGGAAAATTCTAGAATTGGTGGGCCCCACTTTTGGTTGGTGAAGAAATGTGCTGAATTTTATTTCAAATGTGGTGGGTGGGAATAGTACAAGGTAAAGCCATCAGGTTGCAGGTTAAGTCTGCTTCGGTGTGCTAATATTTTCCTATAAATAGAGGGCTAAGTTAGAATTGAAAATCACACCAGAAATAAGTTTTCTCTCTTTCTCTCTCTAGATTATTGAGTGTATTTTATGAGTATTTAGATACTTTGTGAGTTTCTATTCATCAGTGCAAGTTTCCTTCAGCCTTATACCGATATTTTGATCAGAAGTACTGATATTTTGATGTAAGGGGTGTTATATTCTTCTTAAAATGATATTTTCTTCAATATCATTATACCAAAATGTTGGTATGAACTTTTTATCAAATTTAGAACTTTTTGTGTCGGGGTTACTATTCACGTATACGGCACTATTCACGAATACGACACTATTCACCGAAAAATGAATTTTTTTCCGTTTTGTCCAAGATGTCTATTATGGTTACTATCTTTGATTGTATCCATGTTTTGATCTTTATTCTTGAATTTTGCTACAAAATTGGTTATTATGGAGTATTATTGATCTTGGATAAACTGTTATACGAATCCCTACTAATTGTCCTTATGTCTCACTGGATTCGTTTTCTTTAAAATATTTTTCATCATCCTCAGTCCTAAATGATGATATTACTAAATATCTTTGGCCTGTAATGCAAAGATAAATGAACAGGTGTTGAGATGAACATGACTAACTGGTGATACAAATGAATATCTTTGGCCTGTAGTGCAAAGATTAATATTTGATTAAAGATGTATATTGATTGTTGTTACAGGGATAAAATATTGATGATGGACTTTTAAATCTTAGAAGATAGTAGAACTCATTCTCTACTTGACTCTTCTAATGGATTGTTGTTTCCGCTGCAATTGTTGATCTAAAACTTGTTGTCTATTATATTTTATCAGATTTTTCCCTGTTGAAGACTAATGATAATTTGTTGTATATTATCTTAGTCATAATATTCTTTATTTGGGCTAGTTGAGCTCACCCTTTTCTTTTTTTCCATTTTTCTTCTCGTGGAGGTGAGAACATAGCGAGGATCTAATGGGGTATGGAGTGATGGTTCTAGAAAGATGTTTTAGCGATTCTCACTATTTCGTAAAATAGTGTTTGAATAATTGTAATGAGGACTTATTTGAGTGTGGATATTGTCTGAAGACAATATTTGTATTTAAACTCACAAGATGTGTTGTCATATTTTGCACGACAAATTGTATTATTGAAGTTGTAGTTTGCTTTTCTGTACCATGTATTTGGCGACTCGGAATGGGTGTTGTATACCTATTTTGGGGGTGTCATAGTTTACGCCGGACCTGGTTCCATTATTTATTATTCTTTCGGAATATCCTGTTTGTGCGTTTACGCCGGACCTGGTTCTATCCTTTATTATTCTGTTGGAATAACTCGCTGTCAAGGCCTATCGCATGCATGGTGATTTCTTTTGTTATTCCATTCTTTATTATACTCGATTGATTAAAACTTTGACTTCTATACCCATGAAATTAGTGGAATATCTTTGATATTTAAGGCTTCATCCAAATCTTTTCATGAAAATATTCTTTTGAGCATTCTTGAATTTTACTACTCTACAAAGCAAGATCATGTTGATAATTTGGGCGTTATCGGTTCTAGATAAATTAATTCTTGAACTTGTTTTATTGAATTCTTATATCATTGTCATCATCCTCATGTTTATATTTTGTTGAAAGTCATCTCACATGGCACAGTAGTGCATAGATGGACTTAGTATGATTATGACCGAGGATTATTCGGTTGTAATCATGGTACCGTAATGTTACAAATGATGTGATAAAAGTCCTCATTGGCCCGTAGTGCATTGATGGACGATTGTTGGCATGATCATGACCATTAATGAATACACGAATGTCCTCGGCCGTAGTGCATGGATAATTCGTGGTCGTGATACTAAAGAATATCCTTGGCCGTAGTGCGGGGTGATTCGATGATGTGGATTATTTATTAAAATTTGAGTCCCAAATGATAAAAGTGATGAAAAACCTTTTAAATCATATAAGATAGTAGATTTTATTCCTACTTGACTCTTCTAATGGATTGCTTGTTCACCGCAGCTTAAACTTGATAGTTATTATATTTTATCGGTTTAACACCGCTGAAGGCTAACGATAAATTATTTTGCATTATCTTAGTCATAATATTTCTTCTTTGGGCTAGTTGAGCTCACCTTTTCTTTCACTGCGTTTCTCTTGAAATGAGAGCGTAGATGGGACTAGTCGGGGAGCAGTGATGGTCCCTAGATGTTGCATTAGTAGTCCTCACTATTACGTGAAATAGTGTGATAATAATTGTAATGAGGACTCCTTTTGAGTTTGTATAATCTCTAGTAGATAATATTTGTATTCAAACTCACAGCTTTATGTTTTGTCATATTGTATACCTTATAAATTGTATTATTAAGTTGTATTTGAATTCTGTACCATGTATCTGGCGACTCAAGATGGGTGATGTATACCTAATTTTGGGGGCGTCCACAGGAATGATTAATAATTAATTTTAAAAATAAAACATTTATTTTACAAGTCAATGATTAATTATTAATCATTAATTAATTCCAAATATTTATTTTAATTTTATTATTTTAATTATTTTATTTTTAAAATTAATTATTTAATTTAAAATTAATTATTTTATTTAAAATCAATTATTTCAAAAGTATTTTATTTTATTTAAAATTAATTATTTTTACCAATTTTTAAGACTAAAAATCAATTTGCACCCCAAACTTGTGTTACCGCCTAAGCCGGTCACTTTTGACCGTTTAAGTGAAGAAAGTGTGCGTTTTGTTACGTATAATGAAGTTTAGGGTGTACTTAGACACATTTTTATGTTTGGGGTGCAAAAATAAATAAAGAGTAAAGTTTGGGGTGCAAATTGTCTTTTAGTCTAAAATCTATAACTCTTTGTGTATAATGAGTTAAGAGATGAGCCATATATCAAAAGAAAGCCCTGTAAGTAAGCTAATCGTAGAAATTTGAATCACCCAAAAATTCTTTGTGAATTTTTCGTGGTGACTGTTTGAGTGAAACTGGTACGAGGGACTTATAGTCCGAAAATCAAATCAGTGTTCTTAAAGCTCTATTGCGGGAGTTATAATTTTAATCCGACCGTTGGATCGTTGTGATTTTTGGATATGTTATACATATATAAGTTGAGTATATGTCCACAAATTTTGAACCGTTAAAAATTAACGTATGATTTGTTATGAATTTTAAGAGGTGTTGAAAATCGTCCGTATGTGGATTTCAGACATTTTCTGTTTGGAATTTGGAAAAACTTTCTTCTGTAAATTTGTAGAGAATTTAATTTCCTATAGAATGGACATAAAATTTGTATTTTTCTGATAAAAGGGCTATTTATTATGAATTATTGACATTTTGAAAATAAATGTTTTTATTTAAAATATGGTGGGCCCCACTTTTGGTTGGTGAGAAATAAAATGTGCTGGAATTTATTTTCAAAAGTTGTGGGCGTGAATAGTAGCAGGTAAAGCCATCAGGTAGCAGGTTAGTTTGCTTTGGCGTTCTAGCATTTTTCTATAAATAGGGTGCTTAGTTAGAATTGAAAATCAAACCAGAAACAAGTTTTCTCTCTTTCTCTCTCTATATTATTGAGCGTATTTTATGAGTATTTAGATACTTTGTGAGTTGTTATTCATCAGTGCAAGTTTCCTTCAGCCTTATACCTGATATTTCAGCCGGAAGTACTATTCTTTTGAGGTAAGGGATAGTAAGGGATGTTATTTTCTTTATAATGATGTTATTCTTTCAATATCATTATATTGAAATATTGGTATGGATTTTATTGTGGAATTTCTACCTTTTTCATGTCGGGGTTACTATTCACGTATACGACACTATTCATGTATATATGACATTATTTACGTATATGATGACATTATTTATGTATACGGTACTATGTACAAATACGAGTTACTATTCACGACAAAATTAGTTTCTTTTTCTGACCAAATTATCGTTAATTTATGAATCTTACTCTTGAAATTAAATGCAGTTGTTGATCATATTCTTTTTATTATCATATATAACATTTTTATAATCCTGGTGATGAAATTTTTCTTTGACTTGAGTGTAAAGATGGGTACGTAGATTATTGGTATGATCGTGACTATAGGTTCTCTTTGGTCAGTAGCTAGTGCAAAGTTGAATTGTTGACTGGTATGATCATGACCATTGAATTTATAGTTGAATATCTTTAACTTAAGTGCAAAGGTGAATTGATCAACATGGTTATAATTATTGTTTATATAAATTCTGAAATGATTATATATTTTTTTGAGATATTAATATCTTTGGCCTGTATTGCAAAGATGATCTATTGTTGAATATCTTTGGCCAGTAGTGTAAAGATGAATTATTGACGAATATCTTTGGCCCGTAGATGAATTTATCAGTATGATTATGAACAGGAACTGTGATTTGGTATAACCATGATCTTTGATGTTTCAGGTAAAGACATGTGATAAAAATTATCTTCATCCTATGGATGAGAAGAGGAATTTAGAACCACAAATATGATTATGAGTTATTCATATGATTGTGGACCAGAACTGTTGTTTGATGTTACAGGAATAAAACATTGTTGGTGGACTTTTAACATGGAGAAGATAATAGACTTTATGGTCTATTTAATTCTTCTAAATGGATTGCTCATTCCGCTGCAACTATATATGGTTGAAAAGTTTTATCATCTACCATATATGTTCTAAATCTCTGATTCATTACTGATGAAGACTATAGATAATTTAATTATCTTTAGTCATGATATTCTTTTTTCGATTAGTTGTGGTTTCACCCTTTTTGCTTCACAATTCTTTTCGGTAATAAGAGTGTAAATTTGGGTCGAAGCGGGGTAACAAAGGAATAGAACGGTGGTCTCTAGCTGTGGAGGTTCTCCCTAAACAGTATAGAAATAATTTGATTGAGAACTTTAGCATAGTGTGTTGTATTTTATACATCATTTAGTAGTTATATTTGGTGAATCAAATAGGGTGAGGCGAACTCAACGTTGAAAGGGTGTTTTGCCACTATCATAGAAGATGTCTAACCACATGCGACTTCGTGTTATCATATATAAGACAGGGTTGTGCACATCCATTTGCTGAGTATATCTACGAGCACTACCTATATAATCTTAGAGTTTGGATGAAATATAATTCTCAATTAGAGACAGTGGAGATAATAATATGTCAAGAGAAGACTCACTATTGGAAAGAATATGATAGTAATCTTCTCGTTTTTCTTTGGGGTCTATTGGGTCAACCAATGATAATTATGTGGACATATGATATCTATCATAACCTAGACGCATGGCTTCCCATGTACGAAGGTTTCTTTGAGCACTTTCTAAAGATTTTAATTTCTAAAACAGTTATTGACTGTACCTTTATGTAAGGTGCCATTGTGACGTGCTATCCAAGGTTGGGATGAGAGTCACAGTTGGTATATATTTGTATCAAAACTCATAACATATGTGTTATTGTATTTTGCACGACAATTGTAGTAATAAAGTTGTAGTTATTTTCTGTACCATGTATTTGGCGACTTAGAATATGTTGGATGGATTGGACCTATTTTGGGGGTGTCACATAGAACATATAACCCAAATTGCACAAACACATGCTACAATTGAACCTAATAATCAAAGCTAAACACAATGCATGACAGATGAATATGTGTATATATATCCATCTCCTCAATATCAGATTATGGATATGATATATGTAATTGCACAAATCAAACACTAATTTGAAGGGTACAATAAACTAAATATCATACCCAAATTGAACTTCAATCTCAATATCAATTTCCTACCAAAATAAATTAAACCCTAAATTTAGCCCAAAAATCAGTTACACATACCCTAATATTCAATCCTAACAACCACAACTTAATTAAAGATAGAAATTGTGTAGAGTAGCGATATGAAAAATCATATTAATTTTTGAGGGCAACTTAGTCATTACAGTGGCCGTTGGTAAGATTTTGCGTGGCCTTCAGAAGGACTAGCGGTCGGGCCTATGCCCAAGTTGATCTCGGCTCTCTTAGATATCAAACATTTGCTATGGATTACTCATATATATATATATATATATATATATATATATATATATATATATATATCATTAGTATGGATCTATTAAGGGGGCAGCATAAGCAACTGTCCCTGAATTTTTTTTATAAGTATAGGGTATGGGCAAATATGTAAGTAAAATTAAGGAGACAAATTAATGGAAGAATTAAACTTGAAGGGGACAAAAAAATTCATTCATATTCTAAATATAAGTACAGACAAACGTAAATTTATTCTACTTCTGTCTTTTAAATTGTATCTAAAAAAATTTTATTTAAAATTTCTTTTGTTAGATTATGAATATTTATTGTAATTTATAAATATTATTATTTAGTTAATATTGTGATTATTTCAAATTTTTTTATTTAACTTCAACAAAAAAATTAGTTAAAATTTGCAATTACTTAGAAAATTTTCTGGATCCACACCTGTCTATGTACATGGAGACTTAATAAATTTGAACAATATATATATATAACCAGCCATATAATATCTTTATATATTGGATGTTTATAAATCCTTGCAAAAGAACTACAAGTATATGAACTTTTCTTTTCTCCTCGTTGAGTACTTGAGTTCAAGAAAATGAAAGCCCGTAAATAAACCATTGATTGAGTTGGAGCAACTAATCAGATGCTAAAAAGATAATTATATTTATATATATGTAAAGAGAGGGGAGGCTTCACAAGTAAGAACCCCTTATTATACAACAAACCCTAGAAATAATCACTAGCTAGCTAGCTAGCTAGGAGAGAGAGTACGTAGCAGTACTAATAATACTCTTCTTCATAATTAAACAAAAAACAAACAAAGAACCTAGCTAGCTAACATTAACAAAGCTTGATGGATATGGATGGATGGATCACATCATTAAACTTCTGATAACGGAAGCCTGGGGGCTATCGGAATCAATGGTAGCCAATAGTTGGGACAGTCGCTCACTTAGGTCATCCACCTCTTTGTGCAACTCTTTTATGTACTTGCACGTCTCCTGTAGAACCTTCGGAGCCGATACCTGCAACATGCAGCACCAAATATATCACCTACATTAGTATAATTAACACATGAGTTTCTTTATGTTATTAATTTCTTTTACATTTAATGATAAGTTTTCTCAATTATATACTAACACTTTAATTTATCTTATGAAAATTTGCACCATTTATACACTAATTAAGTTCGAACGTCCCTCAATTAGAAATTAATTTAATCACACGAGTATATTTCTAAGGTCAACAAATAGGCCTCACAATTTTCTCTGAATCCAACGGGCCTGCCCGATCTTGATCTTAATGGGACCTGATTTTTTAAATTCTATACTCGCCCTTGACCCGATTATATGTGTATACATAATTTATTTAAAATTAGCCTTTTGTATATATATAATTATCTACCTATGTAGGTTATTTCATTATAAATTATAACATGTGTAATATAATATTTTGTTAATAATAGAAATGTTGTATGTTTGATTTTAAATTAAAAATAGTTGTAGAAAGTAATACAAATTTTTTTTTGAGAAATTTAATTTGAGAAAAATGAGAGTAATCAGGTAATTACAAGACGGGGGCTGGGGCGAGTATGTACTAGAGCTAGCGCGTATGTGATTTTGTTTTCGAGATCGGGTTGGAGTGGAGTCGAGTCGAGAATTGCTCCATATCGACGGGACGGGTATGGGAAGAGGTCCCGCGGACCATACCTGCCTTTTGCCAGGCCTATCTATCAACAAGAGCCCAGCCGACAATCAGATGACATGATGAGTCCCACTAATTAAGCTACCAAACACCCACGGTCATGATTATTTGACTGAATTGTTAGTTTTAGCTTAGTAACTTATGCCTATCTTATAGCGATTCTTTTTTATGATTTTTCTCCCATATATGTTAAAATTGAAGACTAAAGTTTAATGGTAAAAAAATACATAAGAAAAATCATATTCAAGAAGGTCGGTCTGACCTAGCTAGACAAAAAGAAAAAAGTGTCGGGTTCTCGTAATTTGCTGAGGGAGGCAGTACTATTGACTTGTCATACTCTTATAGTCTTATACAAAGATGCATGCATATATATGGATAGATTCATTATGATGAAATGGTGTTACATATAGTATATGCATACTGCTGCACTGGCTGGCAGGTGCAGGATTTGAAGTCCACATATAGAAACAAAACCATACATAATGCATTACGTAAAAACACAAATGTAATAGAGTGGTACACATGTCTATATATGTGTATTGGGTTTATATATGGGGACAAAAAAGAGGAAAAATAAAGGAGCTAGGGAAAAAAAAGAAAGAAAAAGGAAAGAGTGTTTAAACTACCTTGTTGGGTCGGTTATTGCGAAGCTCAGGTAGAAGTTGTTGCAACTTGGAGACAAGTTCAATGATCTGGTCATCCGTAATCCTCGAACTCGCTGCTGCTTGCCTAGATCTTCTGCCAGACATGATTCTCAGAATTAATGTATAAGCTAGCAAAATTATATATATATATATATATATATATATATATATATATATATATATATATATATATATATATAGATGGTTTCTTTTCGTCAAATTTTGATTCAAGTTAAACTAGCTAAGCTAGCTAACTGGTCTAGTGTTGAAGGAGGGAGGGAGCTAGCTAGGTCAAGAGCTTAATTTAGTTTTTCTTTTAGAAGAGAAATTTTAGTAGAAGTAGAAGTGCAAGTGTTATCTAGCTAGCTACATGCATATATGATATATATAGCTAGCAAAGGAAGTGAAGAGCTAGAGAGTTATAACTTGTAATAATTAATGAAAGAGGTGAGAAGGACCACAAAGGTAGACATGAGCAGAGGAAGAGAAAAAGAGAGTACAATAACATAGACAGTGATGTTGGATGTGAAGAAGACAACTGCATTTGAAGAAATCAGGAGAGAGAAAAAGAGAGAGGCCATAGCTATAGTTATATGTCTAAAGTTGTGGTTTAATCTCAAGTGGGCTTAAAGAAATGTGTGTGTTTTGGTACTAACAAAGTGGGCCTCATGTGTTTCTCCCATTAAACATGACCATGTGATCATTGGCTAATTATATCAGACTCACTTTGATATTTGAATTGTTACAAATGACAGAATGCCAATTATATTAATTAATTAAGCCATCTTACTCCAAATTCGTGTATCTGCTTGCAATTGCTTTCTATCCTCGTATGCTGATGACATGGTTATTAACTATAATAATTAATACGTCATGAATGGTTGGAACGAAGGTGTGAATAAAATAATTTATTTTTATGAAATAAAAAATATTGTGTTTGATTGTTTCATTTCTATTCTCGTCCATGCTAAATTTGTAAATTATGTTGGATTTTTAGAGTTCCAAACCCATGAGATTATAGTGATGGAATCATTACCCAATTTAAATTGAGTTCCAGGTACTCATCGTGTGGATTAGATTACTCCGAAATCGATTAGGAGCTTTTATGGGAGGCTGCATGTAGGCTAGGTATGTCCGAATCCAATAAGGAAGCCAGGAATGTATGTGATATGGTGATACAATTTCTAAGGCAACTAGGAATTGGGGGTATATTATATACTCCCTCCGTTCTTTAATATACAAGTATTAATAAAAATGATTATATAGTTATCATTAAATATAATATTAATTGTTTATATTGTTTTTATATTAAAAAAAAAAGAGTTTATTTATTGAACAAAAAATAGTGAGAATCAAAGTTATATTTAATACTCATTTAGGATAATATTGAAAACTAAACAATTAATGCTTATTTAAAATTTTCAAATGATAAATATTAAGAGATAAAAATATATCTCTAAAACAACTTATATTAAAGGACGGATGAAATAATTGCAGTTGGCACGTGATAGTAAGGATGTAAATGAACCGAGTCGGACCGAGTATTGAGTTGCTCATATTTGGCTCACAAAATTTATCGAGTATAAAATAAGATTTGATTAAGGGTTGTTTAGCTACCGAGTCGAATCGAACCCAAGCAGTTTGAACATTTTGAACAATTTGAGTAGATTTGAGTAATTTATCGAATTTTAAAATTTATTCATATTTGAATCATTTATATTTCGAGTCGAGTTCGAATCGAATTCTATGAATCGAGTCCAAACTGTTTGTTCTTTTTAGAGCCTTATGTGTTAGCCTAATTGGAAAATGAACAAAGCTAGTGGCTGTGGAATCCTAAAGTTCTTACGATTTTAAAAGCAGCCCAATTATGGGAAGCACAAAGCCAACACGGATTGGAGTTATTTCATTTGATTGAATCAAACGGCAAAGCTATAATAACAATGTGAGTGAGTGTTTCGGTGGAGAACAATAACACGGACATTGTATTGCGGAAGGGAACAAAAATTGCGTTAAGGTTTATTTCACCGTCTATTCAAATCAGTTAATTGTTTAAAAAAATTAATTAATTTGGAAGACTTTTAGGTGGTGAGTAGACCGGAAAATGGGCGGTTATAGGCGAGTTTGAGTGGATATAAATAAATTTGGATTTATATGGGTTGAATTTGAATGAGCTAAAAATTGAGTGAGTTATAAGTTGACGGTCTTAGAGAAATTATCATATTTTATTTAGTTTATTTAAATTAGTATTAGCGAGAGACTTAAGCATGTACAGTGAAGTTTATATAAATTAAATACACTTTAAACTTTCAAAATTTTTACTTTTTACAACTTAAATCCTAATATTTCAAATTTAAGATATTGAACTTTAATGTCTTTAAATTTCTATAAATTAAACCTTGTGGCTACCGACGAGTAATAATTAATCCGAATGACAGTATTTTGAATAATTTTACTTCAAAATATCTGTGATAACAAAAAATATATATAGACATGTGGTTAGTATGTGATCAAGAAAAAGTAGAATAAATTAAATAAATCCAATATAAATGATATGTAGTGTTAAACGACTTAATTTCCCAGATTGATAGAAGATCTCAAATATCATTAAAAATATTGAAAATTGTAGTTCACGTTAGTATGTGATGAAGAATAATAAAAATAATAATCAAAGTCAATATAGACAATATATACTCTTAAAAGACTTAATTACCCTTTATTTTGAGTTGCATGACTTATTAAGATAAAAAATGCTAATTCGGTAGTCAAAAGATTTAATTTATTAAAATATAGAGAAATTGGGGTTTAATGTCTTAAAGTTAAAACATTAATATTTAAAGTGTAAAAAGTGAGAAACTTAAATTTTAAAGTGCATTTAAGTAAAATTTGAATTACATAATTAAATATGCATAATGGAATGGGGATTAAAACTTTCAAGAACACTCTTTCCTGAATTCATTAAAAAGGGAGAGTGAAATCATACAGATGTGCGATAAATAAATTTTGAAATGAATTTACTTTTGAAGGTAAGTGTATAATTGGGACTCATGGGTGAACGTGGGTGGGAACCATTTATATACGTTTAATTTCATATCTATCAATCCAAATCTATTTTCAATTTGATGACATTTCAAGTTTGTAGTTATAAAACTTGAAATCAATATTTGTACTTACAGTTGATTATAGTAGAATTTTCGGTGCTCGACTCGTGGTTTTTATCTCTTTAGTTTTAGAGAATTTATCAAGTAAAATTTGATGACTTGCGTTTGAATTAATTTTCGTACTATTATTTTTCAACGATTGTTATTTATTTGGTGAAATTACTCGTTTTGCGTGATTTATTATTTAATTTATCAAAAACGGTTGTAGTTGTAGGAGTTTTCCTAACAAATTACTCCAACTATTCACGTCACTAGCTACAGTAGCTAGGTTTGGAATGGTATGTAATCACTCATTCAAGTCTGAATCTCACTCCAATTTTTTTCTAGTACATTTATTTATCAATCTCATTCTTCCAATTCAATTAACTAAACCCTTCAGTGTTGACATTCGATTTCGCCAACTAGCTAGGTTTGGAAAGGTCATACCAAATGAACAGTCAGAGCCTTGATGGCAATTGTTACAATTATATCTCTGATATGGGAGTAATTAAGAATATATGTCAAGGGTTTAGACAGTGAAAATGTGATTACCTACCTTACTACTATATACTACAATCTTTGTTGGGTACATCCAATAGATTAAAACATTTACACAGACTCTCTTTTCTAGTAACCTTCCAATGCTATCTCTTGCTGGCTCGAACTCAACGAAAATATTCAAATACTCGTGATTTAAAAATAAATTTAAGATTTGTAACAGACGTTCCTATCTTTTAAAGGGTCGATGGTATCATCTTTTCAGTGAGCCAAAAATAGGAACCAAAATTATAGCAATGAATGAGGAGGGCATCTAACATGAAAGCAACAACACCTTATTAGAGATCACATCAATTGTTTTGCAATTTGCTGAAGAGATCGATCACATGACTACTTCAATCATTAATATCATGATTTGATGATACGTTATTTGTGTTAAGATATCACAAATGAGTTGGAGTCTCACATCGAATAAATAATAAAGAGTAAAATACAGTGGCATCCCCGTCTAGATAACCATAATAACACTCGTCTCCTCTCTAGTCTAGATAACCATAATTCCCAACAAATGGTATGATCATGAGCTAGGTGTGACAAAATAAAGAGAGTATTATGTTGAGTCAGTACACAACCAAAAATCATGTAGCAGTATTCTAAGAGTTGAGAGAAGGTGCGAGTGGGATTTGTATTTGTAAGAAGAGGGTTTTTGCAACTTTTATATTCCGTACAAAATTTTTTTTATTGTAGGTGAGAGGATTTTGCATCTCTTAGTCCATGCAAAAAACTGTGTTGTGGAATTGTGGAACCTGAAGTTTTAGATCGCAAAACTTTGGAGAATTATTGTAAGCCCGTTATTTTGATATAGTGGGGATTTAAAGTTTGGTCTGTAATTTTTTCCCGAATTTTTCAATATGTTGTGTGTTGTTTATTTCTCTTTATTTTATTGCGTGATTTGCGTTACTTATCTATCCCACATCAATCATCATCAACAATGCAATGCAGACACGTAAAGTGACTCAACAAGCATGTTAGATCACATTCTTATCTAAAAAGGTTAACATATTCGATTGAGGCTTCACAGATTCATGTGAAATATCACAATAATCTCCCTTCACCCTGAGCAACTTTCATAAAGTCATCCTAAACCCCTGATACTCCATTCAACTCAACTCTATTTGTTTCACCGCACAGACTTGTGAATGTACTTCACCTTGGAGTACCAACCTGATACTTGGGCTCATCTAACTATGGCCTCTAATATCACTCAACAAATATATTGGATTAGCTCCTTACATAAAAAGTTGACTTGTTAGGTTGAGATTTTATCATACTTATTAACTGATCTACACTCTTAAATTTATTTGATGTAAAAAATTCATGTAAAATATCTCAATAATTCAATCATGTGATAACTTTGTAGCAAGAAATTAAATGAGAGAGATACATGTATAGTGTATATATGTACGTAACACATATATATATATATATACAGTTATACACACTCGATGGACCACATTCACATATTGAAATCTAGACTTTGCTTAGACTAGCTATTGTGGTTTAATTGTATGTCCTCCTTGTTAGGGACATATACACGAGTTGGGAGAGAAGTTTAACTGTTCTCTTATATTAGTCGTAGCTTGGGGAGAAAAATTATTTCCAATAACGCCAAAAAAAAATTATTAATAATAATAACGGCATTAATGGTTCCAATTTCATTTTTCTCTCGGGATCTTCTATCAAAACCCGCCCTAGCCTTTAAATTTGGAAAAGATTTTTCAACATCTTGGAGATATACCTTTCCATATATTTTATTTCAACAATATCTTTCAATTGTTACAATTTATTTTCCCTTTATATATGGAACTTGTTTTTATCTTATTATAAATATATTTCTAAATATACTTATTATAATTATTTTTCTAAATAAGTTTATTTTTGTCTATGAAATGTTATTTTATACTCCCTCTCTTCCTTAATATAGGTCGTTTTAGAGTTGTGTACAATTATTAAAGAAATAATTGTATAGCATTAAGTATAATATTAATTGTCTATTTTGTCCTTGTATTGGAAGAAGAGAATGTTATTTATTGGACAGAAAAGTGAGAGAAGCAAAATTATATTTAATACTTGGAGTAATAATAGAAACTAAACAATTAACGTTTACTTAAAATTCTCAAACGATTTATATTAAGAGACAAAAATATTTTTCTAAAATAACTTATTTTAAAAAATAGGGTGCTTAATAATGTTGTATGCTTTAACCTAGCTGACGAGGTTTTGTTTTTATGTAAATTCATTTAACAGGTACAGTAGTGACCTAGGACTAAACAAGACGGGGACAGTGTGGGGTTGTTGTATGCGGATCGGGTCACGTGAGTGTCCCAAGTTTGATATTCACAACATAATGTCACGTGCCTTTGCCTTCCATGGACGACATGACACGTGGCATAGTACATATATATATTTTAGGAAATAGATCTGTATGATCACTAGTCTTAACTTCAGCTTATTATACCAACCATGAATTACACTAGTAAACAGCTTATTTCTTTTGTCATTACTTACTTATATACGTACGGATTGATATCCTTAATTAGCGCAAAAATGGTGTGGTACTGGAGTAGTATAATTAATTAATTAATGACCGACTTCTGCTTAACAAAGAACTAACTGTATAGAAAGTAACCCTACTACAGTAAAATCTATATTTATGAATACTCTATATAAGAATAACTTCTATAATATTATAAAAAAAATTTAAATTGGGCCAATTATAAATAGGAATAACCTCTAAATTGTAATATATTATATACTTTTTAAGTCCCGTATTAAAAAACTATAACTCTATATAGTAATAATTTCATATTTATACACACACACACACACACACATATATATATATATATATATATGAGAGGAAAATAATATTAATTTTAAAAGATTACATTTTCTATAAAAGACTACATTTCTTATGAAGAACTACATTTTCCTATAAAAGACTACATTTCCTATAAAAGACCACATTTTCTTATAAAAGACTACTTTGCATAAAAAAAATTGAATAATAATTATTAGGGAGTTCTTATTAATATTTTTGTTAAAGTGAATATTTTTTGGTGTTCGGAAAATATTTTGTACCAATACCTCTATTTAGTAATAACCTCTCAATTAGAATACAATAGTTTGGTCCCAAGTCTATTCCTAAATAGAGGTTTTACTGTAATTGAATTGGTTGGAAAATGTTTACTAGCAATAAAATGCATGGTTTTATTATACTCCCTCGCTCCGTTCCGATCATTAATTATTGACTTTTAAAAGTGAATTAAATATATTTTCAAACTCAAAATTGAGATGATTTATAAAAAAAAATTATGAGTAATACTTTTGAGATAGTTTGTAATAATATTCATCATTCCTTCCATATATATTGACTAAAGTTAATGTAATTCATGTCAATTTTGAGTTTAAAAATATTTTTAATTGAATTTAAAAAATCAATAATAATAATATTATATTTTGCCAGTAATTAATTGATTTTTATCAGGTCCATTCTTCGATGGGTAGTGCATAAGATCCGAGATTCTCTTTGTTTGTTTGTATAAGAAGTTCTAATGGCAAAAAATTATGTGGACATAACCTAACGAGGTACAATTACATATTTTATTATATTTTTAAAAATAATTATAACAATAGTGCAACTATAAAATAATTACACAATTAATGCATGTAAAGTTTTATTTACATAATTAGTACAATTAGGATTCCTTAATTTAGAAAATTAAGATTGATTTACTTATTAAATTAAATAATTAATAAGTCATAACTACTTTCAGAACGGTTAATTAATTTTTTTTGCGGAGAATGTTGTCCTCGTTAGAAACCTTAGACGGATCGGACTTCTCCTGAGCGTCGTCGTCAAGCTTGTCAATCTGATCGTCGAATCCGGGTGTTGATTTGAGGTCATCGGGATCAGAGAGAATGAGTAGGAGGGCGGCGGTCAAGTCGCAGAAGTGGACGCCGTAACGGGGACGACGCCTTCCGCGGAGGTGCCTAAGCATTTTTTATTAAACTTGGGGGAGTGTGGATCGACTGAGGTGTCCGCCGGTAAATGGAGTAGAATGAATACAAACATAAAAAATGTTTGCATCTACGTGTGAAGGAAGAGATATAAAGATAAAAAGAGATTCAAAGTGGCGGGAAACGGTGGAAAAGTGTAGCCTTTTATTACTACTACTACTACTCTCTCTATATAATATTTACTTTGCTACTGAAATTGTTTTCTATTTTTATATACAGAAGATATTATAATCGGTTTATTAATATATAGTACAGTTGGTAACCAAACATTCACATCAAGGTAACCAAACCTTCATAAACTTCATACCAAGGTAACCAATCCACATCCACACCTGCAATTTTTTTATAGTGCAGTTGATAGCCAAACATTCATACCAAGGTAACCAAACTTTCCGACCTAAGTAACCAATTCATACTGCAGGTGTGGAGGTATATTGGTTACCTTTGGTATAAAATTTTGGTTACTTTGGTATAAAAGTTTGGTTACCTTAGTACGAAAGTTTGGTTATCAACATTACATTACACATCACTCTCTTATCTCTCTCGTTCTTATGCAGTGTTCTTATTTTCTTTTGGACATGAAATTTGAATTAGAATTTCTGGACGCTCTGTTTCACCGGCGAAGGGGAGGAGGAAGATGACGGACAAAGGGGAAGAGGAAGATGATGTTGCCAAACTTTGAATATTTAAATTTGAATTATTATTTTAAATTTAAATTTATTTTTATGTTAGATCCAAGATATTTGAATTTGAATTATTAAGTATGAAACTCCTTGATTTTAGGTTTCTTATTATTGTGAATTGAATCTTATACTAATTCCCTAAATTAAGGAATCCTAATTGCACTAATATTGTAAATAAATATGAGAAAGTGTATTATTTTTATAATTATTTTGTGCATGCACTAATAGTGTAATTACTTAATAAATGTTGTATATTATTGTTGTATATAATAATAATTATATAGATTTAAATATTAACAGTCTCTTTATAGCGTTTATGGTCTTGAGGGCTTTTGACTAAACCAAACCTAAATTGATTGCTGATCAGTGAAAGCAGAACCGGGCTATCCCAAGGTACATTAAGGCTTGGGCTTCTCAAGAATGGGGTAATGGGCCTGTAATGCATTCCTATAGCAAACCTGTTTTCCTGGAAATTTTATTGGCCCAAATTTAGTATAATGATATCTCACTTATCAAAATTTTTACTAAATAATTCTAACAAGTCAAGTGGTTAACTCGCTCAAAAAGTGAGGTAATGATTTGGATCAGATTTTTATTATCAATAATTATTATTATTATTTGAAGACGAATCTTGATCAGGGAAAAATCTAATGTCACATACTATAAATCGTAATATTAACTTATTAAAAATTCCCTTCACATTTGATTCGAAAGATTGATTTGATTTTAAAGAGTTTTATCCATAGAATTCGAGTGCAGTTTTAGTTTATTATCCGTTAAATATTAAACTTATTTTTTCCCTCTTGAATCAATCTTATTCTTGTTGTTGGGAAAATAAGTAGTCGTAATTAAAATGGCACTTTGTAGCCCTATAATTTACCTTATTTTTCACTTTACATCCCAATTTTTCTTTTCTTTCAAAAAACTTTTGTTACACACTCCGAACAAGAAACCATTAAATATTCTATTCTATTATAATATTTTTATTTAAAAATAATAAAAATATGTGTTGTTTAACCACTTTAAATTGAGCGTGCAAACTAAATGAATAGTTATTTTGTTTAACCATGTTAATGCACTAAATGTATCAACTAAACACATTTAACTTGTAAAGAAATTTACCAACAAGCTTCATTGTTCATTCAAAATTATTATTTTCATACACACACATTTATACATATCTTTTTGAATTCTACAGCACGGCGTATATCGAATAATATATATATATAGTATTATGTGATATCTTTTTTTACGTGATAATACCATTAATTATTTATTTATGAATGAATGAATGTGGTGGGCTGGGCTCCATGCAATTGAACAGACCTATCATATCACTATTTACCCCTACGCCAAAATAAAAAGGCTTAAAAAATAGGGTGAAAGATTTCACATTCAAACTGCGCAGTCAATATTGCTAGATTCACTCTCCTATCTCCATCAATATAACAGAAACCAGAAGAGAGAGAAAAACCACTTTCAAGAATATATCAGACTATTATAGTTAGGAAGGAAGGAAAGAGAGAGCCAGCTATCAGCCATGGCTGCATCAATAGCTAAAGGCCAATTTGGGCTGTACCACCCACCATTTCTTAACCTTATTTTCACCATGTGACTTGTCCCTAATCCCTCTATCCATCATCTGCTTCTAGTGTGAACCCCTTAACCCTCCATATTTTCACAAATCTAATATACTCCAACTATATTATTATATTTATTTATTATATATATGTCCTTTAACCACCTAACACCAACAAACAGTCACCCTCAAAGTTGTTGCCACCCCAAATATTAGAGATTTTGACCTCTTTCTTTATATATATATAAAATGATGGTGTAATTCGGACGAGCAAATTAAGGAGTAAATGAAAAATAAATGATGCTTACATCTAGAAATTTATATTGACGAATTAGGTAAATTAAATTATTACATGGATTATTTGTTGGAGGAGAATCGGGTAACTTACGCATAGTGTTAATGTATATATTAATCATTCACTCTTTTATTATTTCTATGTGGGATCAATTTTAAGTTTGGAAATTTAAACTCTTTTATTATTCCACCCAAGTTGAATCCATCCATGTCTATTAACCCTTGCCTTTTTTTATTATTTCTCGGATTTGATTTGAGATTCCAACTCAATGATATTCTTAGCCATACTACCTACCATGCATACCAACTGCAAGAACATATAATTGAACTGCAAATTATAAGAGATGTGATGGCCCACTGCAAAGTGTCCCTTAAATTGGGTCCCCTTTTCTTCATCCAAAGCAATGCCATATTGCCATCCTCCCATTCCATTTTTTTCCCTTCACAGGCAAAATATCAATGATGAACTGTAAAAGAGGTCTAGGCCCAACCATTAACTTAGAGTAAGTCTCTCTTTATGACAGTACAAAGTACAACCTTTTTGGTAAAAGCAGAAGCAGTAATCGTCATTATGTCTACTACTGCTTCCAAATGGGCCGGACTTTCCCAAAACCCACTGAAGGCTTCCCTTTGTTCCCCAAAAGTCTCATTTCCAATTCTACCTAAAGATTTCTCCTTTTTCTTAATATAATAATATAAAATTACACAATGTATTAAGTTTATTCTCGTAATCTCATAAAAATATATTTTTATATTTATAAATGGAATTCTTTTTGTGAAACTGAGATTTGTCCATCTTTATACTCAAAATTGGTAGGCCCTTGTCCAAAAACTTTAGCAAGCCACATGCAGGAAAGAATAGTTAAGGAAGAAAAGTCACTCTAGAGCTGGAAAGTTGGGCCATAGGGAGTACCTTTTAAAGTTTTACAACTAAAAAATTTCTCTTGCAAAAGTTGTTAATTATTTAGACAACCAAAAAACATCTAAAAAGAGAGGTTATGCATCATATATGTTGATTTGTAAATATATATATATATAACATTAACATTGACATTAACATTAACATATGCTTTTCCATTGGGAATGGATTCATGATTCTCAGAATTTTACTCTCTTACATCCCCATATCTACTGATATCATCACTGAAAAACAAAGTGAAAACAATGGTTAATGGGGACCACGAACATAATTAATAACCATGCACCCCACCAGCACACAGCCCATGTTAATGACTAGTCTATAAACCACCTTTTTATCATATGCGATGGTGTTGTAGCTGCAACAGCTTAGAATATGGCCCTTCGAGTCGACTAATTAGCTCGGCGTGGCTGCCTTGCTCTACAATCCTCCCATCTTGAACAACTCCTATACTGTCAACCCCTCGAATCGTGGATAAACGATGGGCCACGAACACGGTGGTTCGACCCCTCATTAGCCTTTCGAGTGCTTCTTGCAGCACACATTCTGATTCTGCGTCGATTGCGCTTGTGGCCTCGTCTAGTAAGAGTATAGTTGGATCCTTGAGAACTGCCCGAGCAATGGCGATTCTTTGCTTTTGTCCCCCGGAGAGTTGTACCCCTCTTTCACCTACTGGGGTTTTGTAGCCCTGAGGCAAACCACTAACAAATGTGTGCACATTTGCTACACGAGCTGCTTCTATGACTTCTGCTTCAGTTGCCCCATCTTTCCCATAGGCAATGTTATCAAGAATGCTTGCTGCGAAAAGGGCTGGCTCTTGTTGCACCAAGACAATTTTTAGTCTCAGATTCTTCAAGTTCAAGCGACGGATGTCTTTCCCATCGATCATAACTTTACCAGCTATTGGATCATAGAAGCGTTCGATCAATGCGATTACAGAACTTTTTCCTGAGCCACTAGCCCCAACAAGAGCTTGGCTCTGCCCTGCTCGGATTCTAAGGCTAAAGTCCTTAAACACAACGACATCAGGACGTGAGGGGTACGCAAAGTCCACCTGACGTAGTTCAATTTCACCTCGAATGGTTTCAATTGGCTCAGAATCAGGATCATCAGGGTCTATTCTTGTTGATCTATCAAGAATAGAGAAAACAGAACCAACAGCTTCCCCACCCCTTATAATCTCAGGTGCAAGGCTAACAGTTTCAGCAACAGAGTTGGCCGTGACCACTAAAACAACAAACACCTTAATAACCTTTGAGAAAGTGGAGACGCCTTTGCTAACAAGGTGAGCGCCATACCAAAGAATTAGAGCTTCAGAAGCATAAAGAGCAAGCTGAGAGAGCCCAAAGAGAATGCCAGCTGATTGGCTCCGACGGAGGCTTTGGAGTTGCGGGAGACGGAGTTCGTTGCAAAAAAGGGAGAGGATCTTATCTTGGGCATTAAAGGCTGCAACTGTGCGGATGTTACTCACTCCCTCCCCTGCAATCATGCTTGTTTTTGCATGTGCCTTGGCTGTGTCTCCAGCAAAACCTTTTAGAGAAAGTTGCTGTTGCATTAAAATTAACATAATAAACTCTGTCAGAAAATTGTTTTTAAATTAACAATTAGAAATACTCATCACTGAAAATAGATATAATACTACTATTTGGGGATCACATGATGACTAGCCGTTACACCTCTATTTGCTCATAATTTGAATCATTCTGGATAGTGCATGAAAACTTTTATCCACTATACCAGTAAGTAGGGAAACCTCATGCTTTATTAAGTGCTCTCTCAGATTATGATAAAATACCTTCTCTCTCTTTCTATCTATAAATCTATCTTTGAACCATGGTTTTCTATATTCATAAAGTACATACCCGTTGCATTCAAATTACAAACGGCATTACTACTTACTTCAAAGAAAATTTGCAACCATATTATACGTAGCAAACTGATATTAGTGAACCTAAATTAATTTTCATTATTTTTCAGTAAAATTGAATATCTAAGTTATAAATCCAACGAATAATAAATCATGAACCCACTACAAACACTTTGTGGCAGAAGTGAAGTGGAAGCGACCAGGGTGAGGGCCCCTGAAGTGTTAAGAGGCAGATGAAAATGATATACTTACTTCATTAGTGCATCAGCAATAAATCTATCTACTTCAGCATGCACAGAATTGAAAACACTGTTGAACATGCAAAGACAGCTGCAACTGCTACTCTGCTACTACAGTACCCGTACCCCAAAAGAGGACAAAAGTTTTGCAACATTTAAATTCAACCTAAAACCACAGAAATGTAAAAAGGGGTGCGTATTAACCCCTCTGGGTAGGTTGGACAACTTCAGAACCCAGAGTTCTCATAATACCCTGCCATACCACCATGACAGGCTATTGACAGCCACACCCTGACATCCCTCCATGAACAAATGCAAATGAGCAGTAAAAATAAGTTACAGATAGAAAACATTGTAGTATCTGTGTCAATAGCAACCATAAACTCCTATTCCTATATATCATGTATAATTTGGTCACGGGCCAAGAATCCCTGCAACTTCTGGCATGAACATCTAGTGGAAATGGTAAACTTAGCAATCAAATTGTCTTTGTACTCCAACCCCTTCTGCCATATATTTTAACCTTTTCACTAGGGTTTCTAAAATCAGACATAATACTGAGACATCTCTGTGTGGTGTGGATTGTTGGTGCAAGGTAAAAAAGGTAAAACAAAGGTGACTGACCCAAAAAATTACTAAAAACTCAACCTAAGATTTTACTGGGATGATAAAAATTCAAGAAAGTTACATGCCCTCGAGAAATAAATAAACTAGTACGTACTAAGAAATAGTAGCAGTTCTCAGTGGCATTGAAGTTGATGAGTGATAGTAGAATCATTGGAATTCTATTTTTCATAGTTTACTGCAAGTGGAGTGTATATTTTAAGGCTCAGCTGTGATTTTCGAAGAGGTATGCACGGTAATTGGAGAAACCACATGCAGGGCACAAGAATGGTGCCACGTTTGTATTTGATTTACCGTCTTGTTATTTAATACTCAGAAAGCATTGAAGATAGGTTCAGAAAGATCCAAATTAATTAAGACACAGAAATCTGACACTTGAATTAAATACTACTGGTTTTCATATATATTTTTTAGATGCCCGAAAATGCCCTTGATATGTCTTTTTTTCTTTTCATATGGTATGTAGTCAAGTATTCAATATTAAAGTGCATCATAGTGTGCATACATACCTGGGCAAAGTTGGCTAAAACAAGAAGAGGGAAGGTGGCCAGTATGAGAAGTGAAACCCTCCACTCCACTATGAATGCAACGATAAATGAAGTGAGGAGGGAAGTCATGTTCTGCAATATAACCGAGATCCTCTCAGCAATGGCAGATTTAACGTCGGCAGCATCCGTGGCTAAGCGATTTGCAACGAGACTCGAGTTATGCTCGTCCTCATCAAACCATCCGACTTCATTCCTTAGGATTGCTGAAGAATGATAGAGATACTAATTACAAATTGTTAAATGCATCTTTTCTTTTAGCCACTCCAAAATTGATTAAAAAACATAAAAGAAAAGATGATGATATATATTTGTAACTGATACTTAATAAAAATCAGTTATATTGGAAGGAAAGCCAACCATCTCTATATCTCTTATAAGATATATATCATCATCTTTTACAAAGAAGCGTATATATGAGATTCATCGGTGAGTTGTTATCACTGTGAATATATAAATTTGACATATATCCTGGAGGTATATTTCCTGTAGCCTTTAACAAACCATTTTGGTAAGGAGCAATAAACACATGAAGGACATGGACTACTCGTGTCAATTCCTTGTTCCAATTATTCTGTGTTCATTTTTATTTTTCACCAATTTCACTTGACAATTGCATTCCAATAAAAAAGAAATCTGGCATTCTGTATCATCAAGCTATTATAATGCTAATTGATATAAAATGTGAACGAGAAATATAAGGAAGAAGAACTGAACAAGATTTGTACCTGCAAGCATCATCCTCCTTACTCTGGTAGTGAGATTCTCTCCCATGATGCTGAAGAAGTAATGTTGTATCAAATATGCAACAACGGCGTATATTCCTGCTCCAATGTAAATGAAAACAAACTCCTTTGTCTTCCTTTCCATGCTTGCAGGATTGCGGTAGTAGAACACCTCGATCATATTGCTCATCACTATGGCAAAAGTTGGACCAATAAAACCGGAAAGAATGGATCCAACTGCACCCATGATTGAGTAAGGCCATTCAGGAGCATTTAACTTTAGAAGACGGAAGAAATAATTATGTGGTGCTGGATTCTTTTTATCTGTTTCTGCATTTGAGACCATCTCTATACGACCATCAGCACCAGTGCTGTATTGATAGCTCAGATTCCTTAAGCTGCCAGATCGAAGGCTTAGAGACTTCGTTGACAATGAATGGCTTAGTCGTGATGAACGTGAACGACGGGTTGAGGGATTTGAGAAGTCTCTATTTCCCACCATTCCCTGGAATCTGATCAAGGAAGCGTAGGCGCCAGCTTTGGAAATTAGATCTTCATGGGTGCCTGTCTCAACAACTTGCCCTTGTTGTAAAACTGCAATCGTATCAACATTCCTTATGGTGGATAGGCGATGAGCAACCACCACAGTTGTCCTTCCAACCATTAGACGGTCTAGAGCTTCTTGAACAATGCTTTCAGAACCAGCATCAAGGGCACTAGTTGCTTCGTCAAGGAGGAGGATCTTGGGGTTCTTCAACATAGCTCTTGCAATTGCAATTCTCTGCTTCTGGCCACCTGAGAGTTGGACTCCTCGCTCTCCCACCTAGAATATTAATTCAAGTAGCCATTTCATTATAATTCATGGAAACAACTAACTTAAGGAAGAAAATGAAGGCCAGACAATTGCAACCAATTTTGGCCAAATAGTGTCAAATCTTAGACTTCAAGGTGCCTTTAAACTTGAACTGATAGGGATTAATATGATTAAAAAGTGTTTGACTACATTTGCAGTTGCTAATGAAACAGAGATGAATAATATATACAAACCTGAGTGTTATAGCCATTAGGAAGCAAGGTAATAAAGCTATGAGCATTAGCTGCGGAGCTAGCAGCCTCCACATCAGCCATAGTTGCATCAGGCTTTCCATAGAGTATGTTCTCGAGTATGGTGGTGGCAAAGAGTGCAGGTTCTTGGTTCACAAGACCAACTTGATCACGCAGCCATCTCAGTTGCAGTGTCCTAATATCCACATTGTCAAGCAAAATTTGACCTGTCCAGCCAATAATATACATCAGCTCAAGTATTTACAACAACCTCTAAGATGTTTAATATCTGAATAGGAGAAAACTTTATGTTACTTACCCTGATTAGGATCATAGAACCTTTCAATCAGTGAAACAACAGTGCTTTTCCCTGACCCACTACCGCCAACAATCGCAACTGTCTTTCCTGCTGGGAAAGATATGGAGAAACCACGAAAGATGATGACATCAGGCCGTGATGGATAGCTAAAGGTCACGTCTTTGAATTCGATGTTGCCATTAACCTCAGCCAAACATTTTCCATCAGATGGATCCTGGATTATTGATGGTTTTTGCTTGATAATCTCCATTAACTTGTATCCAGCAGCTTTACCTTTGCTGAATGCTCCAAGATTTGAAAATGACTGACCCAAACTCCTGTTACCATCAATAATCTGAAATCATAAGTAAAATTTTCCACAGAATCTGTTGAACAGAAGGCAATAATTGAGTTAAAAATCTTACATGCCACCAACAATTGCAGAAAAAATAGCAGTGAAAGCTTTTCCTCCATCCGTCTGTCCATTCCTGATAAATACACCGGCATACCAGAAAACAAGGGCCCATGACATGCATGCAATTCCATATGTACATCCTAGTCCTAGGCCTTTGGCCATCCCAGCCTTGTATCCAAGCTTTAATGTATTTTGTATGGCATCTGAATATGAATTCAGGGCCTTGCTCTCACCAACATACGAGTATACTGTCCTAACTTGTGCAATGGCCTATTCAGAAAGTATGAGACTTTAGAAGTGGAAACAGTTAAAAGTTTAGTGGTACCTTTAGCCTAGCCATGCAAATCTTAAAAATAAAACCTTTAAAGCTATTACATGTAAATTGTGGCAGTTTAGATTCTCAGGGTCATGCGAATTTTGTTACCAAACAGTCTAAAATAAAATTATTGAATTGCAATTTAGAAACAATTCGGGTAACAAAAGACCAAATGTATTTCAAAGCAACAGAGTTTATTACTTTTAAGTTGTTTCAATCAGATGTAGTTCATATGATTTTCAATCAAATGGTAGACTAGAAGTGGGAAATAGACTGACCTGCTCGGCAATAATGCCCGCATTAGCATAGGATTCGCGACTCTTGGACGTGAGACCGGTGAGGGTGTAAGCATACAAGCCCCCAGCAAAAGCAATTCCTGGAATGATTGCAATACTAAGCAGAGCTAGCTTCCATGCTGACACAAAACCAACCACCAATCCCGCCAAGAATGTGGAAAGATAATGGATGAAATTCCCCACCTAAATTCCCCATTACATAACCAAAACACAAAGTTAATCATGATTAAATAAACCAATTATGTAAGTGTAGTCTCAAACGTTGAAACCAAATCAGAAACTTCAAACATGATAATGCAAGTAAAATTCAGATTTGCTAAGGGGCACCATATGTAGGGGTGGTCCCACAATAATGGAGACCTACCACCCATATGTTAATTTTTTTCCCTTATTGGTGCAAAATTCTTGAATACCACTAAATTCTTAACCATTAAAGTCCAGACAATAAAAATTCAAAATGGGAAGAGACAGAAAAAGAGAAGAAGACAACATAATTTTACCTTCTCACTGATGGCATCTTGAACAAGAAGAGTATCTGTGGAGACACTAAAAACAATATCACCAGTTCTTGCATCTGTATCAAAGAACCCAACGTCCTGTTTCAACACTGCCTCCAAATACTTCTTCCTCAATACACTCACTTGCCTCTCCCCACTATACATCCAACACCCAATTTCTGTTCATTACACAAAATAAATTTACACAATTATTAAACTTTAGAAATTGAAAAAAAGAAATATTATATATATATATATATATATATATATATATATATATGTAGTATGATGGTCATTAATGATCAAGTTTAACGGTTGTAGAGGTGCATGGTGAGATAAATTTATGTACTAATAATATACTACTTATTTAATGAAAAAATTGACAAGTGAAGCGGAAAAGGACAAAGAATCAGTCCACGGACCACGTGCAACCACTAGTCCAACTTGATCTAAAGTGAACTGGCTAGGAGAAATCACACTTGGGAACATAATAAGCAAATTGCTCTCAATTTTTCAAATAAGAAATTGTGAATAATAAAATATAAAAGGAAAATCATGAAGCTTACCTGCGTAAGAGGAAAAACAGACAACTAATCCAAGATATACGAAATACAGAGCATACTGCATGGAATATAGACAGGAAAAACGATCAGATCTGTGATCAAATTCTCATATTACAATAAAGATTGCATTTTTGAGATAGATTTGGAGAAAATAAATTGATTGCGAAACCTTTGAGACTTGATCAGTCATTTTATGCAAATCAAATTGGTTCTTGCCGAACCCATTAACCATTTCTCCAAATAGAAGGAAGAAAACGGGCATGGAGGAGCCATGAACAATGGCTCCAAGAGTTCCGGCGGTCATGAGAAGACAGTCATATTTATCGGCAAAAGAGAAGAGCTGATAAAAAGGCAAACTATGGTCTTTATTCTTCTCTGCCTCTGGCATTGGTTTTGGCTCCGTTGTATCCCCCATTTTTAACGGCTAAAAGAAGCTTGTAACTTTGATGGTGGGATTTATATGCAAGTGGGTATAGGTCTCAGTGTTGTAGCATTGAAGCAGAGCAGCAAATAATGAGGTGGTTATTGAAAGAGAGAGATCTGAGAGAGTGGGAGTATTTGTGTTTATTAGTAGTAGTTTCTTGAAGTGCTGACAATAGGTCGGTTGGAATTTATGAGTCCAAGAGCTAGCTATATTGGCAGCAGAGGAGAGAAAGAGAGAGAGAGCTTGATTAGCCGGAAAGAGGAGAGAGAAAATGGTGGTCAAAGAAGAGAAGAGAGGGAGGAGATGGAGTGAAAGAGAGTGGCGAGTGAGGACATTTATAGTGAATGTCCAGTCCAGTCCAGTCCAGTCCAGTTCAGGTTAAATGGAATCTCTCATTTATATTTATTTTAACGGACTTCTGTTCGACCTTCGTTGATATATGTGCCGCCAAAAATACTACTACTAACTAATTACAGTATTTGTTTTTGATATTGTATAATTATAAAACTTAAATTGATATAAATTTATTTAAATTTTGTAAGAAATTAAATTCTAATGGGTAATAAGAAATACGTTTAGAAAAAGTTTTTGTCAATATTAAGCTATGAATTTCGGTTTGTTTCTGATGGGTGTGGGTACTCACGCTGGCGAAGTCAGAAACATTTTTTTGATGGAGTCAAAATTATTATTAAAATAACTAAAAAAAATATTTAATATTTTATGGAACTGAAATTTTTCCATAATACAATGTTTTTGGCGTATTTTGAATATCTATACCAAAAAATGGTGGTACAGTCTGCACAGATGCATGTCATATACATGTTAATGTTATCGTCTTTGAATCACACCCAAAACACTGTATTATGAAAAAATTTCAATTCCATAATTTTTTATTTTTTTAGTTGTTTTAAAAAAAAAAGCAAAAAAAAAAAGTCCGAATTTTGGTCCGATCCGGAGTCCCACCTAATCCTCTCTCTCTCTCTCTCTCTCTATATATATATATATATATATATATATATATATATATATATATATATATATATATATATATATATATATATCCAGTATCAACAGATTGCTTTGAGCACTATTTAAACAATCAAGTTTATAAGCGTGGGATAAATCACTTTTTTGAATCATTTGTCTTTGGTCCGATTTTCATTGTGGTTACCGAAACTTTTTTTATTACAATCGAATAACTATACTCTCAAAATTTTACAAAATGGTCATTACTTCAGATTTTCGTCCGAAAAAACGGACGAAATGCTGATTGTGCAAGTTGACCAGATGTAAGACCCCAAATTATTAATAAATAAAATTTATTTCCTCTATTTATTATTTTGAAATAGTAAGGGTTGATTTGATTAATGTGGTTAATTGTGGGTAAAATGCGCAAATATTTTAAATAAGCAAGTGGTTATAAAATACTCATTATTTTCGGAAAATATTCATTTGGTCATGGAATATTCTTACTGTCGGGGAATATTCGTACGACGGCGCAGCCTTGTGTGGGCCCATAACGGAAAACGATTGGATGAAGAAAACGACAAGTATAAGTTATTTATAAATAACGACGTAGTTGTTAGCGTTAATACTGTTGGAATACCCGGTGGTTAAAACACGAATCTGGCGTTGTTGCAAAGATGACACCGGTATTGCACCAATTATTGATTCTTACGTAAGAAAGCCTTCTTCAATAATTGTTACACAATGAATTCTTCAAAGATTTTTTATTTTATTGATTCAATAATTCTTTGCGTTGATATTTTATATTACTATTGTTTCAATAATTGTCACTACACAATATTTTCCATTATCGAAGAATAATTCATATTATCCTAATAATATTATTAGAAAACATTATTGGCAATGTCTAGAAAGTTCTGCTCTAAGGAGAGGTTTGGTCACCTAATCATACCAAGAAGGAGAAATTCTTATTGAAAGTCCCTCTTTCTAAACTACCGGTTACAAGATCTTGTGATTACATGTAATATTATTTGTGAATAATTAATTATTAATTTATATGATGAGGGAAATATTGATTTTATATGGATATAGATGAAGAAATTTTTTAAAGTGACAATTGTTAAAAATTGATATTTTATCTTTTCTGATAGAATAATATTTTATTATATTATTATAATATAATAATGATATTTTTACAATGAATGTGGTGTAAGACCCCAAATTATTAATAAATAAAATTTATTTTTCTCTATTTATTATTTTGAAATAGTAAGGGTTGATTTGATTAATGTGGATAGTTATGGGTAAAATACGCAAATATTTCGAATAAGCAAGTGGTTATAAAATATTCATTATTGTCGGAGAATATTCGTTTGGTCGTGGAATATTCGTATCGCTTTGGGAATATTCGTATGACCTTGGCGTGAGTCTTTTTAATGGGCCCATAACTGAAAAGCGATTAGATGAAGAAAACGACAAATATAAGTTGTTTATAAATAACTGGCGTAGTTATTACTGATTATCTTGTTGGAATACCCTTGGGTTAAAACACACTATCTGCCGTTGTTGAACGAAGAAGATATATTATTGTACCAATTATTGATTCTTACGTGAAAGCACTACTCAATAATTGTTACGATAATTACTGCTCAAAGATTTTATTTTATTGATTCAATAATTGCTTTGCATTGATATTTTATATTACTTGTTGTTTCAATAAATTGTCATTACACAAAGATTTTACATTATCGAGCAATAATTCATATTATCTCTAATAATATTATTAGAAAATATTATTGGCAATGTCTAGAAAGTTATATTTAAGGAGATGTTTGGTCACCTAATTATGCTACCACCAAGGAGAAATCTTTATTGAAAGCCCTCTTTTCTCGAGAACTACCACACAAGATCTTGTGATTCTGTAATATTATTTGTGAATAATTAATTATTGATTTATATGATGAAGAAAATATTGATTTTATGTCGATATAGATGGAGAAAATTTTAATGTGACAATTGTTGAAAATTAATATTTTATCTTTTTCGATAAAATAATTCATTTAAATATATTATTTTAATAATATATTAACGGTGATATTTTTATAATGAATGTGGGATATATGAGTATATGAGAAGGAAGAATATTTTGTGGCATTAAATGTTTAACACATATTTTGTGTGTTGGTGGACACAATTATCGAATCAAATTTGATTATAAATTTCAGTAAAATCGCTTGGTTGTGGATTTCTTGGCCATTTTCTCTTAGAATTTGGAAAAACTTTCTTCTGCAAAGTTGTAGAGAATTGAATTTCCTATAAAAAGTAGCGAGATTGAATTTTTACGATAAAAGGGCTATTTATTATGAATTATTGAAGTTCAAATAATTGATTTTTGGAAGTTTAAAATATTTTTAATTACAAAACGCGTTTTTTTCATTTTGAAACTCATTTAACATGTAATTAGGAGGTGAATTCAGATTGTTAGTGTGCGTATGAAGTTGTGAAAAACTATAATATTAATTTATTAAATTTTATACTTTGGTGTTCTAAGCATTTTCCTATAAATAGGGTGCTTAGGTTAAATTGAAAATCACACCGTAAATCAAGTTTTCTCTATATTATCGAAATTATTCTTGTGAGTATTTTGAGTATACTTTGAGTATTGCTATACGGTGCAAGTTCAAGTCATAGCCTATATCCAATGTTTCAACTAAATTCTGTCTTTCGAGGTAGGGGATGTTATTTTATTCGAAAATGATATTATTTCTTCAATATCATTATCGCCGAATATTAGTTGGAAATTTTTATCAAATTTGGAATTTTTTATGTTTCGAGTTTCTTATTCATAAGTTACTATTCACGAAAGTTACTATTCACGAAGTCTTATTCACTCAAGCGTGAAGATGTTTTTGTGAAATTTCTATCTTTTGGTGTCTGAGTTACTATTCACGTGTACTGACTATTCACTTAATATGTCACTATTCACCTAAAAATGAAATTTTTCTTTTTGTCCAAAATATCTACTATGGATATTAGCCTCGATTGTATCCATGTTTTGATCATTCTTGAATTTTACTCCACTATGATTATTTATGAGGTATTTTTGGACATGGAATAAATAAAATACTGAATCCTTAATACTTATTCTTTTGTTTCAATCGGATTCGCTTTTCTTTAAAATATTTTCACCATCCTCACCCTAAATGATGATATAATTGAATATCTTTGGCCCAGAAGTCAAAGATTAATGATTTTATGATGAATATCTTTGGCCCGTAGTGCAAATGAAATGGTGTTGAGATGAACATGACCAATAGATGAATATCCTTGGCACCAGTAGTGCGAGGATGGGTATATGATTCAAGATGTGCATTGATTGATGTTACAGGGATAAAAATAATGACGATGAACTGTTAAATTCATAGATATTAATAGATTTCATCCTCTACGTAACTCTTCTATGAATTATTATTTTTTCATTGCGAATATTGATATAAAACTTGTTGTTTAATGTATTCTCTCGATTTTTCCTCGTGAAGACTAACGATAATTTGTTGTATATTATCTTAGTCATAATATTCTTTACCGGGCTAGTTAAGCTCACCCTTTTCCTTTTGTTCCATTTTTCTTCTCGTCGAGGCGAGAATGTAGCGATCTTAGTCGTGGTATGGAATGAAGGTTCTGAGAGGGGTTGTTTAGTAGTCCTCACCATTTTGTAAAATAATGTATCAATAATTATGATGGGGATTTATTTGAGTATAGATATTGTCTGTAAGATAATATTTGTATTCAAACTCACGCTTTCTTGTTGTAATAATAAAGTTGTAGTTGTTTACATTCCATGTATTGACAACTCAGAATGGGTTGGATGGAATGGACCTATTTTGGGGGCGTCACAGTTGGTATCAGAGCTTAGGGATATGATCTCTAGCGGAAATCAGGGAATAGAACTAGGAGGGGAGAGACGAGTAAATCCTTCACTAGTGTGTCCTACCTAAACTTATTTGTTAGTTGGTCAGTATATAGGGATATTATGTGATATATTGATTTCCTTAATTAACCCTTATTTTATGACAATTTGAGAATGTCGACCGAGAATATTAATAAAGGGAGTAAATGAGACCGTGGAGATATGTCTGTCTTTTACCAACGCGGAGAACGTCAACAAAATGGGCAATGTACCTCCCGTGAACAACACCACCGAAAGCGAGATGATGAACGAGGGATGTTTAGAAGATTTTTGCGATTCATGCAAAATCGACGAGGAGACTCGTGTTAAAATTACAGGAGGAAATGATAGCAATTCACGGGTGGTCACAACGAAGCAGTTCAGAGTTGGGACCGCCAAATTGCGGGAAAAGCGGATCCGATTAAGGCGAGAGGCGTGGGTCAAACAAATTACCAAGATATTCGATGTCTTGGGATGCACGGAGGAACAGAAAGTTCCATTCGCTACTTTTATGTTCCGTAACGAGGCATATTACTGGTGGGAATCAGTGAAGTGTACCCATCCAACATTACTTCAAAGATGTCATGGGAGACATTTCGAAATGATTCAATGACAAGTACTTCCCTCGAAAGTATTCATCATATGAAGGAAGTGGAGTTTATTAGATCGGGCGTAATAACATGACGGTTGTCCCAAAGACGAGGCTAAGTTCGCGGAGTTATCCAGGTTTACACCTCATATGGTGGAGAATGAGGAACGTATGACCTTTTGGATGTTTCTAAGAGTTTTGAAACCCAGATACGTCAAGATCTCATTTCTCATAAATTTTCTCTCTATTCGGATGTTGTCAATTGTGGCTCGATTGTTAGAAATGAGATAACGAAAGTACGCTCAATCGAGGACCATAACCAGAGATCATACCAAAGATAGCGATCATCGAATAACGATAACCAAATGGAGAAAGAATAATACGATTAATGGCGTAAACCACTCTAGTGGTAATCGTGGCCATGAAAATAGAAGAAGCGAGTCGGGAGGAGATTTTAAAAGAGAGATTCAACAACGACCATGTGAAGACGTCGGTACCAAGAATAACCGGTTCCAAGGAGGAGAAAGACCACCGGTCAGACACAATGTTACAAATACGGAAAAGAGGACATATCACCTCAAACCGCCCACAACAGTTTAAGGTATGCTATAATTGTGGAAAGGAAGGACATATCGCCGAGATTGCACTATATAAAAACCCATCCTGCAAGAATAGTGACTCAAAAGGATGTCCCGTAAAAAGTCAAAGTCAATCTGCTCTGAAGAAGGCGTTTGTCGTGACCCATCAAAATGCGAGAACTCGAACGAGTTTAACGCAGGTTAGTTAATTATAATTCTTGCGAAGTTTATACCTTACTAGATACCGGCTTCTACCCATTCTTTTATCTCTTTGCTTTACGCCAACGTTTGAACTTGACTACGGAGAAATTAGACTTTGACCTATTTATGGAGACTCCATTAGGAGAAACTTTCATTACATCCGTTGTTTAGAAATTTTGCTTGATTCAGTTGGCACTATCACATTACCTGCTTACCTTATTTCTATAGAGATATTTGCTTTTGATGTGATTTTAAGGTTAACTACTCATCATGCCGAAATTGATTACTTTCGTAAGGTTGTTAGTTTTCATATTCTAAGCAACCTGTTATTCAATTCAAGAATCAAACCATTGTAGTCAAACATTTTCATATCAAGCCATGAAGTCATTCGTTTATTACTGGATGTCAAGTTTTCTTAGTCCATGTTATGGATTTGAATAAAGACACGCCGATTTGAATAATATTCCTGTTGTTGTTGATTTTCCCGACGTATTTCTGAAGAATTTCTTGGCTTACTCCCAAAGCTCGATATTAAATTTTGTATCGACTTTGAACCCTAGACAAAACTCATTTCTAAAATCTCATATCGAATGGCTCCTATTGACCTTCGTGAGTTAAAATTACCCGAGCCTTTATCCGGTGACTTCCTTTTTCAGGAATGCAATCGCCGATCTCTCCGTAGGGGACGCCATATTCGTGCGGTAGTAAACCGATAGGTGTCATTGTGACGTCTTATCCAAGATTGGGATGTGAGTCACGCTTGAGAGCAACCTAAGTCGATGTCGAAATCGTAACTTTCTAGTGCTTAGTTGGTTATTATCGGAGATTCGTGGAAAGATTTTCTCAAATCGCTACTCCATTAACTCAGCTGACTCGTAGAGATACAAAATTTGAATGAAGCAAGGAATGTGGGAAGAGCATCGAAGAACACAAGAAGAGACTCATTTCGGCATATGTTCTGACCATACCGTCTTGAAAAAGCGAACGTGGTAGGTGACTCATTCACGAGTTACTATTCATGAGTTCTTATTCACGAGTACTATTCACGAAGTCGTGAAGATGTTTTTGTGAAATTTCTATCTTTTGGTGTGAGATTACTTATTCACGATACTCAAGACTATTCACGAATACTGACCTATTCAATCAAAAATGAAATTTCTTCTTTTGTCCAAAATATCTACTATGGATATTAGCCTTGATTGTATCCATGTTTTGATCATTCTTGAATTTTACTCCACTATGATTATTTATGAGGTATTTTTGGACACGGAATAGGCAAATACTTAATCCTTAATACTTATTCTTTTGTTTTCACCGGATTCGTTTTCTTTAAAATATTTTTCACCATCCTCAGGTCCTAAATGATGATATAATTGAATATTTTTGGCTGTAGTGCAAAAGATTAATGATTTTATGATGAATATCTTTGGCCCGTAGTGCAAAAGATGAAACAGTGTTGAGATGAACATGACCAATGTATGAATATACTTGGCCCATAGTAGTAAAAGGATGGGTATATGATTCAAGATGTGCATTGATTGATGTTACAGGGATAAAAATAATGATGATGGATCGTTAAATTCATAGATATTAGTAGATTTCATCCTCTACGTAACTCTTTCTATGAATTATTATTTTTCATTGCGAATATTGATATAAAACTTGTTGTTTAATGTATTCTCTCGTATTTTTCCTCGTTGAAGACTAACGATAATTTGTTGTATATTATCTTAGTCATAATATTCTTCTTTCGGGCTAGTTAAGCTCACCCTTTTCCTTTTTGTTCCATTTTTCTTCTCGGGGAGGCGAGAATGTAATGCGCAAGTCTTAGTCGGGGTATGGAATGAAGGTTCTAGAGAGGGTTGTTTAGTAGTCCTCACCATTTTTATAAAATAATGTATCAATAATTATGATGGGGATTTATTTGAGTATAGATATTGTCTAGAAGATAATATTTGTATTCAAACTCACGCTTTCTTGTTGTAATAATAAAGTTGTAGTTGTTTCGCATCTACGTATATTGACAACTCGTAATGGGTTGGATAGAATGGACCTATTTTTAGGGCGCCATATGTGGGATATATGAGTATATGAGGAGGAAGAGTATTTTGTTGCATTAAATGATTAACACATGTTTTGTGTGTGTCTGGTGGACCCCATTTCTCGAATCGAAATTTGATTATAAATTTGTAAAATCGTCCAGTATATGGATTTCTACCAATTTCATTTGGAATTTGGAAAAACTTTCTTCTGCAAAGTTGTAGAGAATTGAATTTCCTATAAAAATTCACGAGATTCAAATTTTCTAATAAAAGGACTATTTATTATGAATTATTGAAGTTCCGAAATAATTGGTTTTTGAAAGTTTTAATTATTTTTAATTAGAAAACATTTTTTGCAATCCCACATGTGTGGTAAATGAGCTGAATTCAGATTCTTGGGTGGTGTGCTTGAATGTTAATAAATAAAATTATTTTATTAAATTTTCTGTTTTGGTGTTCTAAGCAATTTCCTATAAATAGGGTGCTTAGGTTAGAATTGAAAATCACACCAGAAACTAAAGATTTCTCTCTCTTTCTCCCTCTATAATATGGAGCGTATTTTATGAGTATTTTAGTACTTTGAGTATTGCTATATCTGGTCTGCAAGTTCCTTCAAAGACTATATCCAAAGATTCCAAATGTAAGTACTATTTTTTGCGAGGTAAGAGATGTTATTTTCTTCTTAAATGATATTATTTCTTCAATATCATTATGCCGAAATATTGGTTGGAACTTTTTATCAAATTTGGAACTTTTTCATGTCGGGGTTACTATTTATGAGTTACTATTCACGAGTTACTATTCATGAGTTACTATTCACGGGTTACTATTCACGAATACTATTCACGAAGCATGATGATGTTTTTTGTGAAATTTCTATCTTTTGGTGTCGAGTTACTTATTCACGATACTCAAGACTATTCACGTATACTCACACTTATTCACGAATACTAAGACTATTCACGTAAAAATTAAATTTTTGTTTTTCGTCCAAAATATCTATTATGGATACTAGCTTTGATTGTATCCATGTTTTGATCATTCTTGAATTTTACTCCACTGGTTATTTATGAAGTATTTTTGAACTTGAATTGTTTAAAGTACGAATCCTTAATATTTGTTCTTTTGTTTTACTGGATTCGTTTCCTTTAAAATATTTTTCATCATCCTCAGTCCTAAATGATGATATTATTTGAATATCTTTGGCCCAGTAGTGCAAAGATGAATGATTTTCATCGATGAATATCTTTGGCGTAGTGCAAAAGATAAACAGTGTTTAGATGAACATGACTAATCGATGAATATCTTTGGCCCGTAGTGCAAAGATGAACAGTGTTGAGATGAACATGACTAATGTATGAATATCTTTGGCCCGTAGTGCAAAGAGATGACTATTTGATTTATGATGTATATTGATTGATGTTACAGGGATAAAATATCGATGATGGACTTTTAAATTCATAGATGATGGTAGATTTCATTCTCTACTTAACTCTTCTAATGAATTGTTGTTTCCGCTGCAGTTGTTGATCTAAAACTTGTTGTCGATTGTATTATATCAGATTTTTCCCTGTTGAAGACTAAGGATAATTTGTTTTACATTATCTTAGTCATAATATTCTTTACTGGGCTAGTTGAAATCACCCTTTTCCTTTTTATTCCATTTTTCTTCTCAGGAGACGAGAATATAACGGGAACTAGTCGAGGTGTGGAGTAATGGTTCAAGACAGTTGTTTTAGTAGTCCTCACTATTTTGTAAAATAGTGTATCAATAATTATAATGAGGACTTATTTGAGTGTGGATATTGTCTAGAAGACAATATTTGTATTTAAACTCACAGTTTATGTG
The DNA here is from genome assembly GCA_020205605.1 of Panax ginseng. Lineage (NCBI taxonomy): Eukaryota > Viridiplantae > Streptophyta > Magnoliopsida > Apiales > Araliaceae > Panax > Panax ginseng. The sequence goes on along the minus strand of CM035145.1, from coordinate 17,580,003 downwards.
TTGTCGTATTTTGCACGACAATTGTATTAATGAAGTTGTAGTTGTTTCTATACCATATATTTGGCGACTCAGAATAGGTTGGTTGGATTGGACCTATTTTGGGGGAGTCACAGTTGGTATCAGAGCTTAGGGATATGATCTCTGGCGGAGATCGGGTAATAGAACTAGGAGGGGAGAGACGAGTAAATCCTTTGCTAGTATGTCATAACTAAGCTTATTTGTTAGTTAGTCAGAGTATAGGGATATTATGTGGTATGTTAATTTGTTTAATTAACCCTTGTTTTATGGCAGTATTTAAGAATGTCGACTAAGAATGTTAACAGTGGAGTAAATGAGACCGTAGAGACACCTTTACTCACCAACGAGGAGAACGTGCAACAGGCTGGCAATGTTCCTCCTGTAAACAACGCCACTGATCAGACGATGAACGATGGGATGTTTAGAAACTTTTTGCAGTTCATGCAAAATCAGACGAGGGAGACACGTGCACAAAATACAGGTGGATATGATAACAACGCACGATTTGTCACGGCCAAACAGTTCAAAGAGTTGGGACCACCAGAATTCTGGGGAAAGCCAGATCCGATTAAGGCGGAGACGTGGGTCAAACAAATTACCAAGATATTCGATGTCTTGGGAGGCACGGAGGAACATAAGGTTCCATTCGCCACTTTTATGTTCCGTAATGAGTGCAGACATCTTGGTGGAAATCATGAAGCGTACCCATCCAAATTTGACTCAATATGTCTTGGGAGATGTTTCAGAAACTGTTCAATGACAAGTACTTTCCTGGAAGTATTCGTCATATGAAGGAGGTAGAGTTTATTAGACTAGAACAGAACAACATGACGGTGTCCCAGTACGAGGCGAAGTTCGTGGAGTTATCCAGGTTTGCACCTCATTTGGTAGAGAATGAGGAACGTATGCCGCGGATGTTTCTGAGATGTTTGAAACCCGACATACGTCAATATCTCATTTCTCATAAATTTTCTTTATATTCAAATGTTGTGAACAGGGCTCAATTATTAGAGCGAGATAATGAATGAGTCTTCAACTGGCGATCGCTAACACGATAATAATCGCATCTAATGGCAATTGGCCATCGGACAATGATAACCATCGTGAAAAAATTATCGAGCAAGAAATGGTAACCACTTCGGTGGTAATCATGGCCAAGATAATAGAAGAAATAATTCAAGTGGAAATTTCAAGAAGAGAAGATTTAAACGATGACGGGAAGACATCGGCAGCAGCATCAGCACCAGCAACAAATTCTAGGGGAGGAGAACGACCGCCAGTTAGATACTACAAATGCGGAGAGGAGGGACATATAAGTCCAAACTGTTCACAGCCTTCCAAGGTATGTTTTAGTTGTGGAAAAGGTGGTCACATAGCTCAATTTTGTCCTGTAGCGAAATCAAGTCCAGCTGGAACGGTGGCACCAAAGACGGATACGAAAAAGACAAAGTCAATGGTTCCTGGAAGAGCGTTTGTCGTGACTGGTCAGAATGCGAGGAACCCGAACGAAGTTAGCACGGGTTAGTTAATTATAAATTCTTGCGAAGTTTATACCTTATTAGATACCGGTTCTACCCATTCATTTATCTCTCTTGCTTATACTCAACGTTTAAACTTGACTCTGGAGAAAATTAGACTTTGACTTATTTTTTGAAACTCCGTTAGGAGAAACTTTCGTTACATCCGCTGTTTAAATCTTGTTTGATCCAAGTTGGCACCATCACATTACCTGTTGACCTTATTTCTTTAAAAATTCTTGCATTTGATGTGACCTTAGGGATTGATTGGTCAACCACTCATCATGCTAAAATTGATTGCTTTTGTAAGGTTGTTAGTTTTCATATTCCTAAGCAACCTGTTATTCGAATTTAAGCAACCAAACCATTGAAGTCAAACTCTTTTATATCAAGCCGTAATGTGACGCCCCCAAAATTAGGTATACATCACCCATCTTGAGTCGCCAGATACATGGTACATAATTCAAATACAACCTAATAATACAGCAGTCGTGTAAAATACGACAAAAACATATGATGTGAGTTTAAATACAAATATTGTCTTCTAGACAATATCCATTCTCAAATATAGTCCTCGTTATATTTATTATCACACTATTTTACAGAATAGTGAGGACTACTAAGACACCATCTCTTGACCATTACTCCGCTCCCCGACTAGTTCCAAATACGTTCTCATTTCCTCAAGAGAATAAAGAAAGAAAAAAGGTGAGCTCAACTAGCCCAAAGAAGAAATATTATGACTAAGATAATGCAGAATAAATTATCATTAGCCTCCAACAATGTCAAACTGATAAAATACAATAGACATCAAGTTTAACTGCAGCGGATCAAGCAATCCATTAAAAGAGTCAAGTAGAGAATAAAATCTACTATCTTTAATGATTTAAGAAGTTTTTCATCACTTTTATCGCTGAGACTCAGCTTAATAAATAATCTACATCATTAAATCATCCCTGCACTACAGGCCAAGGATATTCTTTAGTATCACGACCACGAATTATCCATGCACTACGGGTCAAAGATAATCGTGTTTTCATCAACGATCCCGATCATGCCATAAAACAATTCATCTTTGCACCTTGGCAAAGAGAATCCATAGCCATAATCATACCAAAATTGTCCATCAATGCACTACGGGCCAATGAGGACTTTTTTCCACATCATTTGTAACATTACTAAGTTATGATTATACCGAATAATCCTCGGTCATAATCATACCAAGTCCATCTATGCACTACAGCCACAGATGACTTTCAACATAATATAAACATGAGGATGATGACAATGATATAAGAATTCAATAAAACAAGTTCAAGAATTAATTTATCCAGAACTAATAACGTCCTCATTGTCAACACGATATTGCTTTGTAGAGTAAAATTCAAGATTTCTCAAAAGAATATTTCCATGAAAATATCTTTGGATGAAGCGCGAAATATCGAGGATATTCCACTAATTTCATGGAGTATATAAGTCAAAATTTTAATCAATCGAGTATAATAATCCGAATGGAATAACAAAAGATATCACCATGCATGCGGATTTCATAGATTTGTTATTCCAATAGAATAATAATAACGGAACCAAGTTAGGTGAAATTCACAATCGACAGGATGTTCCAAATGTAATAATAAATGCGGAATAATAAATGATGGAACCAGTCCTATATAAAGACAGACAGGATATTCCGACAGAATAATAAATAATGGAACCAGGTCCGGCGTAAACGCACAGACATGATATTCCGACATAATATTAAAGAACGGAATATTAGAAGAATTTCACCATGTATACGGTACTTCGCATAAACAGGTTATTCCAACAGAATAATAAGAATGAAATAACAACAACTCTCTTCATGAATACAAAAGAATAATATCCCTTACGAGTACAACAAATAATATCCCTTACGAGTACAACAAATAATATCCTTTACCGTAAAAAAACTGAATATAAGAGTAGAGAAGTAGCAGAATACTTTTCCTCTTTCTCTCTATAATTTTTCTCTCTCTAGAGTTTCAGTGAATTTGTAAGAAATGATGAAGGAATGAGCTTCTATTTATAGGAGAATAGAAGGGCACTGCTCATGGATGAAATAATTCTGCAGATTTACATATCAAGGTTTTGATATCATACCAATACAAATGTCAATCAACTAACCAATAGGATCCAAGCAAAAATTAAAATATAAGACATATATATACAAACACATGCTAAATATATATATATATATATATATATATATATAATATCTACCACTTAATTTTTCTCCCCCATAACCAACATCAATCCCCCACCCACCCAATAATCAAATTCACTACACTCTTACACATTACTATCACACTACCACTTTTCCACCATTTTCCACTCACACACACATCACACACCTATCACTTTCATATATCATTTTCTCCCACCACTTTCCACTCACACACATATAATATATACACACACACACATCATATACATATATACACACACATCACATACTTATATATATTAAATCCCTCCCTTATACGTAACTCCCTCCACCCCCATTTCTAAAATCAGTTTTTAACACATATGGACCCCATATGTGGTGTGACGCTCCCAAAATAGGTATACATCACCCATTCTGAGTTGTCAATACATGGTACAGAAACAACTATAACTTTATTATTACAACAGTAAATCTGTGAGTTTGAATACAAATATTATCTTCTGTATAATATCTATACTCAAATAAATCCTCATCACATTTATTGATACATTATTTTACAAAAATGGTGAGGACTACTAAACAACTCTCTCTAAACCTTCATTCCATACCCCGGCTACGTATTTCGCTATATTCTCGCCTCTCCGTGAAGAAAAATAGAACAAAAAGGAAAAGGGTGAGCTCAACTAGCCCAAGAAAGAATATTATGACTAAGATAATATACAACAAATTATCGTTAGTCTTCAACAGAGAAAAAATCTAATAGAATACAATAGACAACAAGTTTTAAATCAATATTCATGCAATGAAATAATAATTCATTAGAAGAGTTAAGTAGAAATGAAATCTACTATCATCTATGAATTTAAAAGTCCATCATCGATATTTTATCCCCGTAACATCAATCAATATACATCATAAATCAAATATTCATTTTTTGCACTACAAAGCCAAAGATATTCACTACCGGTCATGTTCATCTAAACACTGCTCATCTAAACACTACGGGCCAAAGATATTCATCATAAAATCATTCATCTTTGCACTACAGGCCAAATATATTCATCATAAAATCATTCATCTTTGCACTACAGGCCAAAGATATTCAGTTATATCATCATTTAGGACTGAGGATGATGAAAAATATTTTTAAAAAAACGAATTCAGTGAAACAAAATGACAAGGATAAAGGATTAAGGATTCGTACTTTGTTTTATCCATGTCCAAAAATATCTCAAAAATAATCATAGTGGTGTAAAATTCAAGAATGATCAAAACATGGATACAATCAAAGCAAGTATCCACAATAGATATTTTAGACAAAAAGGAAAATTTTCATTTTTGATGAATAGTCTAAGTATTCGTGAATAGTGTTGTATCGTGAATAATTGTCGTATATCGTGAATAAGAACTCTGACACCAAAAGTTCCAAATTTGATAAAACTTTATATCAATATTTCAAAGATAATGATATTGAAGAAATAATATCATTACGAAAAATAATATCCTTACCTCGAAAGATGAGATTTACAGTTGAAACCTTTGTATATAAAGCTATGACTTACACCAGATAAAGCAACACTCAAAAGTATACTCACAAGAATACGCTCAATATATCGAGAGAGAAGAGAGAGAAGTTTTCGTTTAAATTGTGATTTTCAATTCTAACCCAAGCACCCTATTTATAGAAAAATGCTTAGAACACCAAAGTAAAAATTTAATAAAATATTAATATATATTATAAATTTCCTTAGCCCACCTTTGATGATCTGAATTCAGCACATTGATAACACATGTGAGCCCACTAATTGTACAAAAAACATTTTCTCAAAATAATTAACTAAAACTCCCAAAATTAATTATTTCGAACTTGAACTTCAATAATTCATAATAAATAGCCCTTTTATCGAAAAACTTCGAATCACCCGACTTTTTATAGGAAATTCAATTCTCTACAACTTTGCGAAGAAAGTTTTCCAAATTCCAAATGAAATTGATCAAAATCCACTGACCAAGCGATTTTACATTTATAATCAAATTTCTATTAATAATTGTGTACAAAACATGTGTTAAACATTTAATGCCACAAAATACTCTTCCTCCTCATATACTCATATATCCCACATTCATTGTAAAAATATCATCGTTAATATATTATTAAAATAATATATTTAAATGAATTATTTTATCAAAAAGATTAATTTTCAACAATTGTCACATTAAAAATTTTCTCCATTTATATCCTTATAAAATAAATATTTTCCTCATCATATAAATCAATAATTAATTATTCATAAATAATATTACAGAATCACATTATTGACAACCAGGCAGTTCCCAGGATAGAGGGGGCTTTCCAATAAGGATTTCTCCTTACTTGCCAAGCAATTAAATGACCAAACCTCTCCTTAGATGTAACTTTCTAGACATTGCCAATAATGTTATCTAATAATATTATTCAGATAATATGAATTATTGCTCGATAATAGAAAATACGGCAAAGACAATTATTAAAACAATAATAATATCAACGTAGCAATTATTGAATCAATAAAATATAATATTGAACAGTAATTACTATAACAATTATTGAGTAGTGCCTTCTTACGTAAGAATCAATAATTGGTGCAATACCGTGTGCTACTGTGTTTTAACCACCGGGTATTCCTACAGTATTAACGGTATTAACTACGCCGTTATTTATAACCAACTTATTCTTGTCGTTTTCTTCCTCCAATTGCTTTCCATTATAGGGTCCACACATGGTTTCTTGTGAGTCGCATGAATATTCCCTCGACGCGATTTGAATATTCCACGACCAAACGAATATTCTCCGAATAATAATGAATATTTTATAACCACTTTTATTTTGAAATATTTGCGTATTTTACCAATAACTATCCACATTAATCAAATCAACCCTTACTATTTCAAAATAATAAATAGAGAAAATTAAATTTCATTAATAATAAGTTGGGGTCTTACATGTGGGCCCCACCTTTAAATAATTTCTACCGATTATTTTGAAAAATAGTAAATGGGAATCCAAATAATAAGCAAAACCGGTGACTTCTCACGTAAGCATCAATAATCAATCTTCTGTGTTACTATACAACTAACGCCAGATTCTTTGTCTTTTACTACCGAGTAGTTCAACAAAGATTAATGGTAAAACTTCCGTCGTTATTTTCATAAAAAATATTTTTTGTCGCTTTCTCAATCCGACAATCATTCCGTTAGGGGGTCCACCAATGATTCTTGCCATTATTTAATATTCCCTGCTAAAATGAATATTCCCCGACCAATCGAATATAATACAACAACTTGCATACTTTGCAAAATTTCTAAATACTACCTACAACTATAATATTATATCAAATCCACACCATAATATTAAAAAAAATATTTCGAGAAATTTAAATCTTTATTCATAAAATCTGGGGTCTCATACGTAAAGTCATTCGTTTATTGAAAAACGGATGTCAAGCTTTCATAGCCCATGTTATGGACTTGAACAAAAATACGTCAGATTTGAATGATATTTCTATTGTTAGTAAATTTCCTGATGTATTTCCTGAAGAATTTCTTGGCTTACTCCCAAAGTGTGATATTGAATTTTGTATCGACTTTGAACCCGGTACAAAACCAATTTCTAAAATCTCATGGCTCCTATTGAACTTCAGGAGTTAAAAATTCAACTGTAGGAGTTGGTACCTTAGCCTCTATCTGGTGACTTCCTTTGTGGAATGCACCGAAGCTAGACTTTCCGTAGGGGACGCCATATTCGTGCGATAGTAAACTGATAAGTGTCATTGTGACATGCTATCCAAGGTTGGGATATGAGTCACAATTGAGAACAACCTAAATCGGTAATCGAAATACGTAGCTTTCTAGGCTTAGCTGGTTACTATCGAAGATTCGTGGAAGGATTTTATCGAATCGATACTCTATTAACTCAGCTGACTCGTAGAGATACAAAATTCGAATGGAGCGAGGAATATGAAAAGAGCTTCCAAGAACTCAACATGCGGCAACGACGTTGGCTCGAGCTGTTGAAAGATTACGGCCATACCATTCAATACCATCCTGGAAAAAAGCAACGCGTGGTAGGGACGCGTTGAGTAAAAAGACCGTATCGTTCTGAGTGAGCGATATTGTTAACACAAAGACCCATTTCGTATGACTTACATGTAAGATGGAGATAGAGTTATAGATTCCAAGAACTCACGTGAAGATAATGAATATACGATTAGAATCGACTTTAATCGATAAATTTATAAATTGCTCAAGCTACGACTTGGAGTTGATGAATATGAAGAAGAAGATGCAAAAAGTCGTTATTCCAAAAGCGAGAATCGTCGATGTGAGGAAAGCTCAAACCTTCAATTTATTAGTCCATTTGAAATCCTCGATCGAATAGGAACTGTGGCCTATAGACTCGTTTTACCGCCAAGTATGACGCGTGTTCATAACGTTTTTCACGTATCGATGTTACGTAAATATGTGGACGACCGAACCATGTTATTGAGTTAGAACCGGATGAGATAATAGAAGACTTAACGTATGAAGAGTACTTACCAAGATTTTGGATAGGAAAAGAGCATGTCCTACGACGTCAATTTCGAGAACAAAATTTCATAAGGAGGGGAGGTTGTAAGACCCCAAATTATTAATAAATGAAATTTAATTCCTCTATTTATTATTTTGAAATAGTAAAGGTTGATTTGATTAATGTGGTTAGTTGTGGATAAAATGCGCAAATATTTTAAATAAGCAAATGGTTATAAAATACTCATTGTTTTCGGAGAATATTAGTTTGGTCGTGGAATATTCTTACCGCCGGGGAATATTAAATGACTGACGGTAGCGACTGTAATAGGGCCCATAACGGAAAAGCGATTGGATGAAGAAAACGACAAGTATAAGTTGTTTATAAATAACTACAGAGTGGTTATTCTCAGTTAATCTTTAGTTAGAATACCCGTTATGGTTAAAACACGATGTCTGCTATTGTTGCGACAAGAAGATTACCAGATTGCACCAATTATTGATTCTTACGTAAAGAAGCACTACTTAATAATTATTACGATAGCTTTCGCTCAAAGATTTTATTTTATTGATTCAATAATTGCTGCATTGATATTTTATATTACGATTGTTTCAATAATTGTCACTACACAGTATTTTCCATTATCGAAGCAATAATTCATATTATCTGAATAATATTATTAGAAAACATTATTGGCAATGTCTAAAAAGTTATGTCTAAGGAGAGGTTTGGCCACCTAATTGCACGCCGGCCAGAGAAATTCTTATTGGAAAGCCCTCTTTTCTCGAACTACTTTGAGTTGCACAAGATCTTGTGATTCTGTAATATTATTTGTGAATAATTAATTATTGATTTATATGATGAGAGAAATATTGATTTTATGTGGATATAGATGGAGAAATTTTTAAAGTGACAATTGTTAAAAAAATTGATATTTTATCTTTTTGATAAAATAATATTTTATTATATTATTATAATATAATAATAATATTTTTACAATGAATGTGGGATATATGAGTATATGAGGAGGAAGAGTGTTTTTGTTGCATTAAATGATTAACACATGTTTTTTGTGTGACGCCCCAAAATAGGTATACAACACCCATTCTCGAAGTGCCAAATACATGGTACGAAAAGCAAACTACAACTTCATAATACAATTGTCGTGCAAAATCACGACAACACATCATCGTGAGTTTAAAATAAATATTGTCTTACTGACAATATCCACACTCAAATAAGTCCTCGTTACAATTATTCAAACATTATTTTACAGAAATAGTGAGGACTGCTAAAACATCTTTCTAGAACCATCACTCCGTACCCCGACTAATTCCTGCTATGTTCTCACCTCTTGAGAAAAATGGAACAAAAGGAAAAGGGTGAGCTCAACTAGCCCAGTAAAGAATATTATGACTAAGATAATATACAACAAATTATCGTTAGTCTTCAACACGAAAAAATCGATAAAATATAATAGCCAACAAGTTTTAGATCAACAATGCGCAGTGAAACAGAATCCATTAGAAGAGTCAAGTAGATAATAAGTTCTACTATCTTCTAAGATTTAAAAGTCCATCATCAATATTTTATTCTTGTAACAACAATCAATATACATCTTTAATCAAATATTCATCTTTGCACTACAAGCCAAAGATATTCATCAGTTAATCATTTATCTTTGCACTACATGCCGAAGATATTTAGTAATATCATTATTTAGGATATTTGAGGATGATGAAAAATATTTTAAAAGAAAAGCGAATCCGATTGAAACGGAAGGACAAATAGTAGGGATTAGTATAACAGTTTATCCAAGATCAATAATACTTCATAAATACCAATTTTGAAGCGAAATTCAAAAATAAAGATCAAAACATGGATCTGATCAAAGATAGTAACCATAATAGACATCTTGGACAAAACGAAGAAAATTTTATTTTTTCGGTGAATAGTCTTGAAATATTCGTGAATAGTGTCGTGTATCGTGAATAGTGAATAGTTGACCCCAACACAAAAAATTCTAAATTTGATAAAATTTCAGATCAATACTTGGCATAATGATATTGAAGAAATAATATCATATATGAAGAAAATAACATCCACCACATCAAAATATCGATCTTGATCATAATATCGGTATAAAATTTGAAGGAAACTTGCAGCGATGAATAGAAACTCACAAAGTATCTAAATACTCACAAAATACACTCAATAATCTAGAGAGAAAGAGAGAAAACTTGTTTCTGGTGTGATTTTCAATTCTAACTTAGCCTCTATTTATAAGAAAATGTTAGCAGACTTGACCTGCAACCTGATGGCTTTACCTGCTACTATTCCCACCCACCACATTTGAAATAAATTCAGCACATTTCTTCACCAATCACAAGTGGGGCCCACTCAATTCTAGAATTTTCCACCAAAATCATTTATAAACCTAATTTCTGAATCAATCACCTCTTAAAATTCATAATAAATCATACGTTCATTTTAACGGTTCAAAATTTGTGGACATATACTCAACTTATATATGTATAACATATCCAAAAATTACAACAATCCAACGGTCGGATTAAAAATTATAACTCACACAATATATCTCAAAAAACCTTTGTTTAATTTTTAATACCTTCATTCCGACAAAAAATCTTGATAAAACACCTCAACATTAACTCCTTCATTTTTAACCACAATAAATATATCCAATATTTATATCCACATAAAATAAATATTTTCTTATCATATGAATCAATAATTAATTATTCACAAATAATATTACGAGAATTACATTTATGACAACCCAGTAGTTCCGAGAAAGAGGGCTTTCTAATAAGAATTTCTCCTTATTGGCGCGCAATTAGATGACCAAACCTCAACTTGATAGAATTTTCTAGACATTGCCAATAATGCTATCTAATAATATTATTCAAATAATATGAATTATTGATCGATAATGAGAAATCTTGTGCGTTGACAATTATTGAAACAACAATAATATAAAATATCAACGCAAAGAATTATTGAATCAATAAAATAAAATATTGAGCGATAACTATTGTAATAATTATTGAGTAGTGCCTTCTTTACGTAAGGATCAATAATTCATCAATCTGTGCATCCACGCGTATTACTGTATTTAACCACCGGGTATTCCAACAGTGTTAATCTGTAACAACTACGTAGTTATTTATAAAAACTCAAACTTGTCGTTTTCTTCATTTGACAGTTATTCTGTTATGGGGCCCATAAATGATCTGTCTTGGTCATACGAATATTCCCCGACAACAAGAATATTCCACGACCAAACAAATATTCCCAAGCAACAATGATTATTTTATAACCACTTGCGTATTTTGCAAAATTTGCACATTTCACCCATAACCAGAGAATTATATCAAATTAATACGTTATTATTCATAAATATAATTAGAGGAAATTCGATTTTATTTATAATAAGTTAGGGTCTTACAACCTCCCCTCCTTATGAAATTTCGTCCTCAAAATTGACATACGTACCTGGTGTTTCGAAAAGGTGAGGATACCTCGCTTTCATTTCTGATTCCAACTCCCGGTCATTTCTTCAATAGCATGGTTTCTCCATAAAACCTTAACTTGTGGTATAACCTTGAATGCGTAGGGACATACTCTTTTCTATCCAAGATCTTAACAGTCTTCTTCCGTATACGTTAAATCTTGGTATCTCGTCTGGTTCTAACGCAATAATATGGTTTGGGTCTTTCATATATTTATGAAGCATGGATATGTGAAAAACATTATGAACACGAGACATACTTGGAGGTAATGCGAGTCTATAGGCCACATTTCCTATTCGGTCAAGAATCTCAAATGGACCAAAAAATCATGGATTGAGCTTTCCTCTCTTCCCAAATCTTGTAACTCCCTTCCATGGTGCAACACGTAACAATACATGATCCCCAATATTAAATTCCACGTCTTTTCGATGAAGATCCGCATAACTCTTTTGTCGATCTTGTCTTGGTTTGTATCGTTATCGAATCATTTGGATCTTTTACGTAGTCATGCGTCTTAATTACGGTCCCAACAACGTTCTTCTCCCACCTCGTCCCAAAGATATCTTGAGAATGACACTTTCGTCCATACAACGCCTCAAATGGAGCCATGCCTATACTTGCTTGATAATTGTTGTTGTAGGAGAATTCCACCAGGTGGCAATACTTATCCCAACTTCCTTTAAAATCTAGGACACAAAGTCTTAATAGATCTTCAGGGTTTGAATAGTCCTCTCTGATTGTCAGTCCATTTTGAGGATGGTATCTTAACCCAATCGTAAATTCGTGCCCATATAGCTTTCGTAAAGCTAACCCAAAATCGTGAAGTGAATCTTGGGTCACGATCCAAAACTATGGATCTTGGCATGCCATGCAATCTCACAATCTCATTCACGTACATACTAAAGAAGGCGTTCAAGGGAATAAGTCTCACGTGTCGGTAAGAAATGAAAGCGGAGACTTGGTTAATCTATCAACAATAACCCAAATCGCATCTATGCCTTGAGAAACTTTGGGAAGACACATGTGAAATCCATAGTAATGTGTTCCCACTTCTATTTCGAATCTCAAATGGTTGTAATGGACCCTTTGGCACTTGATGCTCCGCCTTTACACGTTGACAAGTTAAACACCTCGAGATAAACTCATGATCTCCTCTCTTCATATTGTTCCACCAAAATGTATGTGAATATCATGATACATTTTGGTACTCCCGAGAGATGGATTGCAAACAAGGTGTTGTGTGCCCTCCATCATGATTCTATCTTCAAGTCGAATCGTTAGGAACATAAAGTCCAGAGTTGAATCCAAGTATTCCTTTTTCATCGATTCTCGCTTCTAGAATAGCTCCTTCTTGCACTTTCTTCTTCATACGTATCGAACTCCGGTTCCGTAGCTTGGCGCAGCGACTTTAACTTTATCGATTAAAGTCGGTTCTACTCAGTATATTCGCCATCATCATGTGGGTCCTGGTCTTTAACCTCCATCCTTTGCAAGTCATACTGAAATGGGCCTTTGCATTAACAATATCGTGCTCAGTGCTTTCGCGTATGATCTTCTACTCGATAAATCGACTACTACGTTAAACTTTTTCGGGATGATATTGAATAGTGTGATCGTAATCTTTCAATAGTTCAAGCCAACGTCGTTGCCGCATGTTGAGTTCTTTTTGGGTGAAGAAATATTTGAGGCTTTTATGGTCCGTATAAATCTCCACTTTCTCCCCATACAAGTAGTGTGTGACGCCCCCAAAATAGGTAGACAACACCCAACCCATTCTGAGTAGCCAAATACATGGTACAGAAATAACTACAACTTTATTATTACAACATATAAACTGTGAGTTTAAATATAGATATTGTCGTTTAGACAATATCCACACGCAAATAAATCCCCATCATAATTATTGATACATTATTTTACAAAAATGGTGAGGACTACTAAACAACTCTCTCTAGAACCTTCATTCCATACCCCGACTAGTACTCGCTACATTCTCGCCTCCTGAGAAGAAAAATGGAACAACAAGGAAAAGGGTGAGCTCAACTAGCCCGATAAAAGAATATTATGACTAAGATAATATACAACAAATTATCGTTAGTCTTCAATAGGAAAAATCTAATAGAATACAATAGACAACAAGTTTTAGATCAACAAATGCAATGAAACAACAATCCATTAGAAGAGTCAAGTAGAGAATGAATTCTACTATCTTCTAAGATTTAAAAGTCCATCATCAATATTTTATCCTCCAGTAACATCAATCAAACAATCAATATTCATCTTTAATCATCTTATTCATCTATTAAGCCAAAAGATATTCATTTTATATCACCAAAGTTAATCATGTTCATCTCAACACTGCTCATCTTTGCCTACTGGGCCAAAGAGATTCATCGATTTAATCATTCATCTTTGCACTACTGGCCAAAGATATTCATCAAGTATCACCATTAAGGACTAAGGATGATGAAAAACATTTTTAAGAAGCGAGTCCAATGAGATAGAAGGACAAATATTAGGGATTAAGTATTTTATGTTTTATCCAAGATCAATAATACTTCATAATAACCAATTTTGAAGCAGAATTCAAAAATAAAGACCAAAACATGGATACAATCAAAGATAGTAACCATAATAGACATCTTGGACAAAAAGATGAAAATTTCATTTTTCTTGAATAATGTAGTATCGTGTGAATTGAATAATTTCACAGTATCGTCATCATGCTTAGAATAGTACTTTCGTGAATAGTATAATAAATGAATAGTGAATAGTAACCCAACACAAAAAGTTCCAAATTTGATTAAAAGTTCAGATCAATACTTGGCATAATGATATTGAAAGAAATAATATCATATATGAAGAAAATAACATCCACTTACCTCAAAAATAACCGTCTTACACCGATCAATTTAGTGTATAAAGTCTTGCACTAACTAGCAATACTCAAAGTATAAATAGCAACACTCAAAGTATACTCACGAGAAGACGCACAACATCGACCACCCATGTATAGGAACAACCACAAAAATGTTTTTATTAAATAAAATAATTAAAATTTCAAAAATCAATTATTTGAACTCCTAACTTCAATAATTTACAATAAATAGCCCTTTTATCAGAAAATTCAAATCTCGCAACTTTTTATAGGAATTTCAATTCTCTACAACTTTGCAGAAGAAAATTTTTTCAAATTCCAAACAGAAATTATCCGAAATCCATAAATGGACGATTTTACAGTCTATAATCAATTTTCGGTCAAGAATTGTGTCCACCGACATACAAAACATGTGTTAAACATTTAATGCCACAAAAATACTCTTCCTCCTCATATACTCATGTATCCCACATTCATTATAAAAATATCACCATTAATATATTATTAAAATAATATATTTAAATGAATTATTTTATCAGAAAAAGATAAAATATTAATTTTCAACAATTGTCACATTAAAATTTTCTCCATCTATATCCACATAAAATGAATATTTTCTTTATCATAATAATCAATAATTAGTTATTCAAAAATAATATTACAGAATCACAATCTCGATGACCGTGTAGTTCCTGGATGTAGAGGGCTTTCCAATAAGGATTTCTCCTTTCTTGGCCTTGATTAGGTGACCAAACCTCTCATTAGAAATAACTTTCTAGACATTACCAATAATGTTATCGATAATATTATTCAAATAATATGAATTATTGATCGATAATGGAAAATCTTGTAGTAATAACAATTATTGAAACAATAATAATATAAATATCAACGCAAAGAATTATTGAATCAATAAAATAAAATAATGAGCGATAATTCTCATCGTAACAATTATTGAGTAGTGCCTTCTTACGTATTTAATCAATAATTCAACAACACTATGCAATACTGTGTATCTTCTTTATGCAACCACGCGCGTATTATTGTATTTTAACCACCGGGTAACCCAACGATGTTAATTGGTAACAATTTATGCCGTTATTTATAAAACTCAATCTTTGTCGTTTTCCTTCATCCAACCGTTTTTCATTATGGGGCCCACAAATGACTGCACCGTCGTACGGAGATTCCCGACAAAAAGAATATTCCACGACCAAACGAATATTCCCCGACAATAATGAATATTTTATAACCACTTGCTTATTTTGTAAACTTTGCACATTTCACCCATAACCAAAGCATTATATCAAATTAACCCTTATTAATTTAGAATAATGAATAGAGGAAAATTTAATTTATTTATAATAAGTTGGGGTCTTACATAGTGTCTCCAAATTTTCAACGCTGAATCGAATCATTGCCAACTCTGTGATCACGTGAGTAGGATAATTTCTCTCATATTCTTTGAGTTGTCACGAGGCTTAAAAGCATGACTTTCCCATGTTGCATGAGAACGCATCCTAACCCTTTTCCTCAAGCATCATTTGATATAACAAATCCATCCATACCAGATGGTACTGCCAGAACAGGTGCCGAAATGAGTCTCCTCTTGCTCTCTTGGAAACTCTTCTCGCATTCCCCGCTTCATACAAATTTTGTATCTTTCCGAGTCAACTGAGTTAACGGAGTAGTGATTCAAAAAAATCCTTCCATGAATCTCTGATAATAACCAGCTAAGCCCAGAAAGCTACGCACTTCGGTCACCAACTTTGGTTGCTCCCAACTTTGTACTGTTTTAATCTTCGTCGGGTCGACAGATACTCCATGTTTTGACACCACGTGCCCAAGGAATACTACTTCCTCAATCCAGAACTCGCATTTCTTCAGCTTGGCATAAAGTTTGTTTTCACGAAGCCTTTCAAATATCAACTTCAAATGGTGCTCATGATCTTCACGGCTTTTGGAATAGATGAGGATGTCATCAATAAAGACAACAACAAACTGATCCAAATATTCCTTGAATACACGGTTCATCATATCCATGAAAGCAGCAGGAGCATTAGTCAATCCAAAAGACATGACTAAGAATTCATAATGCCCGTCCCGAGTTCTGAAGGCAGTCTTTGGAATATCCTCAGTTTTAATCTTTAGCTGATGATATCCAGAATGAAGATCGATCTTTGAAAAGAATTGTGCTCCTTACAACTGGTCGAACAGGTCATCAATGCGAGGTAGCGGATACCTATTTTGATGGTGACATGGTTTAATTCTCGGTAGTCAATACAAAGTCGCATACTCTCGTCTTTCTTCTTTAAGAATAAAACAGGAGCACCCCAAGGAGATGTACTAGGATAAATGAAACCTATGTCTAACAATTCTTGTAGTTGGACTTTTAACTCCTGAAGTTCAATAGGAGCCATTCGATATGGGGTTTTAGAAATGGGTTTTACGGCTTCCAAGGTCGATAAAGAATTCAACATCACGTTACGGGGTAGAAATCGGGAAGTTCTTGAGAAATACATCGAAAATTCTCTAACAATGAAGTATTATTCAAATCGACTTGTCTTTGTTCAAATCCATAACATGGGCTAAGAAAGCTTGACATCCGTTTTTCAATAAACGAATAGCTTTATGGCTTGATATGATAGTGGTGATTTTAGTGGTTTAGTTGTTTGAATTAATTATGACGAAGTTGGTTAGGAATATGAAAACTAACAACCTTACAAAAATAATCAATTTTGGCATGATGAATGGTTAACCAATCAATTCCTAAAATCACATCAAAAGCAAGTATCTTTAAAGATATAAGATCAACAGGTAAGGTGATAGTGCCAACTTGGATCATGCAAGATTTATAAACTATAGATGTAATGAAGGTTTCACCAAACGGAGTTTCAACAGATAAGTCAAAGTCCAATTTCTTCGGAGTCAAGTTTAAACGTTGAGCACAAGCTGGAGAGATAAAAGAATAGGTAGAACCGGTATCTAGTAAGGTATAAACTTCGCAAGAGTTCAAGATTAGCTTACCCGTAATCACCTCATTCGGGTTCCTCGCGTTTTGGCCAGTCACGACAAACGCTCTTCCAAGAACCGCTGATTTCGACTTATCCGGGACAACCCTTGGAGTCACCATCCCCGTTGAACTTGGTTTTACTACAGAACAATCCCGAGCTATGTGGCCTTCCTTTCCACAGTTGTAACATACCTTAGATTGTTGTGGACAGTTTGGGCTGATATGTCCCTCTTTCCCGCATTTGTAACATCTAACTGGCGGTCGTTTTCCTCCCCTAGAATTTTTTGTTGGTCTTTGGTCTTTCTTTTGATGTCTTCCGTCATTGTTGAATCTCCTCTTTACGAAATTTCCATTTGACTCACCTCTCTATTATCATGGCCACGATGACCACCCGAGTGGTTCTGGCATTGTTCGTTATTTTTTCCTCCTCGTTGGTTATCATCGCTCTAATGATCACTTTCACCAATGTGACCACGTTGTGGTCCCTCGGTTGAACATACTCATTATCTCGCTTCTAATAATTGAGCCACTTTTACAACATCCTAATATAAAAAATTTTATGAGATATAAGATATTACAATCTCGGGCTTTAGACCTCTCGAAACATCCTCGTCATTCATTCCTCATTTTCGACCAAATGAGGTGCAAACCTGAATAACTCTGCAAACTTACGCCTCGTCTTTGGGACACGTCATGTTGTTTTGTTCCACCGATAAACTCCACCTCCTTACGTATAATGAATACTTTCGGAAAAGTGCTTGTCATTGAATAGTTTCAAACGTTTCCCAAGACATGCCGAGTCGGTTTGGTGATGTACGCTTCAAAGACTCCCACCAAATGATGCACTCACCAGCGGAACATAAAGGTGGCGAATGGAACCTTCTGTTCCTCCGTGCATCCCAAGACATCGAATATCTTGGTAATTTGCTTGACCCACGTTTCCGCCATGATCGGAACCGGCTTTCCCTTAAATATTGGTGGTCCCAACTCCTTGAATCGCTTGGTGTGTGACAATGGCGATTCTTTCATTTCCACTCGTATTTTGTGCACGAGTCTCCCTCGTCTGGTTTTGCATGAACTGCAAAAAGCTCCTAAACATTCTATCATTCATCGTTTGCTCGGTAGTATTGTTTATAGGAGGAATATTGTCTTCCTGTTGCACGTTCTCCTGGTTTGTAACTAAAGATTGTTCCACAGTCTCATACACTCCATTGTTAACGTTCTCAGCGGCCATTCTTAAATACTGCCATAAAACAAGGGTTAATTAAACAAATTAACATATCATATAATATCCCTATATTATGACCGACCAATAAATGAGCTTAGATAGGACACACTAGCGAAGGATTTACTCATCTCTCCCTCTAGTTCTATTCCCGATCTCACTTGAGAGACCATATCCCTAAGCTTTGATACCAACTGTGACGCCCCTAAAATAGGTATACAACACCCATTCTGAGTCGCCAAATACATGGTACAGAAAGCAAACTACAACTTCAATAATACAATTGTCGCGTGCAAAATACGACAACACATCTTTGTGAGTTTAAAACAAATATTGTCTTACAGACAATATCCACACTCAAATAAGTCCTCGTTACAATTATTCAAACACTATTTTACGAGAAATAGTGAGGATCGCTAAAACATCTTTCTAGAACCATCACTCCAGTATCCCGATTGGTTCTGCTTTATGTTCTCACCTCTTGAGAAAAATGGAACAAAAAGGAAAAGGGTGAGCTCAACTAGTCCAATAAAGAATATTATGACTAAGATAATATACAACAAATTATCGTTAGTCTTCAACAGGGAAAAATATGATAAAATATAATAGCCAACAAGTTTTAGATCAACAACTGCAGCGGAAACAGCAATCCATTAGAAGAGTCAAGTAGAGAATAAGTTCTACTATCTTCTAAGATTTAAAAGTCCATCATTAATATTTTATCCTTGTAACAACAATCAATATACATCTTTAATCAAATATTCATCTTTGCACTACAGGCTAAAGATATTCATTAGTTAATCATTTATCTTTGCACTACAGGCCGAAGATATTTAGTAATTTCATCATTTAGGGTGAGGATGATGAAAAATATTTTAAAGAAAACGAATCCAATTGAAGCGGAAGGACAAATAGTAGGGATTAAGTATAATGGTTTATCAAAGATCAATAATACTTCATAAATACCAATTTTGAAGCGAAATTCAAAAATAAAGATCAAAACATGATCTGATCAAATATAGTAACCATACTTAGACATCTTGGACAAAAGAAGAAAATTTTATTTTTTCGATGAATAGTGTGAATATTAAGTGAATAGTCTTGTATCGTGAATAAGTAACCCCCACACAAAAAGTTCCAAATTTGATAAAAATTCGGATCAATACTTGACATAATGATATTGAAGAAATAATATCATATATGAAGAAAATAACATCCCTTACCTCAAAATATCGATCTTACGATCGAAATATCGGTATAAGGTCAAGGAAACTTGCAGATGAATAGAAACTCACAAAGTATCTAAATACTCACAAAATACACTCAATAATCTAGAGAGAAAGAGAAAACTTGTTTTACGGTGTGATTTTCAATTCTAACTTAGCCCTCTATTTATAGGAAAATGTTAGCGAGACTTGACTGCTGAACTTTGATGGTTTTCTTGCTACTATTTCCACCCACCACATTTGAAATAAATTCAGCACATTTCTTCACCAACCACAAGTGGGGCCCACTCAATTTTAGAATTTTCCACCAAAATCATTTATAAACCTAATTTACGAATCGGTCACCTCTTAAAATTCATAACAAATCATACGTTCATTTTAACAGGTTCAAAATTTGTGGACATATACTCAACTTATATATGTATAACATATCCAAAAATTACAACGATCCAAACTAGGATTAAAAATTATAACTCACACAATATATCTCAAAAACACTTTGGTTTAATTTTTAATACCTTCAATCCGAACAAATCTTGATAAAACACCTCAACATTAACTCCTTCATTTTTAACCACAATAAATATATCCAACATTTATATCCACATAAAATAAATATTTCTTATCATATGAATCAATAATTAATTATTCACAAATAATATTACAAAAATCACATTTATGATGACCGGTAGTTCCCGAAAAAGAGGGGCTTTCGATAAAAATTTCTCCTTATTGGCGCATGAATTAGGTGACCAAACCTCTCCTTGATGAGAACTTTCTAGACATTGCCAATAATGCTATCTAATAATATTATTCAAATAATATGAATTATTGATCCGATAATGGGAAATCTTGTGTGTTGACAATTATTGAAACAACAATAATATAAAATATCAACGCAAAGATTATTGAATCAATAAAATAAAATATTGAGCGATAACTATTGTAACAATTATTGAGTAGTGCCTTCTTACGTAAGGATCAATAATTCATCAATCACATGCATCCACGCGTATTCTCGTATTTTAACCACAAGAGTATTCCAATGGTGTTATTACTTGGTAACTACTTCTGTTATTATTTATAAAAACTCAAACTTATCATTTTCTTCGTCCGATAATTTATTACATTATGGAGCCCACAAATGATCTGCTTGCAGGTATCGTCGAATATTCCCCGACAACAAGTATATTCCACGACCAAATGAATATTCCCCGACAACAATGATTATTTTATAACCACTTGCATATTTTGCAAAATTTGCACATTTCACCCATAACCAGAGAATTATATCAAATTAATACCTTATTATTCACAAATATAATTAGATGAAATTCAATTTTATTTATCATAAGTTGGGGTCTTACATTGTGTGTCGGTGGAACCCATTTCTTGACTGAAATTTGATTATAGCCTGTAAAATCGTCCGTATGTGGATTTCGGTCAATTTCTGTTTGGAATTTGGAAAAACTTTCTTCTGCAAAGTTGTAGAGAATTGAATTTCCTATAAAATGTCGTGAGATTCGAATTTTCTGATAAAAGGGCTATTTATTATGAATTATTGAAGTTCCGATGTTCCGAAATAATTGGTTTTTGAAAGTTTTAATTATTTTTAATTAGAAAAACGTTTTTTGCAATCCCACATGTGTGGTAAATGAGCTAAATTCAGATTCTTGGGTGGTGTGCTTGAATGTTAATAAATAAAATTATTTTATTAAATTTTCTACTTTGGTGTTCCAAGCAATTTCCTATAAATAGGGTGCTTAGGTTAGAATTGAAAATCACACCAGAAACTAAAGATTTCTCTCTCTTTCTCTCTCTATAATATCGAGCGTATTTTGTTAGTATTTTAGTATTTTGAGTATTGCTATACGGTGCAAAATTCTTCAGCACTATATCCAGTATTCCAGTCAGAAGTACTGTTTTTGCGAGGTAAGAGATGTTATTTTCTTCTTAAATGATATTATTTCTTCAATATCATTATCCGAAATATTGGTTGGAACTTTTTATCAAATTTGGAACTTTTTTCATGTAAGGGTTACTATTCATGAGTTCTTATTCACGAGTTACTATTCATGAGTTCTTATTCATTCACGAGTTCTTATTCACGAATCTATTCACGAAGCATGATGATATTTTTTGTGAAATTTCTATCTTTTGGTGTTTGAGTTTCTTATTCACGTATCTAACCTTTATTCACGTATACTGACACTTATTCACGAATACGGCACTATTCACGTAAAAATTAAATTTTGTTTTTCGTCTAAAATATCTATTATGGATACTAGCTTTGATTGTATCCATGTTTTGATCATTCTTGAATTTTACTCCACTCTCAGTTATTTATGAAGTATTTTTGAACTTGAATTATTTAAAGTACGAATCCTTAATATTTGTTCTTTTGTTTTACCGGATTCGTTTCCTTTAAAATATTTTTCATCATCCTCGATCTAAATGATGATATTCTTGAATATCTTTGGCCCAGTAGTGCAAAGATGAATGATTTTCGATGAATATCTTTGGCCGTAGTGCAAAAGATAAAATGTGTGTGTTTAGATGAACATGACGGTCGATGAATATCTTTGGCCGTGGTGCAAAGATGAACAGTGTTGAGATGAACATGACCAATGTATGAATATCTTTGGCACAGAAGTAAAAAAGATGACTATTTGATTTATGATGTATATTGATTGATGTTACGAGGATAAAATATCATTGATGGACTTTTAAATTCATAGATGATGGTAGATTTCATTCTCTTCACTTAACTCTTCAATGAATTGTTGTTTCCACTGCAATTGTTGATCTAAAACTTGTTGTCGATTGTATTATATCGATTTTTCCTCGTTGAAGACTAAGGATAATTTGTTGTACATTATCTTAGTCATAATATTCTTTATCGGCTAGTTGAGCTCACCGCCTTTTCCTTTTTGTTCCATTTTTCTTCTCGTGAGCGAGAATATAAGCGAACTAGTCGGGTGTGGAGTAATGGTTCAAGACAGATTGTTTTAGTAGTCCTCACTATTTTGTAAAATAGTATATCAATAATTGTAATGAAGACTTATTTGAGTGTGGATATTATACAGAAGATAATATTTGTATTTAAACTCATGATTTATGTGTTGTCGTATTTTTGCATTTACAATTGTATTAATGAAGTTGTAGTTGTTTACATACCATGTATTTGGCGACTCAGAATAGGTTGGTTGGATTGGACCTATTTTGGGGACGTCACACCAGACTTTTTGCTTACGTGGAGCAATTTGACCAGAATTTTTTCCTTACGTGGACTAGACTTCTCTTCATTGTTATCTTTAAACAAAGTGGTGTAGTAAAATTTATTATCTTTAAATAATAATAATAATTTCAAAATAATAGTAATTGTAAAACCCCAACTTTTTGAATAAAGATGAATTTTCTATAAATATTATTTTTGAATATTATGGAGTGAAATTGATATAATGTTATAGTTGTGGGTAATATTTATAAATTTTACAAAGTATGCAAGTTGTCATATTATATTCCATTGGTCGGAAAATATTCTTTTTATCAGGAAATATCCGTACGACGGTACAATCATTGGTGGACCCCACAACAGAATTATTGTCGGATTGAGAAAATGACAAAAATATTTTTATGAAAATAACGGCGGAAGTTTTACAGTTGATATTGTTGAACTACTCGGTAGTAAAAATACAGTAATACGCGTGGTTGCATAGTAGTACACGATATTGATTATTGATGCTTACGTGAGAAGTCATCCAATTTTGTTCAATTATTGCTATAGTAATTGTTGCATAGTATCTCACGTTATTTGATTCAATTATTGTCGATATTTTATATATTGTTAAAATCAATAATTGAGACGACAAAAGTTATTAATATTATTATTTGCATTATTAACGATGTCTGAAGTTACGCTGAGGAGAGGTTTGGTCACCTAATTGCTTGCGCCAATAGGGAGAAATCCTTATTGAAAGCCCCTCTTTCCGAAACGACACAGTCGATTAATATTGTGAATTATAATAATGATGATAAATGTTGTTAAAAATATTGAGAGGTTTTTTTTATGATGTAGTTGTTATAAATTTTGCTTATTATTTGGATTTCCATTTGCCCATTTTTTTAAATAATCGGTAGAAAGTTATTCAGTATATTTATAATTGGACCACTTGTGATTAAGAGATGTTGGGGGGAGGGGGACACGTGGGACCCACGTTGAAAGAAAGAAAATGGGTGGGGAGGGAATCTTGAAAATTTTCTATGGGTGGTGATGTTTTTCAAATAACATGTGATTATATATATATATATATATATATATATATATATATATATTATTTTGTTTTATTATATAATTATAAATAGAATATATTATATTTTATTTAAAAATTTTGCTTTAATTATGGACCGTGATTAAAGTAAATCAATCTGGACCGCTTAATGAGTTAATTCTTATCGATTGCATTTTTCATAAATAAAGCTCATTCCTTCATTATTTTCTTACGAATTCATTGAAACTACAGAGAGAAAGAAGAAAAGTTTTACGCTACTTAACTACTCTTATATTCGGTTTCTTTTACTTATAAGGTGTGTTATTCTTTCTTATTCATGTAGAGAATCTGTTGTTATTCCATTTCTTATTATTACATTGGAATAACTCAGATACGCTGATCACCCCTATACTTGGTGATATTCTTCATGATTCCGCCTTTATTATTACATTGGAATATCCTCGTCTGCATGCGTTTTATATCTGGACTGATTAAAATCTTTATTATTCTCTTGGAATATCCTATTCATGCGTTTCTGTGGGACTTCGATTCCGCCTTTATTATTCTCTTGGAATATCCTGTTCATGCATTTTACGCCGGACTGGTTCCGCCTTTTATTATTATTCTGTTGGAATAACTTTGTCTTTGCGTTTTCTGTGGGACTGATTCCGCTCTTTATTAGTATTCATTGGAATAATACATACATCATGCAAGTACCGCATGCATGGTGATTTCTTTTGTTATTCCATTCTTTATTATACTCGGTTGGTTAAAGTTTTGACTACTATACTCCATGAAATTAGTGGAATATCCTTGATATTTGCACTTCATCCAAAGATATCTTTTCATGAAAATATTCTTCCGAGCATTCTTGAATTTTACTCTACAAAGCGATGATCATGTTGACAATTTGGACATTATTAGTTCTGGATAAATTAATTCTTGAACTTGTTTTATTGAATTCTTATATCATTGTCATCATCCTCATATTTATATTTTTTGAAAGTCATCTGTGGCACTGTAGTGCATGTAGATGGACTTGGTATGATTATGACCAGGATTATTCGATGTAATCATGACCGTAATGTTACAAATGATGTGGTAAAAGTCCTCATTGGCAGCGTAGTGCATTGATGGACAATTGTTGGCATGATCATGACCATTAATGAATACACAAATATTCTTGGCCGTAGTGCATGGATAATTGTGGTCGTTCTTACTAAAAAATATCCTTGGCCGTAGTGCGGGGTGATTCGATGATGTGGATTATTTATTAAAAGTTGAGTCCCAAATGATAACAAAGGATGAAAAACCTTTAAATCATAAAAGATAGTAGATTTTATTTTCTACTTGACTCTTTTTAATGGATTGCTTGTTCATTGCAGCTTAAACTTGATGTCTATTATATTTTATCGGTTTAACATTGTTGGAGACTATGATAATTTATTCGCATTATCTTAGTCATAATATTTCTTCTTGGGCTAGTTGAGCTCACCCTTTCTTTCACCGTTTTCTCTTAAGGAAATGAGAATATAAATTGGAGACGAGTCGGGAACGGAGTGATGGTCCGGAGGATAAGATTAGTAGTCCTCACTATTCTATGAAATAGTGTGATAATAATTATAACGAGGACTCTTTTTGAGTTTGTATAATCTCTAAGAGACAATATTTGTATTCAACCTCACATTTTATGTTTTGTTGTATTGTATACTTTAACGTGCGATGTATTAGTAAGTTGTATTTGAATTACGTACCATGTATCTGGCGACCCAAGATGGGTGATGTATACCTAATTTTGGGGCGTCACGGTTGATATCAAAGCTTAGGGATATGATCCTGCTAAGATGTGAGACTAGAACTAGGAGGGAGGCAGGGAATTCCTTCGCTAGTATGACCTACCTAAGTTTATTTGGTATTTAATTGGTCGATCAAAGTATATGGATAATATGTTATATGTTAATGAACCTTTGTTTTGTGGCGAAGATCTCAAAATGACATCCGAGAATATTGAAAATAGCAATGGAGCCAAGAGACCGTTGAGTCTCCACATATCAATAATCGGGAGAGAATATGCATCGAAGGCGATAATCCTCATGCAAACAACAACATTGACCAAATGATGAATGATGGACTGTTCAGAGGCTTTATGCAATTCATGCAACATCAGGCGAGAGCGGCTCCTTGTGAAACCCCAGATTTCTTGAATAAAGAATTAATTTTCTCGAAATAATAATTTTTTTTATATTATGGTGTGAATTTGAGATAATGTTATAGTTGTGGGTAATATTTATAAATTTTGCAAAGTATGCAAGTTGTCATATTATATTCGATTGGTCAGAGAATATTCGTTTTAAACAGGAAATATTCGTATGACCAAGACAATCATTGGTGGAACCCACAACGGAATTATTGTCGGATTGAGAAAACGACAAAAATATTTTATTAAAAATAACGGCGGAAGTTTTACTGTTGATATTGTTGAACTACTCGGTAGTAAAGTATGCGAATGTCTGGCGTTGTTGCATAGAGCGCGCAGTATTGATTATTGATATTTATGTGAGAAGTCACTCGGTTTTTGTTCAATTATTCTGCTACATAGTTCTTCTATAAGATCTCACATTATTTGATTCAATTATTGTTGATTTAAAAGTTTTGTTTTATTCAGTATTATTAACGTAATAAAATAGAAACATCTTTTATATAAAATAAAATACTTTATTAAAGTTATTACATAAATAGAATATATTATATTCTATTATGCATAGTGTTTTGCATAGTAAAAACTTTTTATATAAAATAGAATACTTTATTAAAATTATTCTATAAATAGAATATATTATATTTTATTATGCATAGTGCCCATAGATAAGAGTTTTGCATAGTAAAATCTTATTATATAAATAGAATATATTATATTTTATTTAAAAGATTTTTCTTTAAATATGGACCGTCAGATTAAAGTAAATCAATCTGGACCGTTCATGAATTAGTTACTATGCATTCCATTTTCTTATAAATAGAAGCTCATTCCTTCATTATTTTCTTACGAATTCACTGAACTCTAGAGAGAGAAACTATAGAGAGAGACTATAGAGAGATAGAAGAAAAGTTTTCTGCTATTTCACTACTGTGACACCCCCAAAATAAGTATACATCACCCATTCTGAGTTGTCAATACACGGTACAGAAATAACTACAACTTTATTATTACAATAGTAAAACTTTGAGTTTAAATACAGATATTGCCATCTAGACAATATCCACATACAAATAAATCCTCATCATAATTATTGATACATTATTTTACAACAATGGTGAGGACTACTAAACAACTCTCCCTAGAACCTTCATTCCATTACCCAGGCTACTGTACTCTTATATTCTTGCCTCCCGAGAAGAAAAAATGGAACAAAAAGGAAAAGGGTGAGCTCGACTAGCCGATAAAAAGAATATTATGACTAAGATAATATACAACAAAATTATCGTTAGTCTTTAACAGGAAAAATATAATAGAATACAATAGACAACAAGTTTTAAATCAATATTCGCAATGAAAAATAATAATTCATTAGAAGAGTTAAGTAGAATGCAAACTACTATCTTACATGTATGAATTTTAAAGTTCATCGTCTATTTTTTTATCCCCGTAACATCAATCAATATATATCTCGAATCATATATTCATCCTTGCACTACTGAGCCGAGGACATTCACCACGATTAATCATGTTCATCTAAACACTGCTCATCTTTGCACTACTACGGGCCAAAGATATTCATCGAAAATCATTCATCTTTTTACACTACTGTGCCAAAGATATTCATCGAAAATCATTCATCTTTGCACTTCTGAATAAAGATATTCAATAATATCATCATTTAAGACCGAGGATGATGAAAATATTTTAAAGAAACGAATCCATTGAAACAAAATGACAAGGATTAAGGATTAAGGATTCGTACTTTGTTTTATCCACGTCCAAAATACCTCAAAAATAATCATAGTGGTGTAAAATTCAAGAATGATCAAAACATGGATACAATCAAAGCTAGTATCCACAATAGATATTTTGGACGAAAAGAAAAATTTTCATTTTTGATGAATAGTCTTAGTATTCGTGCGTGAATAATCATCAGATATCGTGAATAATGTAAATATCGTGAATAGTAACTCAGACACCAAAAGTTCCAAATTTGATAAAAACTTCAGATCAATATTTCAAAGATAATGATATTGAAGAAATAATATCATACTGAAAAAAATAATATCTCTTACCTCGAAAGATCGAGATTTCTCACCTGGAATCTTTGGATATAAGCTATAACTTGAACTTGCACCGTATAGTAATACTCAAAGTATACTCAAAATACTCACAAGAATACGCTCGATAATATAGAGAGAGAAAACTTCAATTTCTGGTGTAATTTTCAATTCTAACCTAAGCACCCTATTTATAGGAAAATGCTTAGAACACCAAAGCAGAAAATTTAATATAATAATATTATATATATTACAATTTCCTACGCACACTTTGAATCATCTAAATTCAGCCACTAGCATGTGTTTCATGAGGCTAATCAACACAAAAAACGTTTTTCCTATTTTAAATATTTTAAACTTCCAAAAATCAATTATTTCGGTTTTTCGGAACTTCAATAATTCATAATAAATAGGCCTTTTATCAGAAAATTTGAATCTCTCGAGTTTTTATAGGAAATTCAATTCTCTATAACTTAACAGAAGAAAGTTTTTCCAAATTCCAAGCGAATTGGTAAAGAAATCTCTGAAGCCAGGCGATTTTAGAGGCTATAATCAAATTTCATCAATAAATGGGGTCCAATTGACATGTTTAACATGTTTTAAACATTTATTGCAACAAAAATACTCTTCCTCCTCATATACTCATATATCCCACATTCGTTGTAAAAATATCACCATTATTATATTATTAAAATATAATAATATATATATTTAAATGAATTATTTTATCAGAAAAAGATAAAATTTCAATTTTCAACAATTGTCACATTAAAAATTTTCTCCATCTATATCCACATAAAATCAATATTTTTCTCATCATATGAATCAATAATTAATTATTCACAAATAATATTACGTAATCACAATATTGACAACCAGCGCCTCCAGGAAAGAGGGGCTTTCTAATAAAATTTCTCCTTACTTGGCGCTTAATTAGGTGACCAAACCTCTCCTTAGATGTAACTTTCTAGACATTGCCAATAATGTTATCTAATAATATTATTCAGATAATATGAATTATTGCTTCGATAATGAAAAATCTTGTGTAATGACAATTATCAAACAACAATGCAATATAAAATATCAACGCAACAATTATTGAACCAATAAAATAAAATAATCTTGAAAGATAATTCATCGTAACCATTATTGAGTAGTGCCTTCTTACGTAAGAGTCAATAATTGGTGCAATACCATGTATCTTCTTGTCAACAACGCCAGACATCTTGTGTTTTAACCACCGGGTATTCCAACAATGTAAATCTGTAAACTACTACGCCTGTTATTTTTAAACAACTTATATTTGTCATTTTCTTCCTCCAATCGCTTTCCGTTATGGGCCCACATATGGCTACTGCCAGGTCGTATTTAATATTCCCCAGACAGATCTGAATATTCCACGACCAAACGAATATTCCCCAACAACAATGAATATTTTATAACCACTTGCTTTATTTTGAAATATTTGCGTATTTTACCCATAACTATCCACATTAATCACATCAACCCTTACTATTTCAAAATAATAATTAGAGGAAATTAAATTTCATTTATTAATTATTTGGGGTCTTACAACCTCCCTCCTTATGAAATTTAAGTCCTCGAAATTGACATACGTACTTGGTGTTTCAAAAAGGTGAGAATACCTCGCTTTCATTTTCGTTTCCAATTCCCAGGTCATTTCTTCTATAACATAGTTCCTCCACAAAACTTTAACTTATGGTATGACCTTCGTGCGTAGGGACATGCTCCTTCCTATCCAAGATCTTGGCAGTACCTCTCCTCATACGTTAAGTCTTGGCAATTTATCTCGTCGGTTTCTAACTCAATAACGTGGTTCGGTCTTTCACATATTTACGAATCTGAGATATGTGAAACACATTATGAACACGAGACATACTTGGAGGTAACGCGAGTCTATAGGCTACATTTCCTACTCGGTTAAGAATTTGAAATGGACCAATAAATCGTGGATTGAGCTTTCTCTCTTCCCAAATCTTGTAACTCCTTTCCATGGAGCAACTAGCAACAATACATGATCCCCTATACTAAATTCCACGTCCCTTTCGATGAAGATCCGCATAACTCTTTTGTCGATCCTGTCTGCTTTTTATACGTTGTCGAATCATTTGGATCTTTTCGGTGAGTCATACGTCTTAACTCTCGTCCCAACAATGTTGCTTCACCCACCTCATCCCAATATATTGGAGCGACACTTTCGTCCATATAATGCTTCATATGGAGCCACACCTATATCTTGCTTGCGATAACTTGTTGTTGTAGGAGAATTCCACCAATGGTAAATACTTATCCCAATCGCGCCTTGAAGTCTAGGACACGAGTCTTAATAAATCTTCAAGAGTTTGAATAGTCCTCTCTCGATTGTCCGTCTGCTTGAGGATGGTATGCCAATCAATCGTAAATCCGTACCCATAGCTTTTTGCAAGCTAACCCAAAATCTTGAAGTGAATCTTGGGTCACGATCCGAAACTATGGATATTGGCATGCCATGTAACCTCACAATCTCATTTACATACATACTTGCAGAGACGTTCAAGAGAATAAGTCTCCGTGACGGCAAGAAATGTGCGAGACTTGGTTAATCTATCAACAATAACCCAAATAACATTTATGCCTTGAGAAACCGTGGGAAGACCCGTAACGAAAATCCATGGTAATGTGTTCCCACTTCCATTTCGGAATCTCAAGTGGTTGCAATGGTCCTTAGGCACTTGATGCTTCGCTTTTACACGTTGACAAGTTAAACATGTTGACATAAACTTTGCAATCTCTCTCTTCATATTGTTCCACCAAAATGTATGTCAAGATCACGATACATTTTGGTACTTCCAAGATGAATTACAAAATGGTGTATTGTGTGCCTCCATCATGATCTTGTACTTCAAATCGAATCGTTAGGAACACAAAGTCCAGAGTGGACTCAAGTATTCCTTCTTCATCAATTCTCGTTTTAAATAGCATATTCTTGTACTTTCTTCTTCATACGCATTAGCTCTAAGCCTGGTGGCTTGAGCAACCTTAACTTTTTCTATTAAAGTTTGGCTATGTCATTATACTTAACATTATCGCACTTGTTCCTACATATGATCTTCTACTCAACGCGTCAAATTTACCACGTTCGCTTTTCGGGATGGTATTGAATAGTGTGGTCGTAGTCTTTCAATAGCTCGAGCCAACGTCATTGCCGCGTATGTTGAGTTCTTTTTTGAGTGAAGAAATATTTAAGGCTTTTATGGTCCAATATATCTCCACTTTCTCCCCATATAGATAATGCCTCCATATCTTTAAGCGTGAAAGCATTTGCTTGCTTGACTCTAGATCATGAGTAGGATAATTCCTCTCATATTCTTTAAGTTGTCATGAGGCATAGGCTATGACTTTCCCATGTTGCATGAGAACACATCCTAACCCTTTGCCCAAGCATCGTTTGAGATAACAAATCCATCCGTACCGGATGGTATTGTTAGAAACAGTCTTAGAAATAAGTCTCTCTTAAGCTCTTGGAAACACTTCTCGCATTCCTCGCTCCATATGAATTTTGTATCCTTTCGAGTCAGATGAGTTAACGGAGTAGCGATTCGAGAAAACCCTTCCACGAATCTCCGATAATAACCATCTAAACCTAAAAAGCTACGTACTTCAGTCACCGTCTTCAGTTGCTCCCAACTTTGTATTGCTTCAATCTTCGCCGTCAACAGATACTCCATGTTTTGACACCACGTGCCCAAGAAATGCTACTTCCTCGCCGAACTCGCATTTCTTTAACTTAACATATAGCTTGTTTTCACGAAGCCTTTGTAGTACCGAACGAATGGTGCTCATGATCTTTCACGACTTTTGGAATATATGAGGATGTCATCAATAAAGACAACAACGAATCGATCCAAATATTCCTTGAATACTCGGTTCATCATATCCATGAAAGCCGCAGGAGCATTAATAAATCCAAAAGACATGACTAGGAATTCATAATGCCTGTACCGAGTTCTAAAGGCAGTCTTTGGAACATCCTCGCCTAATCTTGGTTGATGATATCCGAATCGAAGATCGATTTTTGAAAAGAATTGTGCTCCTTGCAATCGGTCAAACAAGTCATCAATACGAGGTAGAGGATACCTATTCTTGATGGTGACATGGTTCAATTCCGATAGTCAATACAAAAGTCGCATACTCCCGTCTTTCTTCTTTCTGAATAAAAACAGGAGCACCCCAAGGAGATGTACTAGATTTAATGAAACCGATGTCCAACAACTCCTGTAGTTGGACCTTTAACTCCTGAAGTTCAATAGAGCCATTCGAAATGGGGTTTTAGAAATGGGCTTTGTACTGGGTTCAAGGTCAATAAAGAATTCAACTTCACGTTCTAGGGGTAGGCCGAAGTTCTTCAGAAATCGTCGGAAAGTCAATAACAACAGAATATTATTCAAATTTGACGTGTCTTTATTCAAATCCATAACATGGGCTAAGAAAGCTTGACATCCGCTTTTTAATAAACGAATAGCTTTATGATTAGATATGATAGTGATTGATTTTAATGGTTTAGTTGCTTGAATTAAATACAACGAAGTTGTTTAGGAATATGAAAGCTAACAACCTTATACGAAAACAATCAATTTTGGCATGATGAGTAGTTAACCAATCAATCACTAAAATCACATCAAAAGCAAGTATCTTTAAAGAGATAAGGTCAACGAGGTAAGATAAAGGGTGCCAACTTGGATTAGACAAGATTTATAAATGATGGATGTGATGAAAGTTTCTCTAACGGAGTTTCCACAGATAGGTCAAAGTCTAATTTTTTCAAGTCGATTTAAACATTGAGCACAAGCGGAGAGATAAATGAATGGGTATGCCGATATCTAGTAAAGTATAAACTTCACAAGAATTTATAAATAGCTTACCCGTGATCCCTCGTTTGGGTTCCTCGCATTTTGACCAATCACAACAAACGCCTTCTTCAGAACCGTTGACTTTGACTTTTACGGGGATGATCTTTTGAGTCACCGTCCCCATTGAACTAGGTTTCGCTCTGCTAATGCAATCTCAGCGATATGTCCTTCTTTTCCATAATTATAGCATACCGAACTGTTGTGGGCGCTTTGGTGATATGTCCTCTTTCCCGCATTTATAGCATATAATGACCGGTGGTCGTTTCTCCTCCTTGGAACCGATTCTTCTTTGTATCGTCGTCTTCACACGGTCGTTGTTGAATCTCCTCTTTTAAAATCTCCTCCTGACTTCGCTTCTTCTATTTTCATGGCCATGATTACCACCGTGAGTGGTTACCATTTTGTCCGCTTTTTCTTTCTCCACCGGTTATTGTTGTTTTGTTGATTCGCTATCTCCTAGATGATCCTCGATTGTGGTACCTCGGTTGGCCGACTACATTATCTCATTTCTAACAATTGAGCCCTATTAACAACATCCTGAATAGAGAAAAATTTATGAGAGATGAGATCTTGACGTGTCGCCGGGTTTCAAACCTCTCGAAACATCCGCGTCATCGTTCCTCATTCTCCACCAAATGAGGTGCAAACTGGATAACTCTGCAAACTTCGCCTCGTCTTTGAGACACCGCGTGTTGTTCTGCTTCTAGTCTAATAAACTCCACTTCCTTCATATAGCCGAACACTTTCGGAAAGTATTTGTCATTAAATAGTTCTGAAACGTCTCCCAAGACATCTTTGAGTGCGTATTGGATGGAGTGCGCTTCACGAGACTCCCACCATGAGTCTACCTCGCCACGGAACATAAAGGTGGCGAATGGAACCTTCTGTTCTCTGTGCATCCCACGACATCGAATATCTTGGTAATTTGCTTGACCCATGTTTACGCCATGATCGGATCCGGCTTTCCCTTAAATTCGGTGGTCCCAACTCTTTGAATCGCTTGGTAGAATAACCCGTGAATTGCTATCATTTCTCCTATGTTTTGAACACGAGTCTCCTCGTCGATTTTGCATGAACTGCAAAAAGCTTCTAAACATTAAATCGTTCATCGTCGATCGGTGGTGTTGTTCACAGGAGAACATTGCCACTGTTGCACGTTCTCCTCGTTGGTGAGTACAGAGCGTCTCCACTGGTCTCATTTCCATTGTTAATATTCTCGATCGACATTCTCAAATCTTGTCATAAAACAAGGGTTAATTAAGAAATCAATATATCACATAATATCCCTATATACCCACCAACTATCAAATAAGCTTAGATAGGACACACTAGCGAAGGATTTACTCGTCTCTCCTCCTAGTTTCTATTCCCCGATCTCCGCCAGGAGATCATATCCCTAAGCTCGATACCAACTGTGACACCCCCAGGGTAGGTATACATCACCCATTCTCGAGTTGTCAATACACTGCGATGTAAACAACTACAACTTTATTATTACAATAGTAAAGCTGTGAGTTTAAATACGATATTGCCATCTAAACAATATCCACATACAAATAAATCCTCATCATAATTATTGATACATTATTTTACAACAATGGTGAGGACTACTAAACAACTCTCCTAGAACCTCGCGATTCCATACCCCGACTACGTACTTTCGCTATATTCTCGCCTCCCGAGAAGAAAAAATGGAACAAAAAGGAAAAGGGTGAGCTCGACTAGCCCGATAAAAGAATATTATGACTAAGATAATATACAACAAAATTATCGTTAGTCTTTAACAGAGGAAAAATATAATAGAATACAATAGACTACACGCTTTTAAATCAATATTCGCAATGAAATAATAATTCATTAGAAGAGTTAAGTGGAGAATGCAAACTACTATCTTCTACATGTATGAATTTTAAAGTTCATCGTCTATTTTTTTTATCCCCAGAACATCAATCAATATATATCTCGAATCATATATTCATCCTTGCACTACATGAGCCAAGGACATTCACCACCGGTCATGTTCATCTAAACACTGTTCATCTTTTGCACTACGGGCCAAAGATATTCATCGAAATCATTCATCTTTGCACTACTGGGCCAAAGATATTCATCGAAATCATTCATCTTTGCACTTCTGGGCCAAAGATATTCAATAATATCATCATTTAAGACTGAGGATGATGAAAAATATTTTTAAAGAAACGAATCCAGTGAAACAAAATGACAAGGATTAAGGATTAAGGATTCGTACTTTATTTTATCCACGTCCAAAAATACCTCAAAAATAATCATAGTGGTGTAAAATTCAAGAATGATCAAAACATGGATACAATCAAAGCTAGTATCCACAATAGATATTTTGACTTAAAAGAAAATTTTTATTTTTCGATGAATAAAGTCTTAGTATTCGTGAATAATCTCAGATATCGTGAATAGGCCGATATCGTGAATAGTAACTCTCAACACCAAAAGTTCCAAATTTGATAAAAACTTCAGATCAATATTTGACAAATGATATTGAAGAAATAATATCATTACGAAAAAAATAATATCCCTTACCTCGAAAAGATCATCTTTCCGACGGAATCTTCGGATATAAATATAACTTGAACTTGCACCGAGTATAGCAATACTCAAAGTATACTCAAAATACTCACAAGAATACGCTCGATAATATAGAGAGAAAACTTCAATTTAAATTGTAATTTTCAATTCTAACCTAAGACCCTATTTATAGGAAAACGCTTTAATAACCAAAGCGAAAAAATTTAATATAATAATATTATATATATTACAATTTCCTACATACACTTTGAATCATCTGAATTCAGCCACTAGCATGTGTGTTTTCATGAGGCTAATCAACACAAAAAACGTTTTTCCTATTTTAAATATTTTAAACTTCCAAAATTAATTATTTTGCCTTGAACTTCAATAATTCATAATAAATAGGCCTTTTATCAGAAAAATTTGAATCTCATGAGTTTTTATAGGAAATTCAATTCTCTATAACTTTACGTAAGAAAGTTTTTCCAAATTCCAAATGTAAATTGACCAAAATCTACAAACGAAGCGATTTTAGAGGCTATAATCAAATTTCATCGATAAATGGGGTCCAATTTAGACATGTTTAACATGTTTTAAACATTTATTGCAACAAAAATACTTTTCCTCCTCATATACTCATATATCCCACATTCGTTGTAAAAATATCACCATTATTATATTATTAAAATATAATAATATATATATTTAAATGAATTATTTTATCGAAAAAGATAAAATTTCAATTTTCAACAATTGTCACATTAAAAATTTTCTCCATCTATATCCACATAAAATCAATATTTTCCTCATCATATGAATCAATAATTAATTATTCACAAATAATATTACAAATCACAATATTGATAACCGTGAGCAGGTTCTGGAAAGAGGGGCTTTCTAATAAGAATTTCTCTCATCTTGCGCTTGCAATTAGGTGACCAAACCTCTCCTTAGATGTAACTTTCTAGACATTGCCAATAATGTTATCTAATAATATTATTCAGATAATATGAATTATTGCTTCGATAATGAAAAATACCGTAATGACAATTATCAAACAACAAAGCAGATAAAATATCAACGCAACAATTATTGAACCAATAAAATAAAATAATTGAACGAAGAATTATCAGAACCATTATTGAGTAGTGCCTTCACGTAAGAGTCAATAATTGGTGCAATACCGCTGTCATCTTGTCAACAATGCGTATTCATCGTGTTTTAACCATAAGGGTATTCCAACAATTAATAAATCCAGAATAACTACGCCTAGTTATTTTTAAACAACTTATATTTGTCGCTTTTCTTCCTCCAATCGCTCGCTTTCAGTTATGGGCCCCACATATGGTCGCTTCTGGCGTCGCATTTAATATATTCCACGACCAAACGAATATTCCCCGATAACAATGAATATTTTATAACCACTTGCTTATTTTGAAATATTTGCGTATTTTACCCATAACTATCCACATTAATCACATCAACCCTTACTATTTCAAAATAATAATTAGAGGAAATTAAATTTCATTTATTAATTATTTGGGGTCTTACAACTACTCTTATATCAAGTATTATTTTACGGTAAGGGATATTATTCTTTTGTATTCAAGAAGAGAACTTATGTTATTCCATTTCTTTATTGTTCTGTTGGAATAACCTGTATACGCGGGTTACTCTATACTTGGTGACATTCTTCTATTATTTTGTCTTTATTATTTTGTCTTTATTATTTTGTCGAATATCCCGTCTGTCTTTATCTGTACTTCTGGTTCCATTTTATTATTCCGCTCTTTATTATTCTCGCTGTAATATCCTGCTCATCTTTATCGTCGTACTGGTTCCATCATTTATTATTCCGCATTTATTATTCTCATTGGAACATCCCGCTTGTGAATTTCACGACTGGTTTCATTATTATTATTACATTGGAATAACTGCATACATCCAAGTATCTGCGTGCATGGTGATATCTTTTGTTATTCCATTCGGTATTATAATCATTGATTAAAATTTTGACTTATATACTCCATAAAATTAGTGGAATATCCTTGATATTTGGCGCTTAATCCAAAGATTTTTCATGAAAATATTCTTCCGAGCATTCTTGAATTTTATTCTACAAAGAAGTATCATGTTGACAATTTGGACGTTATTGGTTCTGGACAAATTAATTCTTGAACTTGTTTAATTGAATTCTTATATCATTGTCATCATCCTCATATTTATGTTATGTTGAAAGTCATCTCATGCCTCAGTAGTGTATAGATGAACTTGGTATGATTATGACCGTGGATTATTCGGTATAATCATGGCCGTAATGTTACAAATGATGTGAAAATTAAAAGTCCTCATTGTCCGTAGTGCATTGATGGACGAGTTTTTGGTATGATTATGGCTATGGATTCTCTTCGGCCAAGGGAGCAAAGATGAATTGTTTTATGGCATAATCAAGACCGTTGATGGAAACACGATTATCTTTGGCCCGTAGTGTATGGATAATTCGTGGTTGTGATACTAAAGAATATCCTTGGCCTGTAGTGCATGGATGATTTAATGATGTGGATTATTTATTGAGCTGAGTCTCAGCGATAAAAGTGATGAAAAACTTTTTAAATCATAAAAGATAGTAGATTCTATTCTCTACTTGACTCTTTTAATGGATTGTTTGTTCCGCTGCAGTTAAACTTGATGTCTATTGTATTTTATCAGTTTAACATTGTTGGAGGCTAATGATAATTTATTCTGCATTATCTTAGTCATAATATTTCTTCTTGGGCTAGTTGAGCCCACCCTTTCTTTCACTTTGCTTTCTTGTGAAATGAGAACGTAGCTGGACTAGTCGGGAACAGAGTGATGGTCCTAGATGGTGCATTAGTAGTCCTCACTATTCTCGTGAAATAGTGTGATAATAATTGTAATGAGGACTCCTTTTGAGTTTGTATAATCTCTAGTAGACAATATTTGTATTCAAACTCATAGCTTTATGTTTTGTCGTATTGTACACTTACGGCAGATTGTATTAAGTAGTTGTATTTGAATTACATGCACCATATATCTGGCGACCCACCCAAGATGGGTGATGTATACCTAATTTTGGGGGCGTCACACTCCTGTCCAAAATGTAGGTGGAAACACTGGAACTCTCGGACGGTCACCGCTAAACAGTTCAAGGAGCTGGGACCACCGGAGTTTATTGGAGAACCAAAACCACTTAAGGTGGAAGCATAGATAAAGCAGATCACCAAGATATTTGATGTCTTGGGATGCTCCGAGGAGTAAAAGGTTCCCTTTACCACCTTCATGTTGCGTAAAGAGGCGATTCATGGTGGGAATCAGAAAAGCGTCCAAACTGGCCGACTCAAGATGTCTTGGGAGAAGTTCCAAGAGCTATTCAACGACAAGTACTTTCCTGAGAGTATTCGTCACATGAAAGAAGTGGAGTTTATCAAATTGGAACAAAACAATATGACCGTGTCGCAATACGAGGCTAAATTTGCGGAGTTATCCCAGTTTGCATCCCATTTGGTCGATAATGAGGAGCGAATGACGCGAATATTTTTAAGAGGTTTGAAACCGAGATCGTCAATATCTTATTTCTCATAAACTGCGTTTGTACTCGAGATGTTGTAAATAGGGCTCGATTATTGGGCGCGGTAACAAGTCAACGCAACTAAGAGAAAGCGTCGGCAAGATGAAAAAAACAAAGGGTATCACCATCGAAACTACGACAACAAACGTGGAGGAATCAACATGCGAGAAATGATAACCACTTCGGTGGTAATCATGGCCAAGACGATAAAAATGGACATTTTAAGAAGAGAGATTCAACAATGATGGAAAGGCGTCAAAGACCAAAGACCCACCGTTAAGGAAGGAGAACGACCACCTATCATATGCTTCAAATGCGGAGAGAGGGACACATCGATCAAACCTAGCGATGTCGTCCAAAGCATGTTATAATTATGGAAGAGAAGGTCACCTAGCCTGATTTTGTTGTTCACCAAAGACAAGTTCAGCTAGGATGGAGGCACCAAAGGCCGTCCCAGAGAAGTCAAAGCCAAGATCTCAAAGGAGGCGTTTGTAGTGACCTCCCGAAAGCAAGGAACCCAAATAAGGTCATCACGGGTAAGCTTATCATAAACTCTAAATAAGTCTATACCTTATTTGATACCTGGTTCTACCCATTCTTTTATTTCTCCTACTTGCGCTCAACGATTAAATTTGACTCCGGAGAAATTAGACTTTGACTTATCTGTGGAAACTCTATTGGGGGAAACCTTCATTACATCCACGGTTTATAAGTCTTGTTTGGTTCAAGTTGGTACCCACACATTACCTGTCGATCTTATTGCATTAAAAATACTTGCATTTGATGTAATTCTAGGGATTGATTGGTTAACTACTCATCATGCAAAAATTGATTATTTTCGTAAGGTTGTTAGCTTTCATATTCCTAATCGACCTATTATGCGAATTCAAGCAACCAAACCATTAAAATCAATCACTGTCATCTCAAGCCATAAAGTTATTCGTTTCGGTAACCACAATGAAAATCGGACCCCAGTACAGTGACCAAAAAGTGATTTATCCCTTATAAGCGTTGATCACTATAATAGATGACGTGAATTGATTTTGATAAAGTCTCTGCCGCTACAGCCTATAGCAGCAATCCCTAAATATCATATAATTGTTTAAAATTACATATATGCCCCCCCTCCTTGCCGCCAACGACTGTAGCGACAGAGTAATGCACATGCTATTATTCATTTGTAGGTTAATTGTGTATTATTCTACCATTATTATTACATTTTTAATTACTGCTATTATGTATATGTTTAAAATATAAAATATTATTTTAAAATACATACTTATTTTAACATATTATTTTAAAATACATAATATAAAATATTATGCATATGTTTAATATTATCGGAAATAATATGTTTAATATTATCGAAAATAATATTTTATCGGAAATAATATGTTTAATATTTCATAAATTTTAAAATAATATTAAAATATTATGTCTGATAATATTAAACATATGCATAATATTTTATATTATGTATTTTAAAATAATTGTGTATTTTAAAATAATATTTTATATTTTAAACATCGGTAAAACGTACTCAACATGTCGTACTGAAGATGTCTTCGGAGAAGTTCCAAGAGCTGTTCAACGACAAATACTTTTTCGAAAGTATTCGTCACATGAAGGAGGTGGAGTTTATCAAGTTAGAACAAAATAATATGACCGTGTATGTCGCAATACGAGGCTAAATTTGCGAGTTATCCTGCCAGATCCCACTTGGTGGATAATGAAGAGAGAAATGACACGGATGTTTTTAAGAGGTTTGAAGTCGGGAGATACGTCAACATCTTATTTCTCATAAACCGTGTTATATTCAGATGTTGTAAATAGGGCTCGATTAGTGGAGCCAGCGATAAGAAGTCAACGCGAACTAAAAAGAAGCGGTAAATTTAAAATGATAATACCAATGGAGCAGCTCATCGAAGCGGTGACAACAAGCGTGAGGGGAATCAATGTGTCGAAATGGTAACCACTTCATGGGTAATCAGGCCAAAACAATAAGAATGGACATTTCAAGAAGGAGATTCAACAATGATGGAAAGACGTCGGACCAAAGACTGTCGTTAAGGAAGGAGAACGACCACCTATCATATGTTTCAAATGCGAGGAGGGCACATCACCAAAATCAAGCTAGGATCTTCAGTCAAAGCATGTTATAATTGTGGAAGAGAATGTCACTTAGCCCGATTTTGTCATTCACCGAACACAAATTCAACTAGGATGGAGGTACCAAAGGCCGTCCCAGAAAAGTCAAAACCGGTAGTGCAAGGGAGAGCATTTGTTGTGACCTCCCAGAAAGTAAGGAACCCGAATAAGGTCATCACGGGTAAGCTTATCATAAACTCTAACGAAATCTATACTTTATTTGATACCGGTTCTACCCATTCTTTTATTTCTCCTACTTGCGCTCTTCGATTAAATTTGACTCCGGAGAAATTAGACTTTGACTTATCTGTGGAAACTCCGTTGGGAGAAACTTTCATTACATCCACTATTTATAAGTCTTGTTTGGTTCAAATCGGTACCCTCACATTACCTGTAGATCTTATTTCATTGAAAATACTTGCATTTGACGTGATTCTAGGGATTGATTGGTTAACTACTCATCATGCAAAAATTAATTGTTTCCGTAAGGTTGTTAGCTTTCATATTCCTAATCAACCTATTATGCGAGTTCAAGTGACCA
Source organism: Panax ginseng (assembly GCA_020205605.1). Taxonomy (NCBI): domain Eukaryota; kingdom Viridiplantae; phylum Streptophyta; class Magnoliopsida; order Apiales; family Araliaceae; genus Panax; species Panax ginseng. The sequence continues at coordinate 17,537,578 of CM035145.1, read as the reverse complement.
AACCATTAAAATCAATCACGGTCATCTCAAGCCATAAAGCTATTCGTTTATTAAAAAACGGATGTCAAGCTTTCTTAGCTTATGTTACAGATTTAAACAAAAATACGTCAGTTTTGAACGATATTTCTATTGTTAATAAATTTCCGACGTATTCTCAAGAACTTCCTGCCTACCCCCGAGCGTGAAATTGAATTTTGTATCGACCTTGAACCCAAAGACAAAACCCATTTCCAAAGCCCCATATCGAATGGCTCTTATTGAACTTCAAGAGTTAAAGACCCAACCGCAGGAATTGTTAGACATCGGCTTTATTCGTCCTAGTACTTCTCCTTGGGGTGCTCCTGCTTACTATTCGTGAAAAAGAAAGATGGGAGTATGCGACTTTGTATTGATTATCGGGAGTCAATCATGTCACCATCAAAAATAGGTATCCATTGCCACGTATTGATGACCCGTTTGACCATCAAATCTGCAAGGAGCCAAATTCTTTTCAAAGATTGATCTTCGCTCGATATCACCAATTGAAGATTAGAACCGATGACATTCCAAAGACGGCTTTAAACTCGAGACGGGCATTATGAATTCCTAGTCATGTCCTTTGGATTGACTAATGCTCCCGCCGCCTTCATGGATATGATGAACCAAGTACTCAAGGAATATTTGGATCACTTTGTGGTCGCTTTTATTGATGACATCCTTATTTATTCCAAAAGTCGTGAAGATCATGAAGCAACACTTGAGGTCGACACTCCAAAAGCTTCGTGAATACAAGCTTTATGCCAAGTTGAAGAAATGCGAATTACGCTTGAGAGAAGTAGCATTCCTTGGGCACGTAGTATCAAGTCATGGAATATCTATCGACCCAAAGAAAGATTGAAGCAATTCAAAGTCGAGAGCAAACTTCAAATCGATGGACCAAGTACGTAGCTTTCTCGGTTTAATTTGGTTATTATCGGAGATTCGTGGAAGGATTTTCTCGAATCGCTACTCCATCGACTCAAATTGACTCGGAAAGATACAAAGTTCTATTGGAGCGAAGAATGTGAGAAGAGTTTTCAAGAACTCAAGAGGAGACTCATTTCAAAGACTGCTCGACAATACCATCCGCCTCGGAGGATTTGTCATCTACAAAGGATGCTTCGCAAAAGGGTCGGGATGTGTTCTCATGCAACACGGAAAAGTCATATCCTATGCCTCAAGACAACTCAAAGAATATGAAAGGAATTATCCTACTCATGATCTAGAGTTGGCAGCTGTTGTCTTCGCACTAAAGATTTGGAGGCATTACTTGTATGGGGAGAAGGTGGAGATCTTTACGGATCATAAAAGCCTCAAATATTTCTTTACTCAAAAGAACTCAACATGCGACAACGACGCTGGCTTGAATAGCTTGAAAGATTATGATTATACCATCCAATACCATCCTCGAAAAGCGAACGTGGTAGCCGACGTATTGAGTAGAAGATCGTATACAAGTCTGAAAAGCGATATTGTCAACGCAGCGCCCATTTTGTGTGACTTGCAAAGGATGGAGATAGAGTTAAAGAATCCAGGGACCCATGTGATGATGGCGAATATACGAGTAGAACCGACTTTAATCGATAAAGTTAAAGTTGCTCAAGTTACAGACCTGAAGCTGATGCGTATGAGGAAGAAAGTGCAAGAAGGTGCTATGCCGGAAGCAAGAATCGATGAAGAAGGAATACTTCGAGTCAACTCCAGACTTTGTGTTCCTAACGACCCTGATTTAAAGTATAAAATCATGATGGAGGCGCACAACACACCGTTTGCAATCCATCCTGGGAGTACCAAAATGTATCATGATATTCGTCATATATTTTGGTGGAGCAATATGAAGAGAGAGATAGCGTTGTTTATCTCAAGGTGTCTAACTTGTTAACGAGTTAAAGCGGAGCATCAATTACCAAAAGGTCCATTGCAACCACTTCAAATTCCAGAATGGAAGTGGGAGCACATTACCATGGATTTCGTTACCGGTCTTCCTAAGGTTTCTCAAGGTATAGATGCGATTTGGGTCATTGTTGATAGATTGACCAAGTCTCGCTCATTTCTTACCGACACGAGAAAACTTATACACTTGAACGCTTGCTTGCTCAGATGTACATAAACGAGATTGTAAGATCGCATGGTATGCTTCGGATCCATAGTTTCGATCGAGACCCAAGATTCACTTCACGATTTTGAGTTAATTTGCAAAAAGCTATGGGCACGACTTTACGATTTAGCTCGGCATATCATCCTCGATCTTGACCAGACAATGGAGAGGACTATTCAAACTCTTGAAGATCTATTAAGACTCATGTGCATTGATTTTAAGGGAAGTTGGGACAAGTTCTTACCATTGGTGGAGTTTTCCTACAACAACAACAGCTTATCAAGCAAGTATTGGCATGGCTCCATTCAAGCGTTGTATGGAAGAAAGTGTCGTTCTCCAGTATGCTGGGATGAGGTGGGTAAAGCAACGTTGTTGGGACCGGAGTTGGTATGTATGACTACGGAAAAGATTCAAACGATCCGACAACGTATACAAACCTCACAAGATCGACAAAAGAGTTATGTTGATCTTTATCGAAAGGACGTGGAATTCGATATAGGAGATCATGTGTTGTTGCGTGTTGCTCCATGGAAAGGAGTTATGAGATTTGGAAAGAGAGGAAAACTCAATCATCGATTCATCGGTCCATTTTTAATCCTCGATCGAGTAGGAACTGTGGCCTATAGACTCGCTTTACCGCCAAGTATGTCTCGTGTTCATAACGTTTTTCACATATCCATGTTACATAAATATGTGAAATACCCGAACCACATTATTGAGTTAGAACCGGATGAAATAGCGAAAGATTTGACGTATGAAGAGGTTCATGTTCAAATCTTGGATAAGAAGAAACATATTCTACGCTCCAAGGTTATACCTCATGTCAAAGTTTTGTGGAGAAACCACGATGTTGAGGAAATGACTTGGGAGTTAGAATCTGAAATGAAATCAAGGTATCCTTACCTCTTCGACATACCAGGTACGTAACCTAATTTCGAGGGCAAAATTTCATAAGAAGGGGAGGTTGAAGACCCCAACTTTTATAAATAAAGATGAATTTTCTATAAATATTATTTTTGAATATTATGGAGTAAATTTGATATAATGTTATAGTTGTGGGGTAATATTTATAAATTTTGCAAAGTAAGCAAGTTGTTATAAAATATTCGTTTTGGTCGGGGAATATTCTTTTATCTGGGAATATTCAGATGCGACCAAGACAATCATTGGTGGACCTCACAACGAAATTATTGTCGGATTGAAAAAACGATAAAAATACTTTATGAAAATAACGGCGGAGGTGTTACCGTTAAAACTGTTGAACTACCCAGTAGTAAAAGTAGAGTAATACGTGTGGTTGCATAGTAGCACACGATGTTGATTATTGATGCTTACGTGAGAAGTCACTCAAAGAATACTCGATTATTACTTTCGAGAATTGCTTGATCATATCTCTTATATTATTAATTCAATTATTGTCACAAGATTATCATTTGTATAATATGTTATATTATTAAATCAATAATTGAGACGACAAGTTATAAATGATTAATAATTGTTGAAAGATTAAATATGTGTTGATTAAAAATAAAATGATTTGTGGTAATATTTATTCAATCCTTGATGTATATAAAGAGTCTATTATGAGACGTTTGTGATAAATTTGGTTATTTTATGGGGGCCCATATGTCATCATCTAAGAGTCTCTTCGTCAATAGTAATTATCTTCGCTCGATAGTAATTACCTTCGCTAATAAGTATTACCTTCGTCGATAGTAATTACCTTCATCATATAGTAATTACCTTCGCTAATAGTAATTACCTTTTACTGAGACGTCAAACCACTTGCCGCTTCATATTACAAAAGGCCAAACCAATTGTCGTTTCACATTACAAAGGCCAAAACCACTTTTTTTTTTACATCACCAAAATGCTGAGCCACTTGCTTTTTCACATTTCAAGTGCTAAGCTAGAAATCTTCTATAAATAGAGGCCTAGTGCTTCATTATTTTTCACGAATTCATTCAAGCTATAGAGAGAGAAAGTATAGAGAGATAAGAGAGAAAGAAGAAGAGTATTCTGCATACTACATTACTGCAAAGATTCAATCTATTACTAATGTAAGGGGTGTTATTCTTTCTTATTCATGAAGAGAACTCATTGTTATTCCATTACTTATTATTCTATTGGAATAACTTTTGTATACGCCATTTACCTATACTTGGTGACATTCTTCTATTATTCTGTTGGAACATCCTCGTCTGCAGTGTGTTTTACACCGGACTCGGTTCCGCCTTTATTATTATTCTCATTGGAACATCCTGCTCGTATTTTTACAATCAACCTCGTTCCGCTCTTTATTATTATTACGTTGGAACATCCTCGTGCGTGTGTTTTACACCGACTTGGTTCCGCTTTTTATTATTCTGTTGGAACATCCTCGTCGATGCAAATTTTGTGCGACTCGGTTCCATTATTATTATTCTGTTGGAATAACTCGCCTCTGCTGAAAGTACCGCATGCACGGTGATTTCTTTTGTTATTCCATTCTTTATTATACTCGGTTGGTTAAAGTTTTGACTTCTATACTCCATGAAATTAGTAGAATATCCTTGATATTTGTGCTTCATCCAAAGATCTTTTTATGGAAATATTCTTCCGATCATTCTTGAATTTTACTCTATAAAGCGAAGATCATGTTGACAATTTGGACATTATTAGTTCTGGATAAATTAATTCTTGAACTTGTTTTATTGAATTCTTATATCATTGTCATCATCCTCATGTTTATATTATGTTGAAAGTCATCTGTATTCGTAGTGCATGTGATGGACTTGGTATGATTATGACTCGGGATTATTCAAATGTAATCATGACCGTAATGTTACAAATGATGTGGTAAAAGTTATCATTGGCCCATAGTGCATTGATGGATAGTTGTTGGCATGATCATGACCATTAATGAATACACGAATGTCCTTGGCTGTAGTGTATGGATAATTTGTGATCGTGATACTAAAGAATATCCTTGGCCGTAGTGCATGGGTGATTCGATGATGTGGATTATTTATTAAAATTTGAGTCCCAAATGATAAAAATCATGAAAAACCTTTTAAATCATAAAAGATAGTAGATTATATTCTCTACTTGACTCTTTTAATGGATTACTTGTTCCGCTGCAGTTAAACTTGATGTTGTTATATTTTATCAGTTTAACACTGTTGAAGGCTAATGATAATTTATTCTGCATTATCTTAGTCATAATATTTCTTACTAGACTAGTTGAGCTCACCCTTTCTTTCACTGTTCTCTTCAAAAAATGAGAACATAGCAGGGACTAGTCAGGGAACGGAGTGACGGTCCAGAGGATAGCATTAGTAGTCCTCACTATTCTGTGAAATAGTGTGTTAATAATTGTAATGAGGACTCCTTTTGAGTTTGTATAATCTCTAGTAGACAATAATTGTATTCAAACTCACAGTTATATTTTGTCGTATTGTACACGACAGTTGTATTAGTAAGTTGTATTTGAATTTTGTACCATGTATCTGACGACCCAAGATGGGTGATGTATACGTAATTTTGGGGGCGTCACATTTGGCACTTTCCATACTTCATGGGTGCAACATTTTTTATAATTATGTAAATTATAATCTATGTATTGAGGATAAATTATAAAAAAAAGTTTTCATAAACATATTATTAAAGTTTTAATCAAGTATTTGAGAAAAAGTAATTAAATATTCAATATAAACTTTTGAATCTAATTATAAATATTCATACATACTACAATATTACTCCACACACATAAAATAGACATCTAAACATTAATAAGTAAAACATTCATTTTGATATTTAGGATTTCAAAAATATTGAAAACTTATTTGAATTGTAATTTAGAACATTGATTATTGTATTTAAATATTTATTAAAAATAAATAAATTAACATTCATTCTTTAATAAACTATATTTTAAAACTCAATATTTTTTTATTCTAGTTATAGTTAGGGCTGTAAATGGTAATCGAAAAATTCGTATTCGTCCGCATCCGTATTCGAAAAAAAGCAGATATTGAATATTATTTGTATTCAATTTGAAGGTATCCGCAAATAAACAGATACATATATTACTGTATTCGAATTCGTATATATCCATTTACACCCCTAATTATAACTAAGAGTATTAGATAGTCTTATTATAATAGAAAAGATTTAATTTGACTAACTACCATTATAATATTTTTATATTAGTAACCATGCTAAATATATCTATCTATACTATACTATACTATACTATACTATACTATAATAAATTACCGTTCTTCCTCTCTCTCTTTTTTTTCGTTCTTTGACTTTTATTAGATTAAGCCAGTCTTTATTATTTATCAATCTAAATCAAAAACTGAAATTAGTATCGTAATTTTATAAAGAAATGAGAATTAATAGCATAATTTTATAAAAAATAATTAAAATAAGATCATCTTACATAATAGTAATTTGTTATTTATATATATATATATATATATATATATATATATATATATATATATATATCTCTATTCTGATTAAATGATGTTTTAGGGAGTTTAATTTTATTCTATATAAGTGTCGTTTTGGAATCTCTATGCAATATTGCACTATTTTTTCTTAATTTACCCCTCTATTTAATATGCTTAGTAAATACAATTGTGGAGAGAGAAATAATTAATTAGGGACAATTGTGGAGAATGAGAAGAGACAATTGTAGAGACAAAAATAATTAATTAGGAACACAAAAGATATTTTGTGTTATTTCTTAATAAGTGTACTTAACTCTAAAATGATATTTAATATGAATAGAGAGAGTATATATATATATATATATATATATATATATATATATATATATATATATATATATATATATATATAATACAAGCTTATTTAAAATTGAAATTAATATTGTAATTTTATAAGAAAATGAGTAGTATACTATACAAGAAAACAATCAAAATAAGATTATCTTACTTAGGTGTTCTTTGTTTACATCTGATTGTATCTTTATGGACCGTCTCTTATTCGCTAAGAGTCATGATGCTGTTTTTTTGTTACCTCTGAATGCCTCTTAATCGGTAAGACAGAAAATGAAATCTTAATAATTAAGAGGTACCTCTTAATGAAATTTTTTTGATAATTTTTTTTATATAAATATATTCAACAATATTATGCACTCATTTTTATTAAATGGAATATTTAAAATTATTAAATAAAATTTTACCCTTTAAAATGGTAATATAGTGTCATTAAGAGACGACTTACTATTTAGTTATCAAATAATTTTTTAGATTCAAACATCATAACTATTCAAATGATCTAATTTATTAAGACATCATAATCATTCAGATCTTAATTCCCATATTTATCAAACAGAACCTTAGTATTAATTTGTTTCTTTTATTCAAATATATATACAATAATATAAGTTTAAGTAAAATTATATTTCTATTTAGACAAAATAGTTAGACAAGAAAAAATTGTCATAAAAATTGTTTGTCTAACTTAAGTTTGTTATTATTATTAAAATATAAGTATAATAATAGTTTCGAGTATAAATGAGATTTAATGATTATTTAGATAATATATATAATTGTTATTAAAATAAAAATATATTATACAATCAATCATATAATTCAATTATTAAATAAAAGTAATTACTCTACCTAATAAGAATTTATAAAATAACATTCAACACTACAATAATATTATAATTCTTCAAAAGGACCTTTCACTTGGTTCAACCAAGTCAAGAAAAAAATAGTAATATAATTTACAAGTTAGATAATATACTTTGAACAAATATAAGATCATCTTATTTAATATTAATTTTTAAATTAAATTTTATTACAACTTAAATAATATACTTTGAAACAAAAATTTTTTTTGCATACATCGTTTTATCTAACTTAAATTTATTACTCTTAATTAAATATAAGTAAAATTATATTCAAGTATAAGTAATATAATTTTAAAAAGAAAGTATTTAGTTATTAGACTATTTTACCTAATAATATATTTATAATTTTTTTTATATAAGATCATAATTTTATAATAAAACTCGTATTTTACAAAGAGGTGTATATGCTAGTATATACACATTCTCACTCCCCTATCTCTTTCGGTTTATTTAGACCAATTCTTTATCATATTTGACACGGCGTCTAATTATTTATCATTTTTGACACGGCGTCTAATTCTTTATTATTTTTTATTCTTATCTTTAGTTTCTTTGTTTATATTACTCCTGCTCACTAATAAATGAGTATATTATGGTGACAAAAAATAATTTATAAAATGATATAATAATGTATAATTAATTGATGATTCAGATTAGGTCTAGTGATATTAAGTAATTAGAATCAATCACACTATTTTTTAGTCATCGAAGTAGTATTGTTAATAAATTTAACACTTCTTTTACACCTTATTATTTTTAGGAATTATGGTTAAATTCTATTAGCTTATTTTCAAAAGTTTAAATTTATTATCATAACTTCAGTCTGATCATCTCCTATAATATTTATAATATAATTTATTTAAATTATCAAAATTAATTTTGTTAAAAAAAAAATTACTTGATACTTTGGATGGGATAAGAGTTGGCATAATAATAAATCTGAACTTTAAGTCACTGTTCATGGATGTTTTTCTTTTTCTTTTTTTTTTTCGTTAAGATTTAGTATACAACAATATATACTTCATGATAAGTATTATTTGATTTTGTTAAGATATACTCCCTCCCTCCCTCCGTTTTATAATCAAAAATTATTTGTAATTTTTTTATATAATAGTAACATTTTAATAATAATAATAATATAGAATAGAGAAAAAAGGATTTGAGTGACTTATTACGTACAAAAATTCTAAAAATATTCTAGTTAGATGATAAAATAACAAATACCCCTTGACGATGAGTTGTTTAATATTTTTTTTATAGACTTAATATGTACCAAGTCCCTCCCCTAAATAACACATTAATCCTTAATTTTGTCAACATATATAATTTTATTATTATTATAAATTACTAAACTAACAACTTTTTATTATAACCTTTAAAAATAAAACTAATTTTGTGAATCAGAAAGAGGACTACAATATGTGTTATGTAATTAATAGGGCTAATCAAGGAATCAATTTGAAACCGAAATTGTACTAAAAAGCGCACAAACTGCACCAACAGTTCCGGCGTATGTGGCGCCGTGGCGGTTTTAGGTGGGATTTTGTTACATAAAATTTTGTTATTTTAATTGGTTTTGAAACCGAAACCGTATAAAATGAAACCGTACTGTATGATTTAAAATCGCACCGCACTAATTACAAGCGATTTTATGTGCGGTTTTAAATTTATTAAACCGCATCTAAACAATTTCGAGTGTAATTTAAACTTAAAACCTCATCGAACCGGATCATACTCGGTTCAAGAATTAATGCATGCGTATGGTAGGGTAGAGCGTACTAAAGGAACATCCGTAATGTTGGAGGTTGAATAGGATGATGATATCGTACGTATAAACTAAAAAGCCCTTTAGTAGTCGGTTCTCTCTTCGATCTCTACAAATAAAACAATAAATAAAAACAAATTGCATGAAATGGTCTACATAATAAGCCTGCCTGCCTGCCTGCCATGTTAGGAGTAGGTAAGATAGCAAAATCAGCCTTAGCTACATTTCTCTCCATTTTTTTCTTAGCTAGCTTGTCATCGATATATCATCCCACACATCTCTTCATATATAAGCTAGCATGAAAAGATTTAGTATAGATCGAGCACCAGGATATCCGGTTGTTAAATATATTATATATATAATATTGAATTAAGAATATTATTTCTTTCGTATCAAAACTAAAACTATAGATATATTTTAAAATTTTAGTATAAACAATTATAATTGCGATAAAGTAATTAATTAATTAAAAGGGAAGGCATTAATTCTTGTCTGGAATTCAATCATATTATATACTAGTATTTTTCGATTTAGCAAATACAATACATGCATATGATGATGTTGTTGAGGGCAGATTTGCTTGATTTTGATAGCCATTTTGGGCCAGCACAATATATAGTTTCATGGGTTATATAAATATATATATATATATATATATAGCTTTTATAATGAGTCTAGTGTAGTGAGTGAAATTAATATAAAGGTTTGAGCTCCAGGGATGAACAGAAACATCCATGAACTTCTTTTCTGCTCCCCAAAGAAAAAAGAGAGGAAAAAGCTAGCATGCATCCCTATCATACTATAACTTCATATATAGTTTATTAGGTTTATACTAGTAATAATATATCAATCGACTATAAAAGCATTCAAACTTACGTGCTTCCATATATATAAAATAATTCTACAGATTGAAATATTTATTAAATTAAATGGAATATTAATATTAATTAGAAGGTTAATTTGGTGTTGAAGGTCTCCCTTGTTAATCGGTTAAAGTCTTTTGAGTTAAATGCCAGATTAAAGGTTAAATAGAGAGAATAGGGGAGGGGGTCTCTTAATTTGTAGTACTTGTTTGTTCGTCGACCCGGCCCCTGTTGCTTATAAAATTTTGGTTTAGTGAAGTGCTGCCAACCTATTCTTTAATTTGTCTTTTAATTATGGAGTTTTGAAGCTAAACGGGTGGCTTTGGTTTTGTTGTAAACACTTTGGGGAACACTAGATTCAAATAATTATTGAGGCCTAGTATATATAGTATATAGACTTGAATGACAATATATATGTTATTGTTAATTTAAAATCTAATGTGTTTTGAATACATACATGTAGAAATTAATATGAATAACTCTCTTTATATAGCTAGGAATAAACATAGAATGCAACATAATTTGGTACCAAAGTAGACTAGACTAGTATTGTGTAGCATGTGAAATTGTTTTTACTTTTCTACCTACCACCGATCGAATATGAGATTTTGGTCTAAATTAAAGGATAGTTGAAAAACTCATAAACCAACTTAATTTGCTATACGCAAGGGCCAAGGCAAGTATCATTAGCTAGCTGCCTAGCTCTGGTGTGGTGTGTGTGACGGAATCAATTAGCCATCCATCGACATACTAGTTAGATATCAATGAATGGGATGGAGTATACAGATCCAAACATAGGCATTGGACCACTATATGAATAGTTTGCTGCCACCACTCTACACTCTAATTACAATGTAAAGTTACAGAATTAAAAGCAGCCGACCGTGCTAAGTTTCCAAAATTATAACAATGGTGTGATGATGATATTCACTCCATTTCTTTTTAGAGACTAAAATTATTCTATTTTCTATAAATTTCAATGCCTTACTTTCCTATATTAAATGCTGCTATTTTGTTTGTTTTTCATCTTTTCAATATTAAATCTTACGACTACTTTATTAATCAAACTCCCAACCACTGTAGAGTCGGTGGCCCAACTCCCAAATTGGTCTCAACCTATAAATTTACATTCATTTCATTGGTTTGGGACTGAAACTGTTGGTCTTGGTTATTTAACTTTTTATTTTCATTTTGTAATCTTGCAGTTGTTGTCATGCGTGCTAGGTGTGTTCAGTCTCCATTATATCGTTAGAAAATCTAATATGATTGAATAGTTGGATTTCTACAGTAGCGTAAACGTTTTCTAAAATATATGTAGAATTTTAACGAATAATTAATCTAATTGAAAAGTTTAGTAAGAATTTGATTAGTCAAATTGGGGACCCTTCTTGTTACACCTTCAATTCAGAAATTAGTCTGGCCACATAAATAGATAGCATGAATTATCATTATGGTCTGTAATTTGTAATTTGTAATTTCTAACTAGCATCATCAAATTGATTTTTGACTCGTGTATTTGGATTTTACCTTAAGAACTTGGGCGTAATTTCCCACAAAAGTTTTTTCCTATGTTCGACGGAAAAAAAAATTAATTCATTCCAGTGCTATACAATACTATACACAGGTCTTAATTAGATCCTCCTCACTCTTTGAATTATTACTGCATACCTTCAAAAGAGCAGGGATCCCCTATATTCTTGCCTTTCTAAGGATACTAACTATCAACAACACCTGCACATCTTTTTCTGAAATTCATTGTCATCTGTCACCAGAACATACAAAACAAATTAACAGTTAGAATATGCTATCAAATCCTTAAGAAACTACTCTTAATATTTAAACATCAATACAAAACAAACCCCTTTAAAGTTAAATTCAAATATTTAATTTACAAAGGGAAAAAAATTTAGATCCCAAGAAATACGTCTTAATTGCCCCCATATTTAAGATCCTCTAGGTGCATATTTTTTTACACAAATATATATTATTATAATTCCACTTCTAACTTGTGGAAAAATAAAATGAAATATCACACTACTACATACTACTAGACTACTAGTAGTTCCAGCTGTTCATTTATTATTCATTTTTCATTCTAATAATCAGTAAACCATCTATCACTATCACTATCGCTATAAATTGTACATGATTTGTTCACATAACCAATAAAATAATCCCTACACAAGTTAATCATTTTACCTCAACAGCTGATTAAAATAACTCAAAACCTTCACGAAAAATATATATGCGCAAGCAATAATTGACAATTGACAAATTTATTATGCAAAATTTAGATTTTTTTTTTCTCCAGCCGCTACGATATGAGGCCAAAGCTGTGAATAGAGACCTTATATATATATATATATATATATATATATATATATATATATATATATATATACACGATAAAAACTATATAAATATAAACATATTTATGAATAGAGAGAACGAAGACCTTGATTCAGTGAAATTCGGACTTGATCGTCTTGCCACCAAGAGGCGAAGCAGGAAGAATCGGCCTGTGTAAAAAGATCCACACATCCACATGATGATAACGATGATCATCGTCAGACTCATCAGAGGCGAACTTATTATTATTCATGGGCGCCGTACCGATAGTACTCAAATTCTCGGCGATATCCTCTCCAATATGAGAGTCCTCCTCTCTTATCCTCAAAATCTGGCTATGCACATACAGATTCACATTCTTATTCGCCAATGAATTCGGCCATTTCCTCATCTTCGCCACGACAGACCTCGGCGACTCCACATCTTCCGACGATCCTGTACTCTCTTGATCCGTTTCAATCTCGCCGCACGCCTTTAACTTCCCGTATAAAACTCGATCGTTCTCTCTATCGGACGCCTTCTTGCCGGAGAAGAAGTCTTTCAATTTATGTGAATCGGAGCCCGTGCCGGAGCTGTTCTGAACTGACGAGGATTCATTGGCAGCAGCTGGATCTCGATTCACAGTCATCGCGTGATTCGAAGCAAATATGGTAACGAAACGAAAGGCGGAATTTAATTAGCAAAATGTGGATGAATTACGCCAGGCCCGGATAGGCAATAGTATATGAGAAAAAGTAAGGAACTAGAAATGCTGAAAGCATGATTGAGCGTGCATGCGTGTATATATAGAGGGGAGAGATGAGGTAGGTTACCGCGGGTAATATAATGGTTGTGTACACCTGGTTTTGTGATGAGTTTGACGTCGTTTTTATTTGAATGGAAAACACTTGCATTGACTGACGCGTGTTCAGGAGACGGAAAAAGATATAACGTCACGTGTTCACACATTTGGTGATGATAATATTTCTCTTTTGAATCTGCTAGAGGACTAAGAGTGAGAAAAGTCTAAGCTGTTGGCTGGGAAATAAGTTCGGATCTTTTTGTTTTAGCCACGTCACCCCTACTCCCCACGCAACCCAACCCAACCCATGCCCAACAATCAGTTGGACAGTTGCCTTATTCTCAATCCCTCTCATCTACTTGGATAGAGATTAGACTTTGTTTATTAAGAGTAAAATTATGAATACATTCATAGACAAGTGTCAGATATAAGTAATTGATGATACCTTATTTATTATTATCTTTTTTTAATAAACTATTTTGGAAAAAAAATCTATACTCAAAAAATAATTTGGAAGTAAACAGAAATTACCCAGTAAAAATACTTTTTAAGATAATTACCATATATTATAAAATTAGAAAAATAATATATATTATGAATGTTTATATATATTTTTTATTGTGTGAATAAATATTAATGGTACTTCTTTTGCAAAAATATATAATAAATGAGACCCTTTTATAACTTTATTTAATTCATAAAATTATGTGTACTGATATGTTTTGTAATTGTAATTCGGCACAAATTTATCGCAATACATAATAGAGCTTATAAAATTATGTGTAAACCAGATATTACACTTCAAATTGAGATAAATGAGTCACGCTATGTATCATAAAATTATGTGAAAATTAAATACAATTCTCATAAATTTGTGCCGAATAATAATTGTAAAATAATGAAATTAGAAAATAAGAAAAATATTTCACTTATTATACATCTCTCTCTAAAAAAATTATTAATAATACTTATTTACGTAATTAATAATCAAAAAATTAATGTACACATTCATAATATATATATATATATATATATATATATATATATATATATATATCACTTTGATATAAAATTCATAAACTTTACAAATAAAATTCTTTGTTATGAGATGCAAATGCGGGCGTGCCATGTACTGAATTTAGAGACACCAATTGAAACCAAGTGGCGTGTTGTTTGGGAAACAACCCACTCACTCAATACTACTTCCTCTTTTCTTAAAAGATTGTCGTTTTAGAAGAAAAAATTTATTCTAAAAAATTTATCGTTTACAACTTTCGAGGAGAATAAATTATTTACTTTCCTATATTACCCTTACCTTCTCTCATTGTTCCAAGAAATTCTCTCCCTTGTATTAATAGTTTTCAACTTCCCATAAAGGGGTAGTGATTACTTGGTAAATGATACTCCCCCCATCCCAAAATAATAAACGTTTTAGAAATTTTTACGTAGATTAAGAATAGATATAAGTTTACTATTTTACCCTTAATTAATAGTATTTGATCTCATTTAATTCTCTATTAACACCAGATTTCATTTCCCACTTTCTCTCCTAATGTTTCACATCCTGATAAAAACTCTCTCTCCGCCAAAAAAAATTCCCTGCAAATTTTTTGTCCGGCTAAACACAACTAAAAAAGGCATATGCAGCATAATGGATCTTATTTTCAATAGACTTCAAAGGATATTGCAATTTTGAACTTCTAAGGATTATTTTGATTGTTACTTTGACATGACTCCACGACAGAGAAATCGAGCTCCTTTATCTGAAATCGATCTCAATGTCGATTTTGTTGATCATTGAGATAAAGAAGATGAAGAAGAAATTCATTCGTTTGATCTTAACAATGAAGTAGAGGAATCAACTTTTCATTTGTTTGATCTTAACAAAGAAGCAGAGGAATCAATTTTTCATTCGTTTGATCTTAACAATGAAGCAGAGGAATCTGTTTTTGATGATGAAGTGGCTATAGAAGATGATGAACTAGATATGCAACAAACAAACTTCAATCCGGGTATTGTATTTTCTTCTTTCAATCTGAATAGAGCCAACATTTTTTTTAGGCTGTTAGGGGTACTCCATTTGTAACAAAATGTATATGTAATCATTCATTACTGCCCTAATTAAAGGAATGATCTTTTATATGTTCTGGGTGGATAAAGGTGGGATGAGGGTTATTTAGGGTTAAGGTTATTACTTGATGGGAATTAAATAATTTTTGTGCTTAATGTCTTTATTTGATCTTATATTCTTTCTTTCTTTCTTTCTTGATTTCTTTCAGATTTGTTTGATCAAAAAGGAACTCTTGAAATTTTGCGTAATCACTTCAATTGCAATACTTGTATATTTATTTTCAAATCATTATAATGCTCATTATTTTGTCAAGTCAAAAGAAAACAGGATAGAGATTTGTCTGCTTTTCCTTTTTAGTTTTCCACTTTTATTATATTGATGTAGAGGCAAACATCATTTGTAAGGTTCTTACCGAGGTCCGAGGGTTCTCCATTTGAAACAAAATTTATTGTTATCAAAATACAAGGAGCATCTACCTCAGTTTAACCATATAAACATGCCTTCAATTCTTGTTCAGTGGCTGATCTTACTCATTGATGTAAAAGAAAGTTGGTCATAACATAATAAGTACCCATTTTAAAACACCACGTTCAATAGTGTCCTCTGCCTCCAACACTCCCACAGGAAGCACAACTTTACCTTTATAATTTAAATATAAAGCATATCTGTAGCCTTGTTTTCCTGTTCTGCCCTCAACCAATTCCAGCCTCCTATATATATATAAACTTCTGTGAGGGGTCCTGAAAAGTTAAAAGAAACACAACAGTATTGACAAATTGCAACTTTAGAACACGAATGCTTTTGATGAAATCCCAAAGCATCGTAGTCTGTTAATTGTTATTCAATGATATCTTTTGTGATTGTATTGTTTTAACCTTAAGCTTTATGTATTCTGATCCCCAACTGCAATTTGTTGTTTCTAACACACTTAAGTTTACTGCAGATGTTGAATCGTCATCAAGTCACCATATGAAGCTGAGAAATCTAAGGAATGATGAACGCCGAGCTATATATAATATGTTACTACAGAAAAGTGTTGATGGAAAATTGAAAAAGGGGACGACTAAATTGGTGGCATCATTATTTTCAATTGGTATTCGCACCGTTCAACGGATTTGGAAAAAAGCAAAAGCTAATGACGCATATGTTGATGTTTCTCATAAAATGACAAAAAAATGTGGTTGCAAGAGAATTCAGATTGACTTCGATCGATTTCGTGAGGTTCCTTTGCATCAACGAACAACTATTTGCTCTTTAGCTTATGCCATGAATATGAAAAAGAGCACTTTGTTTAGGCGTGTACAAGACGGAGAAATACGGCGTCATACAAATGCTCTAAAGCCTTTTCTGAAGGAAGAAAATAAAATATCGAGGTCATGATTCTCGCATATCAATGCTTGAGCAAAGTAAAGATACCACATGATCCTATATTCAATGGAATGTTTAATGTTATTCATATTGATGAGAAGTGGTTCAACATGACCAAGAAAACTGAAAATTTCTATTTGCTAGCAGATGAAGAAGATCCGATGCGATCACGTAAAAGCAAAAACTTCATTGGGAAAGTCATGTTTTTAGCTGCTATAGTGCGTCCAAGGTTTGATAATCAAGGAAATGAATTATTTTCAGGGAAAATTGGTATTTTCCCCTTTGTTACCCAAGAATCGGCTAGAAGAAGTAGCATTAACAGAGCTGTCGGGACAATTGAAACAAAGCCTATAACTTCAGTAACAAGAGAAATTATAAGATCTTGCATGATAGAGAAGGTTCTACCTGCAATTAAAGAGAAATGGCCAAGAGAGAATTTTGGATATCCGATATATATTCAACAAGACAATGCAAAAACACATATTAACTTGACCGATATCGATTTTTTGTCGAAATTGCTTTATCTGTGATGGGTTTGACATTTGTTTGACATATCAACCTCGCTGAATTCTCCAGATTTGAATGTTTTAGATCTTGGCTTTTTAATGTCATTCAACAATTACAAGATAAAAGAGGCTCCAAGAAGTGTTGATGAGCTATTATAAGTCAGGTGAAATCATTCGATGAGTATCCTACACAGAAGTCAAATCGCATATTTCTATCATTGCAATCGTGTATGATAGATATCATGAAAGGTAAAGGTCACAACAAATACAAAATTCCGCATATTAGAAAATAAATGTTGGAGAGACGAGGTGAACTTCCAACTCAGATGAAATGTGATCTTGAATTAGTACAAGAAGTTCAAAATTATTTGAATCAATTGGATGAAGGTATTTGTGATGAATTTTCTTTTACAATATCATTAATGTGGTATATGCTAAATCTGATGTGATATATTTGGTTGTGCAGATTAGCTGTTGATTGAGTTTATTGGGCTTGAGTTGAGGATTTTTTTTGTTTTTACCTGAATCTGAGCCTACTGATGAATGAGTAGTTTTTTTGTTTATGGGGCTTGAGTTGAGAATTTTTCTGTTTTGAATTTTTTATTTTCTGTGTTGAGTAGATTAGCTGAGCCTACTAATAAAGGCAAATTAGATGTTGATTGAGTTTTCTGTTTTCTGTGTTGGGCGGGGTAAGTTTTCTATTTGGGTTCTACATTTTAGTGAGTTTTGGACAACACAATTTTGATTCATTCTAGTGAGTTTTCAAGACATGCATTCTGTTCAAGATATATGAGTTAATGGAGCATGTAATTCTTGAAATTGGGTGAGCTGTGTTTTCTATTGTGCTTCCAAAGCCTCCCTGTCTTAATGTTCTTTGCAAAGACTTTATAGGTGGGTCCGGCTCCCAAAACTAAGGTATCTATACTACAAACCGAGTACACATAGACAAGCTTTAATCGAAAATTAAACATGAAAGCAAACATAAATGTGTCTTTTTTTCTCATGCTTCATGGTTTGCATATATAGGTTCTTAGAGATGGTCGATGGAGTGAGCGAGGGATCTTTACGCAATTTTGGTTCTAGAGACATCATCAAGATCAAGCTTTATGTGTTCTCTCCTATAAATCTTTTCTATTAGATGCTCATTCATGAAACTCAATGAAAGAGGAGAGCTACTCGATTGTTTTTGTGAGATCTCGCTTAGTAGAAATGGATTATGGGATAATAACGCTTTTTTACTATATAAAAAATTATTTGGTCACATTCTTAAGTCCTAATATGTCATAAATGGATTATGAATGAATATATATATATATATATATATATATATATATATATATATATATATATATATATATACTACCTAGTGAAATAAGCAATAGGAGTAATGACCAAAGTGGCTATGGCTCATGGCGACACACCACAAAAACTCTGGGGCTCATTCCTTGCAAAAGAGCAATTTCTAGTTGATAGAAAGAATCAATCACGATAACTGAATCAAGCAATCTGCAATCATCACAATTGTAGGATTCAAACTATCATAGCCCCCCATTTTGCACCTTAATTTAGAACTATACAATTATACCAATCTAAACACTACGTACTACACACTCTTTATTTACACACACACACACACATCCATTTTTGAGTAAACAAATACTCCATTTTTTTATCACAACTTGATTTTTAATTTTGGGTTTTTATTTACTTTGATTTATGCTCTCTTTTACATCTGTCTTGATAAGAAAGCTGGTTCTTTGGAAGCTTTGTTATGTTTTAGCTGTTGGGTATTCGGCAGTTCTCTTGCAAATTATTTGGGTGGTGTTAAAATCTTATTAGTACTCTGTTTACATTACCCTTATAAATTTCCAAAGCTTCTGCAAACAAGAGAATGAATTTCCTTCTAATGAATCTCAACTGCATTTTTCTTCTATTAAAAGTCAATCTAAGCAAATAAATAAAATCCTAAGTTAAAAAAAAAGTGACAAAAATGGCAAAACTATCATCCACTAAATGATGATTTTCAACAAACGAGTTCATTCAAAATCCTCGTTTCTACAAAATACTCCATGTTCATTCAAAATCTCTGCTTCATATTAAGTCATATCTTCATCTTCAATTGGGTTTTACATGGATTGGTTTTTTTTCATTGTCTCTCTCTAAAATCCCTGCTCTACAAAAATACTCCATGTTCTTCTTGAAACTCTCTTCCCGCCGAGAAAAATAAATAGATATGATTAATAAAAATTAGGAGATAAATCTTCAACATATACATGACAATATCTTGAAATTTTTCTTCACAAACTTCTTCACTACATTTGGAAACTTATTCAAATCGAATCCGAGATCCATGAGGTTGATTCAAATCAAAGTTCCATGGAACTTTGATATTTTCGTAATCAAAATCCATAGGTTGATTCACATCAAAATCCACGAAATCTCCATTTTCTCGCATTTTCAATCTATGGAGTATCGTGTGTTTAAAAAGAAGAATTGCAGCATGTATGGAGTATTAATTTTGTCAAACCGCCGCACAAGATGGGTTTAATATTAAAAGAAGAATGCGTTTCAAGAATACATACAGGTCAAGATGGGTTTCTTTCTCCATATACAAGCAATCAATTCACTCTTGGAAACCAACGAGAATGTCAAGAGTTTTTTTTCTTTTTTGAACCAGAACCAGAAGATGCTAGTATTAAGAAGAAAGGGTAGTATTGTGGGACGGAGGTAGTACTTTCTTAATCCATGTGCAAAAACCTTAAACGATAATCTTTTAAGAATGGATGTAGTACTCCCTCCGTCCCATAGTTATAGGCTGATTTCTTTTGGCACATAGTTTAAAAAAATCAGTTTAGTGACAATTTTTAACATAAATTTTCCACATATACCCCTTAATATGGAATTAATGAATAAGTTAATTACTCCTTATCACACTGGAACTCTCAACTTCATTGATTAAAGTGTTAAAAATCATAACCATACAACTTTAACCAAAGAGAATACAACAACATTAAATGTGGTGATAAAAATAATGACATTGAATGTTATTTTTTCAAAAAAAAAGAGTAATTGTTGAATATTTATTATAAGGACATAAAAGTAAAATAATGAACCAACTAAATTTTATAAATAGTAAGTAGCCTATATATTGGGATATCTCAAAATAAAAAATCAGCCTATAACTATGGGACGGAGGAAGTATATTATATGATCATTTTTCCTCTAAAACAAATCTAGTCTAGTCAAATAGAGTGAGAAAAATATATTTAACCCCTTTTGAAGCAATGGTGACCAACGCATCAGGGTGCGTATTGAGTGCTCGAGAGTATTTCTCAATTTTCTTTAAGTTTCTTGTCAGTCAACTAACTTGATGATCTTGGTTATTATATTATTTTGACTTCATTTGAGAGTGTGGTATATGATCGGCATTCTTGTACACGGATGCAATAATTAGAATTAATAAAAAAATCTCAATGGTAGGGGTGTTCATCGGAAAAAAACCGGTATATACTGGTCCGGTTCGGTAAAACCGAACCATAAAAACGTCAAACCAAAATCGGTATCGAAAAACTTGTATATATGGAACCGATCCGATTCTTTTTTTATACCAAACCAACCGGTTCGGTCCGAAAAACCGAAAAATCGACTCCAGGCTACTTATGAAAGAAGTAGGGGGATTGGTAACCCCACTTTCTGTCTTGCTATCTACGAACGTTATAAACTTGTTGTCTTACCTATAAATTTGACTATTTATAAGTAATCTTAAACATCCTATTAGTCTTTGTACGAAAAAGAAAAAAAAGCAAGACCAAAAAAAGCTATCAAACAACCCCAAAGACACCAATTAGCTAGCGCTTATAAAAGAAAATGCTGAAAAGTTGCACCAAATAGACCCAAATACATACTAATTCCGTTCTTAAAAGATTGTGGTTTAAGATTTTTACACATGAATTAAGAAAATCAGTTGAAAACTATTAATACAAAGAGAGAATTTCTTGGGACTATGAGAGAATGTAGACGTGATATATAAAAATAAATAATTTATTCTCCGAAAAAATTGTAAACAATAAATAAATTGATACAATTTTTTTCTTCTAAACGAACATACATAATTTTTTTAATCCAGAAAGCAAGTTAAATTCAACATTTCTATGGAATAAGTTGCATTATTATAATAAAATGTCACTCCATGTACATTTGTAACACAGTTTTCAAGAAAACTTTTAATTTTTCCGTGCTTAACCCCTACAAATATCTGAAAATGTAATAATAGCAATATAGTACTCCCTCTGTTCCTTAATATAGGTCGTTTAAGACATGTACACAAAAATTAAGAAAATAATTGAAAAATATTAACTATACTATTAATTGTCTATAATACCCTTCACCTCACTTATCTCATAATCAAAGAATTTTATTGGGAGAATGAGAGAAAAACTTAGGGGGATGTATTCAATTAGGATTTTTAAAGACTTTTAAAGACTTTAAAAGTTTAGGTGTATTCAATTAAGACATTTAAAGAGTTTATAAAAGTTTAGTGGTATTCAATTACAACTTTTTTAATGTCTTTAAAAGTTAGGTGGTATTGAATTAAGGGGGTGTATCCAATTAGGATTTTTAATGACTTTTAAAGACTTTAAAAGTTTGGGTGTATTCAATCAATGCATTTAAAGAGTTTATAAAAGTTTAGTGGTATTCAATTACAACTTTTTTAATGTCTTTAAAAGTTATGTGGTATTGAATTAAGATTTTTACAAAGTCTATAAAAGTATTTTGGTATTCAAAAAGTCATAGATTTTAAAGATTTCTATCAAATGGTAGAGTTTGACAGACTTTAGAAGAAGAATTATAACTATCAATCCATATCCAAAGTCTTGTCTCATCTCTAAAGATTTCTAAAGACTTCCAAATAAATACAAAGGTGGATAAAACTAGTTATTAATTGGACTTTATCTTTTATTGGGTCAAATTAGTTATTTATTTTATATGGACTAATAAATATTAATATGTGATGGATAAATAATTTGATAAAATTTGGGCCATAAAAATAATTAGATTTATTATAATAATAGAATTAACAAGATATATTAATAAGTAAACAAATAAACCTAATCTGAATTGGTGAGGGAAAAAGTAGCCGTTCGAAAGCTTCCAATAAAAAGAGGAAAGAGATTTGTTCAACAAAGGTGAGATAAAATCATGAAACTCTCATATCAATTGTACAGATTATGTATGTATCATATATGAAATTAGAAAATATATAATGTGTATGTATTCTTCATTAATATATGATTATGTATGTATAATATATGAAATTACATAATTTTTTGAAAATATATGATTATGATTATGTATGTATAATATATGAAATTATATGAAAATATATGATTATGTACGAAAATATATGATTATGATTATGTATAATTATGATTATGTGTTACGCTTAATATATGAAAATATATGATTATGTATGTATAAAATATGATTATGTATGTATAATTTAAGTGAATTGAATTTCGATATTAACAAGACAAATAATAAATTATGAGTATTTTGAGAAGATAGTTTTCTTAATCTTTGTTTATTTGAATTTAATATAATTGTTTAATATCAAGTATATCACATTTTAATTAATTTATTTACCCTATAAGTCTTCTTAATGTTATTCAAAGAATCTTAATTGATGGAACATGAAATTCGAAGATTTATGTGCTTATTATTAACCACTTTGTCTTTGAATTATGTAGCCTTTATGTTGTTTTAGCTCTAATCGGATGTTTAGATATGCATTCACTTTACGTAAAATTCTTCCATTTTTATAGTTGTATTTTTGTGTGAAGCTATTATACAAAATTTATAAACTAATGAATGTCAATGTAACATGTGACATTTTGGCCTACTTACTACATAATATATGATTATGTAGTACATATATGATTATATGATTATATGTAGTACCAAGTATGTATAATATATGATTATGATTATGTGTTTAGACTAATAAATTACTAAAGGAAATACTAAGATAGATGTGTATATATGACATAGTAATTACAAATGAGAGATTCTCAACAAAGAAATAACAAAGGAAAAGAAAAAAATATTGGAACTTATAATTCGTGGACATTAGAAGAGAGCAATGAGTTGCTACAACTCATGGTTGATGCCATAGATTAAGTGGATGGCGTGATAGTAATGGAATGCTAAGTAAGCAAACAGTTGAGAAAAAGATACTTTCTCGCTTTTTAATCAAAAATTTGGTACGCTAAAGAACATACTCACAATTACTCTAAGTCGATTGAAATGGTTTAAGAATTGTTATGGCAATTTTGTGGAGCTTTTTCGTAATAGCTCTGGGTTTGGGTGGGATCCAATCAATAAAAAGTTCACTGCTAGGGATGAAGTGTTGGAAGATTATTTCACGGTAAGCTTTTAGTATTTTTTAAAATAATTATTAATGACAACTCTATTTTATATGTTTATATTATTTACACCGTGATTAATGGAGTTCTTTTTTTGTTGGTAGTCCCACCCGAATCATAAATACTTAAAGAACGATACTTTTGCTGACTATGAAGATTTGAAAATTGCAATTGGAAATGGAACTGCTATATATGGCTCAATGAAAATTGAGCTTAATTTTTGTATTGCGTCTGTAGTTTCTAAAGTTTTATTAGTATCCGAGTATCCAAATGTATTATGAAATGAGTAGAATAATATGAACGCTTTCAACATATATAAAATCTCATGCCACAATAATATAATGAGATTTACTCTAGTTCATGAAAAAAGAGAGAGATGTTGTACACATGAGCTAATTAACAATTAATATAAATTGCAAGATATATTAGAAGTATACAAAAGTCTATCACAGTCTTGATAAAAAATTTATAAAAGTCTGTTACTTATTTCATAGAGTCTATAAAAGTCATTTTAAAAGAGTTTTTAAAGTCTTTGAAAGTCATTAAAATCCCACAAATTCTACAAGTATGTCACTTAAAAAAAGTCTTTAAAAATCTTAATTGAATACACCCCCCTAAGATTTTTACAAAGTCTATAAGAGTATTTTGGTATTCAAAAAGTCGTAGATTTTAAAGATTTCTATCAAATGATAGAGTTTGACAGACTTTAAAAGAAGAATTATAACTATCAATCCATATCCAAAGTCTTGTCTCATCTCTAAAGATTTCTAAAGACTTCCAAATAAACACAAAGGTGGATAAAACTAGTTATTAATTGGACTTTATCTTTTATTGGGTCAAATTAGTTATTTATTTTATATGGACTAATAAATATTAATATGTGATGGATAAATAATTTGGTAAAATTTGGGCCATAAAAATAATTAGATTTATTATAATAATAGAATTAACAAGATATATTAATAAGTAAACAAATAAACCTAATCTGAATTGGTGAGGAAAAAAGTAGCCGTTCGAAAGCTTCCAATAGAAAGAGGAAAGAGATTTGTTCAACAAAGGTGAGATAAAATCATAAAACTCTCATATCCATTGTACAGATTATGTATGTATCATATATGAAAATAGAAAATATATGATGTGTATGTGTTACTGTTAATATATGATTATATATGTATAATATATGAAATTACTGTTAATTTTTGAAAATATATGATTATGATTATATATGAAAATTACATGTGGTTTACTCACATGTATGAAGTTTTGCAACTTTTGATCATATAGATTTTTATTGTCATATTATTTTGTAAAAATAGAGTTTGGTATTCTACTAAAAAAGCATATACGATATGCATAAAGTATATATAGCTCAATGAAAATTGAGCTTAATTTTTGTATTGCGTTTGTAGTTTCTAAAATTTTATTGGTATCCGAATATCCAAATGTATTATGAAATGAGTAAAATAATATGAACGCTTTCAACATATATAAAATCTCATGCCACAATAATATAATGAGATTTACTCTAGTTCATGAAAAAAGAGAGAGATGTTGCACACATGGGCTAATTAACAATTAATATAAGTTGCAAGATATATTAGAAGTATACAAAAGTCTATCACAATCTTGATAAAAAGTTTATAGAAGTCTGTTACTTATTTCATAGAGTCTATAAAAGTCATTTTAAAAGAGTCTTTAAAATCTTTGAAAGTCATTAAAATTCCACAAATTCTACAAAAGTATCACTTAAAAAAAGTCTTTAAAAATCTTAATTGAATACACCCCCTTGAGAGAAGAGGAGTAATATAGGATAATGATAAATATGGATCAAAAAATTAAGTGGAGTAATAAGGGTCAATTTGGAAAAAATAATGATCAATTCTCCTAGATAATCACAAACGACAAATAATTAAAAATAACAAAAATAATCTAAAACGACCTACATATAGGAATGGAGGGAGTAGGCAGTACTCAATAATAAGTCTCGAAACCAAAGGAGACTTAAACTCAGATTGCATACTTGCTGCTTAAAAACGAACAATTGGTAGACAGGTACCAAACATCGCAAACAGAAGGTATGAAATCATCTACCACCGCTGACAAGTCTGGCATAATTTACAAAACAAAGCTAAAGATAAATGTAATTTTTAAAATCACTTCAAAACAAATTTAAAGATGTAATAAATCCCGCAAAGATATTGATAAGAGTTGATCCTATTTCATAACTAATTGATTTGGCAGAGCTTGCAAACCACTATTTAAATCTTCTAATGCATTATCACAGGAAAACTATTTGTAACACAACTTTTAAGAGAAAAAGGGCAGTCTCTGATATAAAACTAGCAACAACCTATGAGCAGAAATCCAAACACATAAATCTCATAATTAACACTCAAGGATTTACTACTCAATCTTCTTCCTCCTCGTCTCCAGCTCCGCCAGCTGCTTTCTTTGCAGCTGCCTTCTGGTTCCTTCGCTTCACTCTTCCAGGGCGCCCACCTCCAAATGGACTGGTAAGAGAGAAATCAATGTGCTTCTGGGAGTCCACCCTCACCATGAATGAAGCTACATTAACCACCTGCCTTCCAACCCTATAAAGTTAAAATGAAGTCAAAACACAACTCAAAATATTACAGTTACGGGGAAAAAAATATTTTGAAAAACAATAAGATGACATGAAATCATTTAAACAAGTATTGGAAAACATGACTGTAAGCAGTGCAGGTACTAAAATTTCAATAAGAATGAAACACAAAAACAGTGGGTTCATATAAACATTGTAAATAACAATGAAATTATAACATTGCAACCCCACATTAAACTGCAAGGACTTCGTCCTGAAATTGAGTTACTTCCAGAAAACAGAGAATCTTAAAATGGGATCTGACTTGTTGTTAATCATTAAATATGCACATTCCCAAATAAAGAAGAGAGTAGAAAAAGCAAATCACCCCCATTCCTAGGTTGGACTCGAAGTTTACAGAAGCCCCAACCGAAGGAACATATAACGTTCAACATTTTACAATATATTAAAATTCACATTCAAAGCTGTAGTACTGGTACGTCACCCGCTAATTCTTCTGTAGTTTTGATCAGTATATCACCAGCATACCAAGTAAAGTAGAACGGCCAAACCAAAATAGTTCGAACAAGGATTCCGTAATCAAGACAACAGTGGTTCAGACATCACCATGTTCTGCGACTCTGATTATCATATAACGAAGGTACCAACCTCAGGTCCTAAAACTAAAGTAAGATTTGATTATGGTTTGCATATGCAGTGAAGTGGAAGTAGATGCATTACATGCAAACAACCGAATGAAATAGAAAAGAAAACAATGAGGGCTGTAAATCCCAAAACTTTTCAAGAGAACTTCCAAAGCTGTATAACATAGTTCTAGAACTCTACAAATATGTAGACAAGGACTATCAGTAAAGAGATGTTCCGATCCCGAAAAAACGAAACAAAAGTATAGCATACATGTTAATAGAGTTTTTGCACTTGAAAAAGACGATCAAACTATTGCTACAATATCAAAAATTTCAAACCAGACAACTAAATTCGTTTGTTGTTTAAAAAAAATAGTGCAAACATGCTCATATTAATACAAACATCATAAACGAACTATTGTGTTTATTTAGAAATTACGTGCATCATCTTGAGACTATGATCCACTCATGGAGTGAATGGCTGTTCAAATTTTAAGTTCAAAAATAACAATACAGAAACTATATTAGTATATTAACAGATAGAAAAGGAAAACACAGAACTATAATAAGAAAGATACTCAACCTACAAATATAAAGTAGCCGGGCAAAGGGATTCAGATGACTAATTTTTCAGTTTTCTAACTTCAGGTTAAATTTTAAACATTAACCTGACAGTAAATTGAGTATAAAGTTTGCAACAACCCTTGATATCATATGGAAGGTGAATATTCCATGAAACATATCAACAGTACAAGAAAAGAACATTGGCAACTTCTACCAAGAATTGCATTAATTCAATCACAAAGTCTAGTATAAGGTTCAATGTAAAACAGACAATACAACAAATATAAAATTAGTAAAGAAATAAACACAGTTTCAATCTGATTCAAAAACACTAAATGCACTATAAATAATATCTAGATACACATTTAACCTTATGGATGGTAATTTTTCAATTAAAGAACAATAATGGTATATACCTGATATGCCTTTGCCTAATGAGAACACGAGCATGGTGAATCGACTTTGCCATGCCAGTCTTGAACACGAGTGTTTGAAGACGGCGCTCAAGGAAGTTCTCCACAGTCAAAGCCAGAACATAATCAAGTTTGTTCTGGCTCTCATCCAAAAGTCCATACCTATTCATCCTGCGGAGAAGAGCCTCACCCTCAAAGATACGGCGTGGGTCTTTCTCATCAAGTGTGAGAAGATTTCTCGCAGCATTTCGGATGCGACTCAGTGCATACTGAACCCTCCACAGCTCCCTCTTACACCGGAGTCCATATTCTCCAACAAGCTTAAGTTCAGCATCCAAACGTTCCTTCTCATAAGGACGACGAGGCTTCTTGAATGTCTTACCGTCTATGAACCACAAGATAATGCATTTGTAAAAAATCTAATGACTGCTAGCTGAGAAGAACTAAAAATTTGAACCTTTTTGGAACCAAATACTTCCCTGTCTGGAAATGGGGGTTCGTATTTGATTTTTTTGACTTTTTTAGGTATGAGATGTTATTATTATGCCTTTGTTTGTTGAGCTAGGTTTTTGATCAACTAATAGAACACATGACAGAACTCAATGCTTGAACTTTTTCAAGTACCATAAAAAATGTTGGAAAATTCAGATGAGATACATAATTACAAGATGAGAAACACTGAAATTAAAACTAACTATAGTAATCAGTTACAAACTAATGATTCAGAAAGAT
Source organism: Panax ginseng (assembly GCA_020205605.1). Classification (NCBI taxonomy): domain Eukaryota; kingdom Viridiplantae; phylum Streptophyta; class Magnoliopsida; order Apiales; family Araliaceae; genus Panax; species Panax ginseng. Next base: position 17,508,765 of record CM035145.1, on the reverse strand, counting down.
TACTTCCTTATGATCGATCTACTTCCATATGATCGATCGACCCAATGTTATGAATAAGTGAGGTTTTATATGGATCTGAAACAAATGAATAACTTCAGAGAAATGGATATAGAGATGTCTTACAATTACGGTAGAAGTTGACGTGAACCATGGTTCCGGTGCTACCTCCGCTTTGCCGTCAGGAACTGAGAAGAAAATTGGAAGAGGCAACAAAAGAGGTCGGTCCCTTCTTATATAGTAAAACGCTACCCTAATCAAACTGTTCAATCATACATCTAAAGAACAGTGCCTGATATTGGACTGGGCTTTAGATGTGAAATATGCAATATTTGTACTTAATTGGGCCAACGATTTAATCCTATATATTTAGGATTAATTACATATTTTTAGTATATTTTTAAAAATAATTATAATATGTTAAGATCGAATATGTCACATCAATAATTTATAAAATATTTATATAATAGTTTGTGTGTGTAGCATAATTAAAATATAAATAGAATTACATGTAAATATTTTTTTGGGAGAATTAATGTATTTTTATAGTGATATATTTCGGACTAGGTGGACCTGAAAAAAGGGGCAAAAGAAAAATTAATAGAAATTTAAGAAAAACTCACATTTAATTTTTTGTAGTGTCAGTTAAATTAATTCTAACCTATTAATAAAGAATAAACTCATCTTAAAATATAATTTCTTTAGATAAATTAATACGAGTACTAGTTAGTAGTTACCGTACTAGAGTATATTTACACCAAAAAAAAATAAAAATTGAAAAAATAGAGTACAAAATTCTTGAAGACGAATCCTCTGTTTAACTTTACGCTCTGTTTCTGAGTTTTAAAATGGATAAAAAAAAAAGAAATGGACGAAAAATTTAAATTTTCTTTCCAATTCTTATGTTTCTGAGTTTTTTAATAAACGGAAAAGAAAAAAAATGGACAAAAAACTTGGCCACTTTTTCTGCCAAAGTTTTTCGTCCAAAATTGGCATGATTTGGACGGAAAAGAAATTAGAATAAGTAATATTTTTATAATTCTCATATTATCCTCAACTTTTAATATAATAAATTTTAAATTACAACTCATGTCATCAATTTTAAATTTTCTATCATTTTCTATTAAAAACTTAAAAATAACCCAAAAAAATTTCTATTCTTTTCTGTTCTAATTTAAATTTTCTATTCTTTTTTTTTTTCTATTCAAAACAAAGAAACAGAGCGATAAACCCAACTCTATCTACTTGTAGAACGCAAAAAAAAGTATTTTCCACCAATATTTCAAAAAAATTTGAAGAAAAATGCAAGTAGTGATGGCTAGTAATTCTTCACTGGTTCCTCTTCATTCTCATCCTGTAATCGACGGGTTTCCAAGACAACGACGCTTGATGGGTAGCCGTGAGCTCTGCTTCGACGGCATTTCCTCAGTCTCTCGATCCGAAACACATTCCGATGACTCCTTAACCGACCCAGTTTCCCCTCATCCCAATTCCACGCAAAGGTACAATCTTTCCTACTATAAACCTCATACTTTCAGTTTTTTACATAAATCATATTGTTAGAAGTTGAATTGAATTCTGGATACACTTTGATTTTTAAATTATGTGTTTCGTGTACAATCCCCCTAGGGCTTATTGTTGGGAAAAATCACCTCCAAGATAATGTTGTCTTTTATAAATTAAATGAATAAAATATCAGCACATGCGAAACATATTAAATTTACTGTTCCACCAAAATAATAATCAATGCAAGAAATAATGATTAGAAAATATCCAACACGACATGAAAAACCCTCTAAAATTAAGAGGTAAAAATCACGAGACAAAATCCGAACAATTCACTAGAATAATTTGAGAGACTAGAAAGATATATTAATTTGAGTACAAACTCAAATTACTTCACCACAATAACTATGTGATGGAACCCAAATAAAACACCTATTTATTTGAACAATCTTTCTCTCTCTATTTTTTCCTAAAGCTTTAGATTCTCTCTACTCTCGAATGAGAACTTTCTTCTAATTGGTGTGTGTTTCCCTTTCATTTGCTGCCTTTTATAGCCAAAAACGGAGAGAAGGGGAAGTAAATGAGGAAAGAAGAAAAATCAAAGGGCCGGACGGAGGAAAATTAAGAGGCGGGGGAATAATAAATTGGGTGAGGACTTGTTGACCAACAATCTCCCCCTCCGTACCCATTAGGGGAGGTATTCACCATGACTTCGTCACTTGGAATTTATGCCGACCAATTCCTTGCAAAATTCCAGCTTGTCGCGAGTGACAACTTTTGTCTACATATGAGGGGTTCTCGTCGGTATGAACTTTCGTCACTTTCATCAATTCCTTTTCCATCACTTCTCGAAGCCAGTGATAACGAATATCAATATGCTTAGTACGATTATGATAAGTGGCGTTTTTGGTCAATTCAATTGCACAATAAACCACGTACTCATCTTGTTTCAAACCTAACTCTTGGAGAAACTGTTTTAACCACAACATCTCCTTACCTGCTTCTGTAGCGGCGATGTATTCTGACTCAGTTGTAGACAAAGCAACACACTTTTGCAACTTGGACTGCCATGATACAGCTCCCCCTGCAAAACTAAACAAATACCTCGAAGTAGACTTCTTATCTTCAGAACCTGTCATTTCTGCATCTGTAAAACCCTCCAAGACTGGAGTCGTACTACCAAAACCCAAACACAAACTGGAAATAACTTTCAAGTATCTGAGAATCCACTTAACTGCTTCCCAATGTTCTTTATCAGGATTTGACAAATACCTACTCACAACACCAATCGCGCATGATCAATATCCGGCGGCAGACAAAACCATTGCATACATAAGACTCCCTACAATGAGAGAGAGGGAACTTGTAATACCCTTAACCCGATATAAGCCCGAAAGTGCTACATGCATGAAGCCCATAGGCCCTCAAGGCAACAATATCAATAACGCTAAAATTTCAAAAAAAAAACTTAACAATAATCTTAACTTAAAACCCAACAATAAATATATTTTAAATCAATCCAAATGAAATACTAATAAATACCACATACAAATAATGGAGACGCAATCAAAACTAAGAGTTTTATCAAAATTCATCTACAAAAAAAAAAAACATCTAAAACTAAACTCCAAATTATTCCAAGCGTATCAAATAAAGGCTCGACTTTTAACGATGGGACTGTAAAAATCACATGAGGGGGTGAGCGATGAAGCCCGACAAGTAGCAATCCTCTCTATCTAGCCGAATCAAGTATAATTTGCAAAATACTTTTTCGAAATAACTTTTTGTTCAATAACAATAGTACAAAAGCTTTCAAAACTAAAACAATTCAAAAATGATTTCAATGTATATCATAAATCTTTTAATCCACAGCCTTAGCGACTAAGGTTACAATAGCCCTGTAACACGGCCCAAAAGTTCGATAACGTTATGATACGCACCCTACTAAGGTATCTATAAAAATGCACGCTTCCCGAAGGACATCTAAAAGGTGTGCGCCTTAGTAGGTCCTATATTAGCTCTGGAACTAAACGTAATCAATAACGGGTTCTATACATAGTCAGACTGAGGATTTCAAAAACTTTTCTCAATATTATCGATAGTATAAACGATACTTTTTCACAGTTCAAAATCATATAATATCATTCACAGTTCGAAAATAAATACTTGATCCGAATTTTGAATAAACGAACATAACATTTTAATTTAAATGGAAGCCTTAAATAAAACATAATGAAATTTAAAACTGTACATTTAGGCATCCGAATAATTTTTAAGGCATACATAAAAGTAATGATAATCTTAAAAACACTAAATAGTTCGGAAAGCCACTTACTTGATATTGCGAAACACGAAATTAAAAGTGAACTAATTCTTTGAGTTTTTCTTCTTTTCTTCTGCTTACGCAATACTCCAAGCCAAATAGTTTTTACGTTCTTTTCTTTCTTTCTAGTTGTTTAAATATATGTAATTCCTTTGAAAAATAGGTTATTAAGTAAAAGAGTCATTTTAAAATTAAAAGTTTGTTACAGTCTAACTGACTTATCCTAATAGGTTTTAGATATGTATAAATAATTATTAGTTACACTTCTATTATCTAATTATATTATTTTATTATCTTTTATCTTTTTTTTTTAAACCGGATATTACATTCTACCCACCTTAAAAGAATTTGGTCCTCCAAATTTCAAAATAACATCTAAAGAATTTGACATAATCAAGAAATTCATTATCTAATTACTAAATGCAATTAATAAAAGAGTTTCATACCTTATTCTCTATTTAATTTTAAAATCATTAAATTTAGTCAATACTCTTGCCCACAGCTAACTCCCAAAATCACTCCCCAGGAAATATGTAGATTTTTCAACCTAACACATTGCGAGGGGCCACCGCTTTGATACCACCTCTGTAACACCCCGAACCCGATATAAGCCCGAAGTGCTACATGCCGCAAGCCCATAGGCCCGCAAGGCAACAATATCAATAACGCGCAGCCCAAAAAAACAACTTAACAATAATCTTAACTTAAAACCCAACAATAAATATATTTTAAATCAATCCAAATGAAATACTAATAAATACCACATACAAATAATGGAGACGCAGCTCCTCGAAACTAAGAGTTTTATCAAAATTCATCAACAAAAGAAAAAAAAACATCTAAAACTAAACTCCAAATTATTCCAAGCGTATCAAATAAAGGCTCGACTTTTAACGATGGGACACAGAAAAATCAGTAAGGGGGTGAAGCGATGAAGCCCAACAAGTAGCAATCCTCTCTATCTAGCCAATCAAGTACAATTTGCAAAATACTTTTTCAAATAACTTTTTGTTCAATAACAATAGTACAAAAGCTTTCAAAACTAAAACAATTCAAAAATGATTTCAATGTATATCATAAATCTTTTAATCCACAAATTTTAGCGATTAAGGTTATAATAGCCCTGTAACACGGCCCAAAAGTTCGATAACGTTATGATACGCACCCTACTAAGGTATCTATAAAAAATGCACGCTTCCCGAAGGGCATCTTAAAGGTGTGCGCCTTAGTAGGTCCTATATTAGCTCTTAACTAAACGTAATCAATAACGGGTTCTATACATAGTCAGACTGAGGATTTCAAAAACTTTTCTAAATATTATCGATAGTATAAACGATACTTTTTCACAGTTCAAAATCATATAATATCATTCACAGTTCGAAAATAAATTCTTGATCCGAATTTTGAATAAACGAACATAGCATTTTAATTTAAATGGAAGCCTTAAATAAAACATAACGAAATTTAAAACTGTACATTTAGGCATCCGAATAATTTTTAAGGCATACATAAAAGTAATGATAATCTTAAAAACACTAAATAGTTCGGAAAGCCACTTACTTGATATTGCGAAACACGAAATTAAAAGTGAACTAATTCTTTGAGTTTTCTTCTTTTCTTCTCTGCTACTGCGAAGACTCAAGCCAAATAGTTTTTACGTTTTTTTTCTTTCTTTCTAGTTGTTTAAATATATGTAATTCCTTTGAAAAATAGGTTATTAAGTAAAAGAGTCATTTTAAAATTAAAAGTTTGTTACAATCTAACTGACTTATCCTAATAGGTTTTAGATATGTATAAATAATTATTAGTTACACTTCTATTATCTAATTATATTATTTTATTATCTTTTATCTTTTTTTTTAAACCGGATATTACAGAACTATTACCATATCATCTCTCCCTTCCTTAGTAGAAGGACACATGCGTTTGTCAACTTAATATGACTTGCCAGTGGTGTACTAACTGATTTAGAATCACCTGTGTTGAACCTTGCTAGCACCCACTCAACATACTTCTCTTGTGACAACCACAATCTTTTGGTTTTCCTGTCACAAACAATCTTCATACCCAAAATCTGTTTAGTTGGACTTAAGTCCTTCATATCAAAGGACTTAAACAACTCGCCCTTGAGTCTGCAAATCATAACGGCATCCTGCCCAACTATCAACATATCATTTACATATAGCAACAAAATTAAGAAGCTACCATCCAGGAACTTTTTGACATACACACAGTGATCTGCAACTGTTCTGCTGTAACTTTGATCCATCATAAATGAATCAAATTTCATGTACCACTGCCTTGGGGCTTGTTTCAGATCATACAAACTTTTCTTTAACTTGTAAACCAAATGTTCTTTCCCTTTAACTTCAAATCCCTCTAGCTACTCCATGTAGATTTTTTCCTTCAAATCACTATGAAGAAAAACAGTCTTTACATCCAACTGCTCAAGCTTAAGATCTATACTAGCAACTAATCCTAGCACTACTCGAATAGAAGTCATCTAATTTTTTATCGAAGTCAATACCTTGCTTTTGAGCAAAACCTTTAACGATTAATCGGGGCTTGTACTTCACTAGTTTTTCACCATCTTTCTTAAGCTTAAACACTCATTTGTTCTTCAATGCTTTCCTGTCATTCGGAAGTGTAGTTAACTCATAGGTGTGATTTTTGTGCAAAGAATCCATCTCATCCTGCATAGCTCTCAGCCAATTACCCTTCTCCTTATGAGTCTTGACTTTTTGAAAATTCTCTGGCTCCCCCTCCACAACAACTAAAAGATATTCTGATGAAGGATATCTGACTGATGGCACACGTTCTCTCGTGGATCTTCTTAGCTGAGGTTCTTCAATATCAGGTTGCTCCCCTTGATAAACACTTTCTGCATCTGACCCATCATCATCGTGCAAATCTGTATTAGTCATATCTTCATTCTGATCTCCTTCTCCAACTGTGGCATTCTGTACTAGAGATGGAACTTCGTTGAGGTCTGGAACTCTATTATCTCTGGGCTATGTAGCATTATCTAAATGCTCATAATTTTGGTGCTCATGAAACACCACATCTCTGCTCGTGAATAATTTTCTCTGCACTGGATCCCATAACCGGTATCCAAACTCTGCATCTCATAGCCAACAAATACACATGGAGTAGACTTGTCATCAAGTTTCAATTTTTGTACCTTGGAGATATGTGCAAAAGCCTTCCACCCAAATACCCTCAAATAAGAATAAGACAAATCCTTACCACTCCAAATCTTTTCTGGAATTTGAAAATCCAATGATGCTGATGGAGATCTATTAATCAGGTAATAAGCAGTACGAACAGCTTCACCCCAAAATAACTTAGGAAGTTTAGCCATTCTCAACATGCATCGCACTCTCTCAATAATAGTGTGGTTCATTCTCTCAAATTACACCCATTATGTCAGGGGTACCAGAATAGTCCGCTTTCATCTTTGAATGTCATGTTTACTACAATATTCAGCAAACTCCTTTAAAGTGTATTCCCCTCCGTTGTCACTACGAAGACACTTCAACGATTTTCCAGTCTCCCTTTCAACCATAGCATAAAAACTTTGAAAATGCTAGAATACCTTGTCTTTTGTTCTCAACAAAAATACTCACACCTTCCGCGAAGCATCATTAATAAAGGTAACAAAATACATATTTTCACTCAAAGACTCAACCTCAATAGGTCCACATACATCAGAATATACTCTCTCTAGTAGCTCTGATTTTCTTTTAGCTGAACTACTAAAAGAAACTCTATGTTGTTTCCCAAACAAACAATAATCACAAGGGCTTAAAACAATACCTTTAGTAAAAGGAATTAGTGACCTTTTTGCTAATAATCGCAACCCTTTCTCACTTCGTGACCCGAGCCTCTTATGCCATAAGTTTGGTGAAGAGTCATCCTCAACTGCATTCAATTCACTAGAACACACCTTCACATGAGTCTTGTACAACGAACAACAAGCAACACCTCTTGCAATCACCATAGAACCCTTGGTAAGCTTCCATTTTCCACTGCCGAAGTGATTCTCATAGCCTTCTCTGTCCAAGGCCATGCCAGAAATCAAGTTGAGATGCAAATCAGGAACGTGTCTAACATCCCTCAAGGTAATAGTGCAACCAACACCTGTCTAAATACAAACATCACCAATTCCAGTAATCTTGGACTAATCAATATTACCCATTCTCATGTACCCAAAGTCTTCAGCTTTGTAAGTTGTAAAGAATTCTCTCTTAGGTGTAGCATAATACGAGGCACTAGTATCAACCACCCAATCAACTTTCTAATCATCAACATGCAAGCATTCTTCTTCCCCAAATGAAAGAATCACGACATCTTCAGTAACTGTGGTTGCAGTGTTCTTCTCCTCAACCTTTCCTTACCATTTTTCTGCTTGTCTAACAAGATTCTGCAATTTCTCTTGTAATGACTTTCCTTATTACAATGGAAGTATCTATACGTTTCACCTTGTCTGGTCTTTGACTTACTCTTTTGATTTTTGCTTTTGCTGCGACTTTTATTTCCTTTGTGAGATCTCCTAAAATTGCTTCTACCATTGTTCTCTGCAACAAGAGCATGTGTCTCAAAATTTACACCTTCCTCCTTTCGTCTTGTCTCCTCATTATGAAGACTATACCTGACCATCTGCATGATCATTTTTCCTTCTGGAGCTGAATTGCTTAGAGACACCTCCAAAGTATCCCAGCTGTTTGGCAACGAACTGAGAAGCAAAAGAGCATGAATCTCATCATCAAGATTCAACTTCATGGTGGACAGTTGGTTCACCAAAATTTAGAACTCACTCATATGCTCCGACACACTGCTCCCGTTCTTGTACTTTAGATTCACAATTTTGAGAATGACAAAAGTTTTATTTTGTGTATTCTTCTTCTCGTATATAGACTCTAGTGTTAGCCATAAAGTGTGGGCATCCGTCTCCTGCGAAACATGGTGGAACACGCTTTGATCAATCCACTGTCGGATGTGACCAGTAGTCTTTCTATTCATTTTATTCCAATCAGCCTCGGATTTATTCGCAGGCTTCTTTCCCTCGAGCTCCAACGGACATACAAATCCTTGCAATAAAGGATATCCTCCATTCTGAACTTTCAAATCAAAAAATTTGAAGAGGTCAATTTAATCATGGCTTCGAGTGATTCCTCCATAAAATTTATCAAAAACAACCGAGTAAATAACCTCAACTTTGATACTACTTGTTGGGAAAAATCACCTTCCAGATACTGTTGTCTTTGATAAATTAAATAAATAAAATATTAGCACATGCCAATCAGATTAAATTTGCAGTTCCACCAAAATAATAACCACTGCAAGAAATAATGAGTAAAAAATATCCAACCACGAGATATCAAGATTTTTACGTGGAAAACCCTCTAAAATTAAGAGGTAAAAACCACGGGACAAACTCCGAACAATTCACTAGAATAATTTGAGAGACTACAAAGATATCTTAATTTGAGTACAAACTCAAATTACTTCTTCACAATAACTATGTGATGGAACCCAAATAAAACACCTATTTATTTGAACAATCTTTCTCTCTATTTTTCCTAAAACTTTAGAAGAAGCTTTCTTTTTTCTGTCTACTCTCGGAAGAGAACTTTCTTCTAATTGGTGTGTTTCCCTTTCATTTGCTGCCTTTTATAGCCAAAAATGGAGAGGAGGGGAAGTTTATGAGGAGCAGAAAAATCAAAGGGGGCCGGACGGAGGAAAATTCAAGGGGCGGGGGAATAATAAATTGGGTGAGGACTTGTTGACCAACACTTATTTGGGTTTAAAAATCTGTCCTTTTCAATTTCTTTGTTAGTTCAAACAATATTCAACAATTTAAAGTTGCTGTGTATTGTAAAGTATTTGGTAACTGCATTTCTTTTATGTTTTTGTGTTGTAAGTTTGAGTGCAGGAAGATTATATTTACCTTTATTTCTGCTCTTTCATTTTCCCCTGGTTAATCTCCTTTATGTATGTCAATCTAATGCATGTAGAATTGGTGTCAGAGATTTGGGTGAAGTAACGAGGCATAACATTCCTTTCACAACGAGGCGAATGTTGTTTACAAGTTTATTCATGTATACATGTTATAATCCTTCAAGGTACTCATCAGGTTCGCACAGTTTGGCTCTATTTCCTTTTCTTTTTTTTAACCAATTTGAATTTCATTTTAGCGTCTTAACCAGCTAGTAATCATGTCTTTCAAGATCTTTGCTTTATTGAAAAGTCAATTTGATGTTCATGATTATCTTGGATTTATTGTTTTTTTATATTTTTATATGGCTTTACTCATTCCTTGGCCAATGAAATGCTGATCATTTTAAGTTAAACTTTAAAAGTCAGGTTTCCAAACTTCATTTCTTAGATGTCAATCTAAAATATATGCAAAAGCGTCCATAGACCTGCTAAAAATCTTCTGTTTGGTTAATTCTACCTTATTTTTTCCCCATGAAGTTCCCACCTTCATATTTCCTTAGGCATCCTTTTGTACTTAGCACAAGGTTTAGCTTCTGACTCATTGATGTCTTTTGGACTGCAGCCCATGCTTCAGGAGACCCCTCTGTGACGGTTGAACAAGTAACACCCCCTGTTTTATCTTCTGGTGCACTTTTCCCAACTGAGGTTCACATCAACTTTCTCAGTTAGTTGTGCCTTCTTTCTTTTTGAATGGTTTTATGTACATTTCACTTCCAGTTCCACAAGTTTAAGGTAGTTGTATCTATGTCAGGAAAGAATTGTTCAACTCTTCGAGAAAAACACTTACGCGGTTGTCAACATATTTGATGTGACTTTACGGCCTCAACTTAATGTTACAGGTGTGGTTGAGGTAAATAAATAGTCAAGAATGACACTATTATTAATTGTAGTTCTATAGTATTCAAAAACTTATTTATAGATCTATGTTCAAGTGCATGAACTACATCTATAATACCAGTTTGTGTGGTCTGCTTGAAGTTATTATTATCTTCTCATGCTTATTGGCTGTGGTATGGTTGCAGTGATTGTAGATATTTTTTTTATGTAAATAAATGATAGGTTCCTGAAGGAAATGGTTCTGGAGTTGTTTGGGATGAACAAGGGCATATTGTGACAAATTACCATGGTAAGAGCTTGTGAAGTTTAAATTACTTTATCTTGCTGTCAGAAAAGATGTCTCTGTGGTTCCACTATGATGGATGAACACTCCTATTGATAATATATCGGATCAAGCCATTTTATGTTTCCCAACTTCCCAAGATGATTGTTTCTTCATATTAAGAGCTCCAACTTGTCTTCAATCAGTTTGTATTTTGTCGGAAACTTTCCTTTGTGCAAGAAATTCTTCCAGTGTTATTGCAATATAGGCTTTTCATGACTATTTCTTTACATCTTCAGCAGGTTTTCTCACTTGTTTATTTTGTTTCAGTTTGTTTCTATATTTTTCTCAATTGTTTGATGGTATCAAATGGTTGGATTTTACACACCCTTTAATTAAAGTTTGGAGTTGACACAATTACTATTTTTATGTGATTTAATCCTACCAAGTACTTTTCTGATTTCTAGATGGGTTCTGATATGCTGAACTAACATTTTGTTATTTCTAGTGATTGGGAATTCCCTCTCAAGAAATCCAAGTCCTGGGCAGGTTGTTGCACGAGTTAATATTCTTGCTTCAGAAGGGTAAGATTTCCAGTTCTTTGGCTCATACTGATAGAAGTGAACGACATTTGTACTGTTGCTATATGGTTCCTTATCTTTCATAGTTTTTTGAAAGGGTACAAAAGAACTTTGAGGGAAAGTTAATTGGTGCAGACCGGGCCAAGGATCTTGCTGTCCTGAAGGTAAATTCCTTTCTGTACTTCTATTATTTTCTTCATTGCTGAAATAATGTTTTTGACCAATGAATATTGCTACTTGTCCAATGCTATGCTTTTTTATTTTTATCCTTGTTAGCTTAGTTACTCGCAGATGATGTTCCTTACTCTCTCGAGTGTTTTCTTGTTTATCAGGGATGCTTTGTTTTACTTGGACTAAATGACGTATATCAAGTGCCATTATCATTCCTTTTACTGACTAGCACTCTAATAAAGAATCTGCAGTCAGAGCTGTGCTTCAAAACATGAATCCCAAGTGGCCTTAAATTTTCTCTCTTGTTGTTAAACATGAATATTTCTGATTATTATCCTTTTACCAGTCTTACTTGGTGTAAAAAAATTTGAGTTTTTTTTCTTCTTTTTGTTTTGCGATTTAAAATGTAGTGTTACAAAAGGTCAAAAGCCCTGGATAAATGTGGTCTTTAAAATGTTCCTCTGCCATCATGCTAGACGACAAGGACACTGTACTGTAACTCAAATTAAGTGAGTAATATGATTTATAGGAGTTAAGTTTATATTCATTATAATTTCATAAACTTTACACCTGAAGTAGTACGCCACTTACTTACAAAGAAGTTGCCTAGGGATGTGTACCACAAGGACACCAATATCTTGAGAAGTTCCGGTTGTAAACTGAATTATAGTTCTGGACGGTAGCTCAAGTCTGGCAACTTTTAGTTGTAATTTGCTGCAACATACAGCAACAACATTTTAACATAGTAAAATAGCATCCTTTTGAGACCATCTATAGAAATGCTGTGGATCTATGAGTGCATCATTTTTTTCTGCATCAAATTATATGCAAATCTTTGTTGCATTTGCTTGATTTAATTTTCAATAACGTGATTCCCAAACTTGTTACTTGATTGAGTTTGTTTTGTGATCTAGCAGTTCATTAGTAGACTATAACTACTAAGTCCTTTTAGCCTGTCTTTCAACACGCCAGGTGGAAGCCTCCGGAGATCTGTTGAGGCCAATAAAGGTGGGGGGTTCTTCTTCTCTAAAAGTCGGCCAACAGTGTTTAGCCATTGGGAATCCATTTGGTTTTGATCACACTCTCACAGTCGGCGTTATTAGTGGTCTCAACCGTGATATATTTAGTCAAACTGGAGTGACAATTGGTGGTGGAATTCAAACAGATGCAGCTATCAATCCTGGAAACAGGTTTTCTAGATTTTTTTTTCATTCCATGCATAGATGTTAATTGTATTATCATACTCTTTCCTCTCAAAATGTCAGAAGTATATGATTCTGGTTTCTCTTCTTAACTTGATTATCACCGAATGTGATTTGTTTCCTGACATTGTGGCAGTGGAGGCCCATTACTGGATTCTAAAGGAAATTTAATTGGGATTAACACTGCAATATTTACCCAGACAGGTTATTTTTTCATGAGTTTGTTGTCTTATGCATTTCGGATTATGCTTGTATAATCCATGATTTCTTACGTCCTTCATACATGTGTTGACAATTTTTTTGGATGCCATAGGGACATCAGCAGGTGTAGGGTTTGCCATTCCATCTTCAACTGTGATAAAGATAGTGCCTCAGTTGATCCAATTTGGCAAAGTATGTCCCGTTGCAATTCATTTATACAATTTGGTTTCTTGCTGACCTTTCACTTGGGGCTTTTTCTTATTCTTTTGTGTGTGTTTTTTGGTTTTTTTTTTTTTTTTTTTTTTTTGGGGAACTCACGTTGGATTGTTATTCAGAAAAGAAAGAAAAAAGAGTCAACGGCAACATACTTTCTTGTAATTTTTTATGTGATTATATGCATTAGGTTGTTCGAGCTGGTTTAAATGTTGATATTGCCCCTGATCTGGTTGCAAATCAACTTAATGTTCGAAATGGAGCTCTAATTCTTCAGGTATACTCCGTAGTTGTCCACATGACCAATGTTTTCTTGCTAGTTGTGTCATTGTGTTAGATAACTGAAGCATATTGTAGTAACCTTAGCAAGATCACTGTATTAAATTTATTCCTTGGTTGGGTAGGTTCCTGGAAATAGTCTTGCAGCCAGGGCTGGGCTTCTTCCAACCACGAGGGGATTTGCTGGTAATATTGTACTTGGAGACATTATCGTGGCAGTCGACAACAAACCTGTGAGCTGCATCTTATTCCATTAATTATTCAAATTACTAAAGATACTATTTTTTTTTACTAGTCTGCAAGATGTGCATTTTATGGTCACACACCTAACCTGGTAGAGAGTTGAGAGTAGTCTGGACCTTAATCACTTTCTCTGTCAACCTTTTCCTTCCTATGGAAGCTTCAATTGAGGAACTGTCCATCTAGCTGGTGAGTCAAATTTCCACAGGGTGGGTGCCTCTGGAATAAAGTAAATGAATAAAAAGTGGTCCGTCTTTGATGGAATTGCTCAGCGAGTCCTTTACATGCTAAATAGGTCCTTATTTCAGGCGTGGGTTATGGAGTTGTCATGTTGCATGTTTATTTTAGGAGACAACACTGGACTAACCAAATCTTTGTGCAGTATTCTAATTATTTTAATGGCAGGTTAGGAGCAAAGCAGAATTATATAAAGCACTGGATGACTATAACGCGGGTGATAAAGTCCTCTTAAAGATCCAGAGGGGCAATGAGAACTTGGAGTTGACTATAATTTTGGAGGAAAATAATTCTTGAAAATGGTGTAGAAGAGACATCTTTTTGTATAGTAGCCATTAGTATTTATTTGATTCTTGTATTTTATTTTTTAATAAAATATAGGACTATAAAAAAAAAGGGGTTTGAATATCGTAAATCATTGGATGAGAACATTTGTTTCCTAATTCCTTGGGTTATTATTTTTTTTTGTTAATTTCAGCATCACAATTTGTGAAACAGGATCCTTAATTTACCAATACTATTGCTATTAAGCTGATGGAACATACTCAAATATTTTACACACCCAGTTTATAGTTTAGGGATATCTATCTATAATGTATATGAGCCCTTATACCGTGTTTGTAAGTTTTTATTTGAGGGAAGGGGAGGGGAAGGAAAGAGAAGGGAAAATAATTAAAATTCCTCTAAATTTTATGTTTGTGAGTTTTTGTAGGTGGGAGGGAAGGGATTTGAAGATAAAATTAATTTCATTTTTGGCTTAAAACTTTCCCCTCAAAAGTGGGAGGATTTGGAGAGATGGGAAAAAGATAGGAAAATGAAATCAAAATTAAGCTTTCAAAATAAATAATGTGATAATCTTGTCCCTATTATAACTCTCAATTTTTGAAAATATAATTATAAATTGCTGCCAACCAAGTATGATCATATGTTTGTTGTTATCCAAAGACAAGTACTACTACTACTAGTGGTAAATGTACTCCATCATATCATCCACACACAACATTTTATATGAAAGTAGTTAGTATGAAGTTTATTTTTAGGTAAGTTGGTCAATTGACCAACATAGAGTCTTGACATGCAGGCGGAGTTACATGTGTGTCAAAGATTCTATCATACCAATTACTAACTTCTACCAACAAATAAACTTCATGCTAACCGGATCCATTTTATATGTTCCGGAACATAATTAGTAGCTAGCCAAGTATATTCACCACTCATTCTCACAGATGACAACAGTCTAGCTAGGGCCTAGGGGCTATGCACCATTGCACTGAGGCCCCTGAAGTTTACTTCAACCGCAGAATTGAAAAACAAAAACAAATAGCCTAAAAGATAATGTGAATCAATCAGATATACATTCATGATAAACAATATCCATTATCCAATAAATTATAAAATTAATAGGAACATTGAGGTATCAAAGTGGTCTTGGCCAGCGAGCAGCACATATAAAAACTATATATATAGTCCCATTTCACAAGAGGGTCCTATTTTTTAACTAAACCAACCAAAAAAGAAAATAGAACAGAAAAATTAATTACTACATTGTAGGTTATTTATGATGGCTAAACAATCAACCTGACTAATTTAATTTATTTTCTTGTATTTAGCGTAGCATAATTATAAATATGATGGGAGATGGCTGGCTTCTGAGGTTCAAGAGAGGACCTGAAATTTATTTGTTCGATTGAAAGAAGTTGTTTTAACTGATTTACACATTCAAATGTCTAGATGGCCGAGTTGGTCTAAGGCGCCAGTTTCAGGTACTGGTCCGAAAGGGCATGGGTTCGAATCCCATTCTTGACAATTCCCCCTCCCCTTCCTTTTTTCCAGTTCAAAAATGTAAGAAACCAACCAAGTATGAATCTACACCAAAGGTGATAAAAATGTATTCCTAGATTTATTAAATCGTAATAGTGTAATTTCTCATAAAAAAAATATAAAATAAAATTGTAGGGATCTCCAACCAACTAGACTTTGTAATGTCCTTACTCCCTAGGTAGGTGGGTATTGCTATAAAAAAAAAACAAATTTGCCAGTCTAAAACTCTCGAAACCCAGAATCCATTTCCATTTGGGTTGTTAATTATCCAATACTATCCTCCATTGAAAACCTTTCCTTAGGAAGACCTTTCATACAAATTGTATACAATCAATTTCACCTTTCATAGTAAAATTACTTTATCCTTCATGTATGTTATGACAAATATCGTAATGGGCCGGCTATCATCAATTTTAATCTACAAAAATTTGTATTTTTTTGTTACTAATCATATATTTTGTAAACCAAACATGATCTGCCAGCCAGGACCAACAAAAACAGGCAAATAAACTCAAAAACTTGTAAACACCAGTGCCAAAAGCCAGGTCCAATAATAGAAACTGATAACAAGTACAACAATGATATTATTGAAGCTCAAAAAAAGAACACAACATTCACAAAATTAAATTAGATTTCTCAACAAACATAACAGGTGACCCAACTAACCAAATCAAGTAAAAACATACTTTCCATGTTTATGGTAATTCAACATAAAACTTTAACAAATTTCTTCATAATCGTCGTCATCAAAGTCAAAAATTGATTCAACCACAAAACAATTGAAAAAACATTTTGCTTTACACACTCTCATTTAACTCTTTGTAGCTTGCTTCTCCTTTGACTTCTTAATCTTTAGAACCTTTTTGACAATCTTTTGCTCTTCAACCAAGAATGCTCGGATGATCCTACCAAATAAATATAGGGTCGAGATTAAGATATATTACAACTGCAAAATAGGTACTAATAAGGAAACAAAATGGTAGATTGTATTCCTGACTACGCCTACACTATTACATACCTCTCCCTGACAGCACCTCCAGACAACACACCACCATAGGCACGGTTGACAGTTCTTCGGTTTCTGGACAATCTAGACCTCTTATATTCAGCAGGTCTCAAGTGAGGAATCTACAAGCAATAAATACTTTTAGTTCAGGACACTGCTAAAGAAAAAGTGGTTAAAACATCAGAATTTGTATCTCATGCCCTGCACATTAAAGTTCTATTCAAGCGCAGTAAATGTATTACCACATACAAATAATACATTCTGTACGGACACAAGATCATCCAAGGTCTTGAGTTGTATTCTTCCCTCCACATAGGGGAGAGTTCTAACATGAGAAATAGTTAACCATCTGGTTCAATTTCTAGTGTTAAGTATGAAATTTAATAATATCACATATCCAAGTTACATAGGCTCTGTTGTCCTTGAATACTTGAGAAATAGTGTAGATTCCTTCAGATGGATTAAATAGAAGTTAACCACATATTTATCTAAACAACCAAATACTTTTGTCCAATTAAAAAATAATAATAAAGGAAAGATGAAACAGAACTCATGGGATATTATAGCCAATACAGATACAAGCTGATCTAAACTAGGAAAGTAACACCTAAAAGGAATTGTGACATCAGCAACTACCATTAGGCTATAGACCAAATGCAATTATTCATTGAGCATAGCCAAAGTAGGACGCAGCAGTGACCTAAGTATATTGTACACATCAATAAATACAACAGTACAAGTTATATGCTTCACTACTATTTTTGGGATACAAAATAATAATTTCTAGTTAAATTTATGTACGAAGAAATGCAACAGACTTTTACCATTATAGAATAGCAAGAGGGCGGAGTTACCTCATAATAGTGCATAATAGTGATACACAAGCTAGGTTACACTTGATAAAAACACAGGTAATTTTCATATCAAATACTCCCTCCATTCCTATATGTAGGTCGTTTTAGATTTTTTTTTTATTCCTAATTATTTGTCGTTTGTGGTTATCTAAGAGAATTGATTACTATTTTTCCCAAATTGCCCTTTATTACTCCACCTAATTTTTTGATCCATATTTATGAGATAAGTGAGGTGAAGGGTATTATAGACAATTGATAATATAGTTAATGTTTTTCAATCATTTCCTTAATTCTTGTGCACATGTCTAAAGCAACCTATATTAAGAAACGGAGAGAGTACTATATAAGCTATTCAACAACAATATCAATAAATTGCTTTACGGACTAACCAATCTCCATTCTCAACTGCAAACAAATCAAATACAACTACCATACTTAATCAATCAGATAATCACTTAATTTAATATTTATCTAAACCTTAGCAGAAAATGAACAACTAACAAATGTATATTGTTCAAAACTTGAATTATAATTTCACTCTCAAGGAAAATTTGCATTTACTACTAATCATAGACTACCTACCTCTCATGCAACATAAACACGCGTACACAAATATACAATCAGAAAATGTATTTAAGCAGAAAATTCAAAATAAATACATAAGTAAAATTCAAACCCCTTGGATTCTCTTTCCAGTGACGGGGCACTTAGGCCCGCTGGCTCTCTTCTTGGTCGTCTGGTAAACCAGCTTCCCTCCTACAATTTCACATATATTTAGCCCAAATGAACAATCAGAAGCAACAGCCAACAGCACTTCAACGCAATTCTAAGGACACATAATGAAATCCACACAAGCCAAATCGATTCATAGTTCGAACATAACCGTTTTTATATTATAGAAAAGATATTGTTTACATTTTCCAAAATAAATAGATCACAAAACCAAATTAAAATATTAAAAAAAACAGTGTTTGCAAACAATCGATTATAGTAAACACGATGAAGATATGCATATAAAAATACGAGAAAGTAAGTAAATGAGATGTAATTGGAGTTTATGAAGAATACCGGGAGTTTTAACAACCCTATGCTGGTTGGATTTGGTGGCATAACTATGTCGTTTGCGATACGTGAGCCTCTGAACCATCTTTTTCTGAATCCTTCAGCTCTCTCCTGCTACTGTGAGATAAGGTTGAGGCAAGAAGCGAGTAAGGGAAAGTATATAAATAGGCAAGCCCTACATCCGAGGGCTGCTGTCAAATCCTTTTAACGGATGAGATTAACATTCTGTACATACCAAATTTTAATTTATTTTTAATAATTTTTTATCTGACCTAAACTGGACAACTTTCCTTGCTTTTTAAAATAAGCCCCTCAACTTGTTCTGTTGTTCATATGTTTTAGGGTAGTTCTACATTATACACCCTTTTAGTTTCTCCCATAGTTTTGTCTTCAAGGAATCAATTTGGACATCTTAAAAATTTTAAATTTTAAATTTCAAATTTTACATTATATATATATATATATAGAACAAAATACAAATGATTTTGAATTTTTCGCTCATCCTAATAAATTATCCTATTTGGATTCAAAATTTGGATAAATCTAATTCATATCCATAGTGCAGGAGGCCTTGGACCGTCATATTTATATATATATATGGAAAAAATGTATCTACACTACACAGTCAGTTATGGCGACAATTTTTTGGACAACCGTCCGTCGCCATAGCTATTAATTTGGAATGTGTGTGATGTATGCATTTTGAATCATAATTTCTCATCTTTATTGGTGTGTGATGCGCTCTTGTCAATGGTGAAGTTTAATTTAATTTTCTTATGAATGTCTTGTGAAAGCCAATAGAAATATACAAAGGTCTTGTTACGAAGGTCTTTGTAAAACTGCAAAATGTCAAATAAATGACATAATTGTAATCGAGGGTGTGAACATGGCATGGCACCAAAATCTCATAGTCAATAAAGAAGACCAAGTGTTGGATAGAAAAGTAAAGCACAAGCCGTGTAGTGTAGTATTCTGTTAGGTTATATGTGTTTAATATCAAGACTATTAAGTCATTTTATAGTCTCAAGTCAAACAATTATAAATTTGAGCTTTCTAGGATATCAATTAAGCTTGTTCAAGCCTGGCCGCCAGCCCAGATTTTAATCCATTAATTATTTTTTCATTTGGTATAAAAGGATTGGGTATATCTCTTGTCACAATTTTTTATAAAACATTGTTTCAATTTGTGCTCAGCCATTCCTGTCACAAGTATATAAGCTAAAATCTGTACAAAGTTGCAGCAAAAAGATGTAATTTTTCTATACCAAGTTGAAGTTACTAAAATGGAAAAAGGCAAAATGAAGGTTCTACATGTATCTTCCTGTTTATGAAACTAATTGTGTTTAATTTATTGCGACACCATGCTAGTTGATCCGTTGTTAGTTTTGCCATGTTTAACACCCTTGACACCAACTTCATATCTACTTGAGAGAAGTAAAAAAGAACTTGATCAGAAGGATTTTCGTCCTCTCCTCCTCCTCCACACTTTTGGAACTTCTTCAGTATGCAATTTGCACTTCTCAACTGGTATTTAAGCTTCCTCTCCTTCTGCAAGCCAATATAAAATACATATTAGCATTCAGAGTTAAATACATCTATTTTATATGTAAAAAAAATTTAAGAGTGAGCTAACCTTTTGAAGATCCTTCCTAAGCTCCTTTAGAATCTCAGACTCTGCAGGGTCTTGAAGGTCCACCAGTAGTCCCTTCTGCTTCTGGTTCTGGTTCTGGTTCTGGTTCTTTGCCACTGTGACTGTGTCCTTATCAGCACCAATAAAACGCCATAATATTCGCATTGATTCTTCCACAATCTCTACTAGCAAATCACTGGTAATGGAATAGTCATCTCCCTGGCTTCTTCTCGCCTTCTTCCTGTCCTCTGCATAAATCACCAAGATTAAGGATAACGTTGTACATTGAACATTTTAATTATTCATAAAATATGATTTATCAGATTTCCAAACTTATATAAATTCTCACCTCTTATGACAGGAACTTGAAGAAGATTACGAAGAACACGTCGATGTTTAATGTAATTTTGGACTCTTGGTCCTTGGAAAGGTTCATCCTCTATAAATCTTTGGACAAGGACTTGAAACTGTTGAAATTCTCCAGCAACTTCATTATAGCGACGTAAACCACGTGGATCAGATTCCCAAAGTTCTAAGGCCATCCCATATTGCCAATGCAGGAATTCCCAGGAAAGGCACATTTGGCCAACATATGCCACTTCTAACTCACTCAGCAATTCATTGATGAATTTCTTAGTGGGGTCAGTTTCATATTTTTTGCTTTTGTATAGGTATAAATTTTCCGATGCCATTTCTGGAACTGAAGTTTTCTTGGTTGAAATTGATTGTGGATCTTTCAGCTGCAGAAAACCTGTGGTGGACTTTGATGAGGGTGCGACAAATAAAGATGGATATAACAGGACATGAAACATAAATTATATCTCAAAAGTCCGTTGAAATATTAATAACCACATCTAATTTTGTGGGCTACTTCTAAAAGAAGATTGTTCACAAAGGTCTAACAGTGACCTCTGTGGAGACGCTTAATTTGTTGTAGATTATTTTAGGTGAAATTATTTACTTGTAAAATAAGGTTTCAGAGATATTTGAAAAGGTTAGTAGGGTTGGCAGCCATTATCTTGTCTATATGAACTCTGAAAACAGTTGGAGAGAAACAGGTTAGCTTTATACGCATAACAAAACAATTAATATAGTAGTTGTTCATGTTACATTAAAATAACATATATAATACAGCATTTCAGGCAGTTCCCCCTGCAATGCATAAGGATTGCTCAAATAAATGTAGTAGTAGTAGTAATATACTATTAACTTATGTATGTAGTTAATAATTACAAAAGTATTTATGCATACGCCTACCATAAACACCTTTTTATTTGTTTGATCATCATTTTTACTGAGCAAGGATCATGTTTTGTGTGTTTCTGCTGATCCCAACTAAACAGAGAGAATAACATCTATATATGAATGATGTCACTCCATTTATAAATCCATTTTTTAGTGTTTGAAGCAAAATTCATTTATTTATTTATACCCGCTTATCGGTATTCATAAAGTGATTTAATTCAATAGTCCGGCAATAGGAGAAGACTAGGCTTGAGGAATTAGACCATTGGGTCTAATTTCAGACAATTGCACTAGGCTTGGGCTTTGAATATTATAGTGGTCCAACGTTGTTTATACTTCCTAGCGCAAACGGTTAACACTAAAATTAGAGCTTGAGCTCATGACCTCCTTGCCCACCAAATCGATGACAAATTTTTGATTAATTCCTAGTACTCGGCCCAATATTCATGAGTTAACAGTCACCGGATTTATTGAATAAATGAAAATTAAATCTCACTCGTTAATATATTTATTCTATATTATTTTAAATTTTTGTCCCAAGATCTTAATTCCAAAAAATTTGAATGGCAGATGATGAAGATGTTAAAAAAAATGAGGAAAGTTTTTAACCAAAAAGTGAGAAATATTCAATGTAATGGATGCATCATATCATTGTGTCAATATGGTATGGTATTACTATCATATATTCATATAAAATAGGAGAGAAAAATCATATATTTATATCATTGTTTGACCGATAAAATAGGAGGAAAAAAGTATACAAGTCATTTTTTTTTTACGTATGTGACTTGATACAATGTATTGGTACATCCGTTGAATTGAATATTTTGTCGTACAAAAATAAAAGATAACGTGTCCCATAAAATGAATACGCTCTAAGAATTTAATTTCATTCTTATGGTCACGTAGGTGAAGTTGCATCAATCACCACTGAATTTCCTTATTTAACTAAACATTTCAAAGGGTGGGTTTTTTTTTTCCCCTATTATATTGTGCAAGGATAATTAATTAGAGCCTTGTTAGATTAGATGAATCTGAATGCTTTTATAAATGGTCCCAAAAGCCAAAAACGCCTTAATCTGGCTGGCTTTTTCTTGAATTGTGTGGAGGTCACAATTACTCACAAGCTGGGTTGGGTTGGTGAGAAGCAAAATTTCCCATTATTCCACCACCAAAAACATAAATCATAATCATACTATTAGTCTATAGGTCGCTATCAACCCCCATTAAATCATCTTAATTTCTTGCTACCCACATTCTAATCCCTGTTTACATTTTTTAAGTGGATCAATAATGCTACCTACCTTGCTACCATTTTCGTTATAAAATTACACCAATTCAATTCTAATAATAGTAATTTTATTTTATTAAGGAAAGAATTACTATATATTAAAACTTTGGTAACTCTCAGTTACGCTACACAATAACAGTTCATGCATTGTATATATCCCTTTTTTTTAAAATTATTTTTCTTTTTCCAACACATTTTCCACGTTCCAAATATAGGCTCTTGGTTATTATTTATTTATTGATTGATTGATTT